>KE372914.1:194729-215540 GCA_000418225.1 Zizania latifolia
CAGTGGACAGCGCGGCGGCAACGAGAGCGTGTGGCCGGTGGGCGACTAGCGCATGGGAGGTCGATGGAGGGGCGGTGGGACACCGAAGGAGGCACGGTGGGACACTGGCGATAGGCTGGCGGAGGCACGATGGATGTCGGCGGTAGAAGGCCGGTGGAGAGCAGGCGGGGCGCTCTAGCATTTCATCAAACATCTTTCGCGCATCATCAGCGGGAGCAGGTTTTTACTTGGTTAGCCACGTCAGGGCACCACGCGTGTTCCAGTCAGCGAAAACCGCTGTTCCACCGTCCATATCAGTGAAACTGCCCAGAAAGTTCAACAGTGAACTGGTTTTAAAATTTTCGGTGACTGCTTAAATGGTATTATAGTTCAGGGGGTTATTTAAACTTTCACAATAGTTCAGTATAGTAATTTATACTTTTTCTTATTTTAAATGTTTTATCCTTTTATTTTAAATATTTCACCCTTTTATTTTAAATGTTTTTTAGTCTTTTCATTTCGAATGTTTTACTTGTTAAAAACGAATGTTTCACTAGTTGAAGATAAATTTTTTATCAATTGAAGATAAATGTTTTATCAGTTGAAGATGAATGTTTCACTTATTAAATGTTTTATGCTATGTTCCACCTGTTGAAGATAAATGTTTTACCTGTTGAAGATGAATGTTTTCCCTGTTAAAAATGAATGTTTCACATGTTTAAGATTTTTTTGAAATGTTTCACCTATTGAATATGAATGTTTCACATGTTGAAAATAAATGTTTCACACGTTGAAGATAACTGTTTTGTGTCCTAATTGTTAAACTAGATCAATCACAATAGCCTCTGTTTATCTAATCTTATGACAAATTTGGCCCACTAGAGCTAGATTTTTATGATTCTAACAAAGCAACCCATGGCCCACTTTCAAGGGTGGCCCACTAGCCTGGAACGTGTGGAGGTTGGAAAATGATTAAATGCTTCAGCGACGTACATATTTTGTTGATGCAGGATGTGTGCAATCCAATGGCAGCAAGCAGACTAACGTTCGGTAGGACGTCCGAGCGCTAGTCGCGTCCATCTAGATACTTTGCATTCAAGGCACAATGCTCTTTCGGAATGCAGATTCATGTGCATATTAAGAGGGGATAAGAATTAAGTCTATTTGTTACATAACTATTGGGTGGAGCGTCTTATGTAGCTATATGTCTACGACGAGATTCAATCATAAGAGTATTAAGCCTAAGCTCCGTTTGGTAGGGATTCTTTAAACTGATTCTCTACAGAATCAGGAGAATCCCAGCCAAACAATTTTATTAAGACAGCTTCTCAAGTGAATTACCGTGAATCAATTTTTCTTTTCAGGAAGGAAAGAAGAATCAGCGCTGGTGAATCCTGCGCCCTAAAATGTAAATTCCCCAAAGTTTTTCCAAATATTTACCGCCTGTCATCGGGGTATATACCCCAGGTCCGTGTTTGCCCTAGCTCGCGCTGGACTCCTCCCCTCTCCTTCTCGTCGCCTCCACCGCTGCCTCTTCCCTCGACACCGCCATCGCTGCCCAGGGCCTAGGCCGCCACCGTCGGCACCCCCTCCCCCAGGCCGCCATCACCGCCACCCCCTCCCCCAGCCACCACCATCTTCGCCCCTCCCCCGATGGCTCCACCGCCATCCTCTACCGACCAGATCCCTGACGTCTCCTTCGTGCTCTCTTTCTCCCCATCGATCGGGTCTCGGCCGTCTCCATTGCCGATTGGAAGCCATCAACAACAAGTAGGTAGCCCCCTAGTCAGTGTCTTTTCTATCTTCGATTTGCTGGTCGAATACTGTAGGATGAGAAAGGGAGATCTGATGAGCAAGAATGGATGGGGCAGATCTGGGGTCTGACTACTGGCATTCTGATACATACTGATTTAGCTGTATATCAGTGGCCACCAGACTTTCCTGAGCAAAGAGTGCAGTTCAACTTGCCGAAGTATTCAAAGTAGTGTTCTTCAATGCTATGAGCAGCATCTGCTAAACACTAATGTTTACAATACAGATCAATTATATACCATTTGGGTGTACAGCAGAGCATCAGCAGACTACATCTGAAGGCATTGCTACAGATTCAAAAGGGATTGTACATATGTTATATAGTTTGTATTATTTGCACATCGTATGTAATGTTAATGTTATTTGAGTACACTCCAACTCCCAATTAGATGGGAGTGAGTTAGAAGATTGTAGATAACAGAAATGCACTTGCAATCTTGGCATGATAAGCGATGGCACTATGTTTTGTTACGTTGATATGCTATTTTGCTTACTTGTCTGGACTGACCTCATATAGGCTACGCTCTGTACAAGACTGCTGAAACTCAAGTTTTTAGTTGGCAAAGTACCCAAAAATAAATATGCTTATAGCTTTTTGGGTGGCCTGTTATCTAACTATGTAACGATTTTAGTTTCACTTGATACTTATGGCATTTTGTTATCGTTTCATTAACCTCTAAACTTTAGTGTCAGCTATATCATCATAATCTAGATGATAGCACATTTGGTAAGAAGACTGGATTAATACCTTGCTTATACCATGGAAATTGTTCTTCACAATTTATCAGCAGAAATGAAAAAAATGTTATCAATACCTTGCTTATATCCTGAAATGAATTAACACATGGTATGCGATCGTTCTCATTTCGAATAGCATGGCATTCTCAAAAGGCTAGGGGTAAATTAGTTATTTCAGATTATTATTCTCTCTTATAAGAATCAGAATCAATTTCGCTAGCAAAATGATATTACAGCTGATTCTGATTCACTGTAGAATTACTTTTATGAAGAATTAGAATTAGAATCAGAAGAATTAGAATTTAGAGCCATACAAAACGGATCCCTAGTAGTGATGGTACTACTTTTTCCGAGCATGCTCAACTAGATATGGTTGTGTAGAATAGAGTAAGTAAGGTCATAATACAATCACATAGATCGTAATAAAGCAATGCAAGATAGACCCGTGTGGAATCCTATAAGTGATCCAAGATTGATCCTCATGGCTTGATAGTTAAGGCGGACACAATGACCACGGATTGCCCAAAAACTATCCATTTTTCCATATTAAATGTCATCATGATCCCTAATTTCCTTACTTCCGTTAGAACAAGTATAATAAGCTGATGTAAACAGACTATAAGAGTTGCCATATCAGATTAGTATTAAGGTGGAGGAGAGAGGAGAGAAGATAGAAGAGAAGCGGGCTACTAGCTAACAGCCCGCTGATACATAGGTTTCCATAAACTTTGTGAGATGATGTGGTAGGTTATACATTAAATATATAGTATATATAACTAGCTAACTATTATATGAGTAGACTATTAGATTAGCTATATGTGATATGGCATAAGTATAAAACCAACTACTAGCTAAATCATTAGCCTTGCTCTTAGGCAAAAAGAGGACGTCTCATCAAGTAGCACCCGATGCATTGACTAGCAACGATGAGCCTTGGAACAAGAGAGTATATAAAGTGCATTAATTGTTTAGGTTGCTTTTTTTACTTTGAAGATAGGCTAAGGCCCAAAATTATGTATAATTAGAGCTCTGCTTACCTCAATTTTTGATTAAATGCCAAAGTTAATTTTGAATTTTAGAAAAATTTTACCATTATTCTTAACAGTCGTGAAAAGAGAAGTCGGTACTGAAATCAGCAAAGAAGCCTCTAACATTAATCCTAACATCAAATTCTAAAGGAAAAAGTCTAGTTTTCCTTCTCAAGTATATAGCTATAGACGAAAGTTTTCATAAACTACAAAACCAGGCTCTTAACCCCCCGAATTATTCTATACCAGACAAATAACTCCCCAGGGTGGTTTTCTGCGGTGGTTTTGCTGACGTGACAGTCCACACTAGCGGTTTTGCTGACGTGGCGGTCCACGTGGACACTTGACTGCTGATTTGGCCTAGTTTTAGTCACTGACAAGTGGGACCTACTCCTTTTTCCTTTTTCTTCTTCTCCCCTTCTCTTTCCTTTTTCTTCCTCTCTCATCCTCTTATCCGCCGCCCGCGTGCTCTCAGCCCCCGAGCACCCCCGCGCCACCGCCATTCACGCAGACCTGCACCTAGAGCGCGCGCGTGGAAGCTGGCGGTGTTTCTAGCATGGTGCGAGCGTGCGCTCTAGCTGGCTTGCGGGCCCGGGTAGCAGAGGCACAAGACGCGTCGAGCGAGCGACGTAGAGACCAGCGAGCGGGCCCCAACTGGCAAGGGAGTGCACCCAGAGCAAGCGCACGTGAGCGAAGAGAAGAAAAAGAGTGCTGACATATGGGGTCCATAGGATAGGGCACGAAACTGAGAGTGGCGTGCGAGCTGGAGGTTGAAGAAGGCTAAGGACGGCTACAGTTTGTCAGGCTCGTTCTCCCTCCTCATAACTCCGATGACCATGCGATTTTAACAGTAGATACAACATGCCAAAATAAAGCTATCCAACGGTTGGATTGGCGAACAGAGTTGCGGATGGGCTAAACGGTAGTGCACAACAGAAGCTTGAGCCACCGGTGCGGATGGCGATGGCGATGCTCCAGCGACCAACGGGGAACCTTTTCACCAAATTAGCACTACTAGCAACCCTACCCTACCGTTGGATCGAGCTATGGAGCTACATAGAGACCTGGCGACGTGGAACCAAAAAACGGTTTTGGGGCTCTCATCGTCGACGAGCTACGAACGGCGAACTACTAGAACAAATAATATACGACGATTCTTATACCTTAGATTTGATGTTGCTAAAAGGAATTTAGAAGTGGATGTACCTTCTTGGTTTGGCGTGAAAAGGGGAAATCAGCAAATGCAGAGCAGGGCTTATATAGGCTCGGCGATTCAATGACGGAGTAGGGGAAATGCTGGTCGGCCTGTCTGGCGCTGTAGCAACGGGTCGATCTGGTGAACGACAGGAAGGCCCTAGCTCCCGCACACCGCACCGTCGGCGTCCCCGCGTGCCCACCCCAGCTCGCTCGCCCCAGCTCGCCGCGCCCCACGCGCCCAGCTCGCCCACACCCTCATGCACCCGCCCCGGCTCACCCTCCCAGCTCGCCGCGCCCCCCATGCCCAGCTCGCCCGTGCCCTGGTGCCCCACGCCCCTGTGCAGCGCCGCCCTCTTCCCTAAGTCTGAGAAAAAGCATGCGGGCGACGGGCTAGAGGCGACCGGGCGGCAGCCGAGAGGGCGCGTAGTCGAGCGGTAGGGGCATAGGCCTGTGGGCTTCTGGTGACTTGGCGCAGGAGAGAGGGAGAAGAGGAGAAAGGAGGAGGAAGATGAAAGGCTACTAATAAGTGGGTCCCGCAGCCACGTAGGCGTTCCCTGCCAACGTTTCTTGCCACGTCAGTATGTCCCTGCCACGTGGACAGACACATCAGCAAAACCACCGTATCAAACCATCGCGGGGGATTATTTGTCTGGCATAGAATAGTTCGGGAGGTTAAGAGCCTGGTTTTATAGTTTAGGAAAACTTTCGTGTATAGCTATATAGTTGAGGGGGTAAACTAGACTTTTTCCAATTCTAAATTCTCTACGAAACAGGCAAGCCATCCCATGGCATATTGCCAGGTACCAATAGAAAAATCGGTCGATTAACTACTACCCAGTGATTTACCAGTTAATTTATGTTAAAATTGAGTCATTAATCGGCTAGTCAAGCCAATTAATTAGCCCCAGCAATTAATCGGCGGTTGTCTGATCTACGCGTTGCACCACCGCCGCATGGATCATCGTGCTCGTGTCATCGTAGCAGATCCACGATGAGCGGCCATGTCGGGTCGCACTGCTGCCACCAGATCCACGCCAAGTGGCCACATCAGGTCACACTGTCGCCGCCTCACCTAGCCAACACCACCCTCCTACTGCATGGATCTACACCGAGCGCTCACGCCACCGCCACGCCAGCCTAAGCACTGCTCTGTGACAAGAAACAAGAAGAGAAAAAGAGCAGTGAAGAGCAGGCGAGCAACAGAAAGGGAAGAAAGGAGTGGTAGTGGCTAAACTCCACGTGAACTCTCCTCTACCACTACGCTGCTTTGTCTTTTTACCTGTTAGTTAGTGCATTGCCTCTTTTCCTGTCAGTTGGGACTTAGAGAGGGGTGAGAAGGCCAACGTGAGATTCCAGTTAATTTGACCAATTAATTCAGTTAATCCCCCAATTAACCAATTAATCTTTATTCTGCGATCGAACCAATCAGCTATCAATCACCAACCAATTTTTCTAACACTATCAATCACCAACCAATTTTTCTAACACTGGTACCATGTAAAACCACGCGGTAATAAGTTAAATATACTTGTTATTTGTTAAGCCACACCATCACTACATTTTGCTCTGCAATACCGAGTAGAAAGGACGCCGAGCAGCAAGAAATCAAGAATCCTCACCGCCAAAAAAGTGCTCAGATGTGAGGCGACTAGACCGTATCTAAACGCAATAGCCAGACAACGTCAAACATTTTTGAGTATCAGGAACAACATCGACACGATGGTAAAATGCAACAAGTGCCAAGCTTTCGGACACTTAAGTCCCATTGGTGATCGATGCCGTAACTTTGTAACCGGCCATGGTGCTTTCGTTACTTTTACAACATGCTTTTCCAAGCCGACGCAGTAAGCAATAATCAGCTCTGGGTTATTACAGTCAACCTATCGCGTGGTAAGGGCTTTGGCTGACAAATTTTTTTACAGTCCTATCTCTTTTTTTTCCCAATTCAGAGCTCTATAATATATATACAAGGAGCATCGTGCGTTCGTCATCCCCGACGAATCAATTTTAGCATTATGATGTCTATCCTACAGTATGCTCTGCCATATGCTACTACTCAACTTATACGTTTTCAATCACATAACATGCTATCATGCCCTATAGTATAGTGTATATAGCCTGTTTAGTAGCAACTCACCCAGCTATTGGTCATAGAATCCTCGTCTCTGGTTTTGGGGTTGTTCACCTATCACAAACAAAGCAGACAACAATGAACAATATCAGAAATTGCCGCAAGAGATGGAATAAACTGCATGGCACGAAGTACAAACATAGTTGATAATACAATATAACACATTTCAGACTATGTAAATTAGTTTGCTTGCTGTACATGCAGACTCTTGTGTGCTATCATAACTGCTATCTATCATAAAACAAAATAAGCTACTTACCAAAATCATCATCATCATCATCACCATCAGTTTGACTGGTGAAAAATGGAGTCAGATAGTTCTTGTCAAGGGCGGTGAATGAAGTTGTGCTGTAAAAGCATTTCAAATGTAAGTGTTCTTTTGGCATAGTTATGACATCCAAGTTATAGACAAATGGAAACACAGGACAAATACCTTTTGTGGAACTCCTTTAGTTTCATTCTCAATCCTCCTGATGATGTACCTTCCTCATAAGTCGGGGGAATGTATCCATTGTTGTCCTCATAATTCTGGGGATGGTGTCACACAGAAATCTTCAGTCCTAAGTCTGAATTACCCTCAGAAGTATAAAAAAACAAGCAAACTATACAAGACAGAAATAACCTAAATTCATGCAAATCAACCAGAGTGACAAAGTCTGGAGTTTCATTTGATGAAATGGATGGATAAAGAAAACATTGTAACAATCAAATCAATTGCTTTTGATGATAACATATGGTTTTCTTCTAGAATATGGAACAATATTGCCTAACCCAGATCCATTATAAGTTTCAAAGAGAGAACTATGACCAGGCATCTAGAATTGTGAAAACCAAATATCTTACTTCTATTGATGTGATTTCATCACCAATTACATCCAAAGCTTCTAGCATGGTACCCGTCGACCCTCCAATAAGAAGTACCTGCGTGATTTCAAGTAATTGGTTATAACATGCAGTGTCATTCTAATAATATTGTTAACTAACGATTCAGGATTCCCATATGTGCAACACCAGGAAAGAAAATAGTTTTTGCACAGAATCAAGTTGCAATTTGAAATTTTGTGCCTTACATTTATCCGATTGTTTGAAAATTTTTGGTTGGTATACGGAACTAGTTTTGTAAGGTGCCACAGCAAGAAAGAACTGCTTATTTGAATGTACCATATGCACAGAGATATTAACAAACTGGCAGAGACAACACAATATATGTGCACACATGGTATGCCATCTGAAGGAAGACCATAAGCATAAACAATGGCATTCCAATCAATAGCTTCATCATGTGTTAAGTTGTGGTCAATGAAAGAATATGAAAGATGTGCAGGTACCGTTAGAACAACAATGGCTGTGGTGGTTGTGAATATTGTCTTTCCATGTCCATCTTCAGGAAGTTCATTCACAGATTGGAGAGCAAGCGCAAAAGCCATGGCCCCTCTAAGCCCTATTTGTACAAATAAGAACAGTTATATAAAATTAAGTGTGAATCATATAAATTACCAGCTATAATGGCACTCCAGCACTCACCACTAAACCAAAGTGCTTTCTGATGCTTTAAAGGAATACGTCGATGTTCTGGCCGTGACATGTTAACCAAGTACGCACAAGAAAAGACATTTACTGCCCTACAGAGTAAACAATGTATAAACTTAAACAACATTACCAAGATGAAAAATAACCAATGTAAAACTGAATATATTGAAATTACTTAACAAATGAAAGTGAAAAGCAGTGACAGTTCTTGTTCCATGCATTAAGGCTTAACATGGATCTGGTCAATTTATCATATGGAACCTATTTTCTACTTGTTGTCCAACAGTATTGCTGGTTTAATTCAATATATAACAATATACATGAACTCTTGTGATATCTATCATTCCTCAGAAGTATATTGAATGAACATAAATGCACACAAATAAAGGATAAAACTTTCATATACATTCTACGAGTACATGCTTTTACTATAAGAAGACAATTTGCAAATCTAGACAAAATGTGGTTTGGCAGCCTAGTAAGTACTATATTTGCAAAAAAGGCTCACGATAGTACCTTGCAAGGATTATAAATATCTGTTATTGAGGAAGTCAAGGAACCAAACTTATACCAGATAGATGAAAGGACAAAACTGGTGATTATTTCAGAAAGGGAAAAAGAAAGTTAAGGATACAATTGAGAAGAATATGAAGCCCACATGAGACCAACTATGTTCTTCCATGGCAATGTCAAAGCCCATATAAATGAAGCTGAGAAAAGAAACCAGGAATTGTCCATTAAGAGCAAAGAGAATGGTTATGCCCCAATTACTCAATTAAAGCTCCTGAGCTTACACAAATGTTTCTGCTAACGATGATAGTAAGTGAAAAAAGGCAGAAACGAAGCGCTGAGAGTTGTCAGACAGATTGGAGTATGTATAGTGCTTCATGACCTGAGAAAAAACTAGCAAATATGATGCTGGGAGACGTAGCCACAGTACAATTATGATTTTCAATATAATATGCTAAGTTGTAATGTTCCATATTGTACTTACCATCCCCGTGAATAGTATAGAAACAATTCCTGACAGGCCAAGTCCTTCTGCTAACATATACCTACAATTTATATGATTTTTTAAGAAAAAGAAACAGAAAAAAGGAAGAGTTAACTGTGAAGCATAGAATAGTTCTTACGAGAAGTATGGGAAGAGAACAAAAAGGCAGCACTCCAAGTTTTGAAGACTGAAACAGTTAACAAAGCAACAGATTTAGCACCAGCAACATAAATCAAACAACTGAAAGTTTGATGATTAAAAGCAGGTAACATAATATGGCTTACTTGTCAATATCCAGTCCAGCATACTTGAATAGGTACACAGCAGTCAAGGTTTCACAAGATCAAATAGTAATACCATTAACAAACAAGCAATGGGTATATAATAATGCATAAATGTGGCAATTTACCACTTGACAAAATAAAAATGATGCAATTTAGATCAATTCAAGGACTGATGATGCAACTGCCACCAAAAATCATCTGGGAAGAATTTCAGCAAATCAAGAAAGAAACAACCAAAACATGCCTATAAGAAGAAAGAGAAACAATACAATTTAGATTCAATTGTGTTTTCTTTGTTGCATTTATCCAAGGAAAATTCTTTTCTTGTAATTGTTGTTTAAGAGGAAGACTATGAATTGATATATGAAGATAAGGTTCAAAGCACACAGATCGATCAACAAGCATGCTCAGCCTATCATATGATGCAAACAAAGTTTTGCATGTAAAACTTATGAAAAGGATATAAGAGCAGAGATAAATCCAACTCCCACACCTGTAATCAGGAAGAATGGAATGTTTATATAAGCCAACTGATTTACAGTGATAAGAAAAGCTACTATATCAGTAGGAACTAATGATGGAGAATATAATGTTGTCCAGAAAAAATCAAACCTAAATTAAAACAGATATTTTCCTGGAATCTATGGTAATGGTATAGGACTAAATTTAGGAGGGAATGGGAGTTTTGTAGGATGGGATTGCTGATTTTCTTTGTTTAGTTAATAGCCATGGGAGTTTGGGTGAGATGGGGATGGGGAATTCAAGGTCCAAACTACCCCCGTTTTATTACCTGGTAGGGGAGTGGGTAGGGAATTCCTCCCTTGATGTTAAGACAGTAAATTATACTCTCCTCACAAATTCCCCATAGATTTCCCTCTCACCAGCCAAACAAAGGATTGGGAAAAAAAAAATCAAACTCCCATACTAATCCCACCACTAAATTCCCAATCCCCCTCCCAATAATTGCCAAACAGCCTGTTGAGGTATTTTTGAGCTGTGGTGCAACCTGATGACATTGAACCAACAAATGTCTCAAGGAACTGGAGAATCATCATAAAGAAGTTCACGCCTGCTGCTGCTTGACTTCTGACTGATGACATTGTCCTGAAGAAAAGGATATATATATATAAGCAATAAATGCCTATGTTGAAAAAACTATGTGTCAGTCCTACTGAAAGAGGCAGACCTGTAAAGAGAAATCGCCATCTGCACTCCAAATAAGAAAATCACAAGTTAGCCATAAGCACAAGAAGTACTTACTACTATTGCATGTACTCAAAAGAAGTAAAAACAAACCGCATCGTTTAAAACAGATTCTCCAAACACAAGAGCATACAAGTTAACATCCGTGCCCAGTTCCTGCACAGAAAATAATTTTAGGAATTGCGTCACTAGTTCAGACTCAACATCCACAGGGTAACTCATCTTCCAACATTCTTAAATATGCCACATGAAAATAGTAGAACATCTTTAAAAGAAAACTGATAGACTAATTTATGCTCAATATATTGATAGGTTAAGGACATCAGTCAGAGCATGTATAAAATGAAAAATAATGGCTGCATGGCACAACTTCACTATGCTACACAAAAATCTATATTAACATTACCACTACAAACTTCTGTTCTGAATTTTGATGGGATATCAATATCTAATAACTATGATTTTCAAGTTGAAGCCAACAACTGCCAAAAATATTGTGACAGTGGACAACAAATGTCATGAGTTAAACCCATGACGGAATAAACACCACCGGGAGGATGAGAAGTAGACTTTAGGTGAGAGAGACGAACATTGGGATGAGAGATTAGACTTTTTCTTTCTTGCTTATCAATTGAGTACGAGAGGTCCCTTTATATAGGGGGAACCAACATGACATATAAGGAAATAATCCATATTATAGAAACTAATCTAATCTCTATATCTAATTTCTAACTAAAACCAATAGGACTCAATCTAACCTTACCTTTTAAGGACTCAATCTAATCATACCTTTAAGGATTCAATCTAATCTAATATAACTTTACCTTTTAAAATACCAAATAACTAATTAGTGCTACGGTAACCGCGGGTACTATTCACGTAAACAGTACCGTGCGGTACTGTTTACATGGCTGGGCCTGGCAGCCCTGTCCCACAGTCCATGACACTACATCTCTCCTTTTGAACAGCTCGTCCTCGAGCTGTAGGACGACCTCAAACTTGACTCGACGCCTAACACAAATAAGACTCAAGCCTTTTACATCTCGGCTTAATACATTATTGAAAACTAAAAATAAATCTAAGGCTATTATGGGTCACCAAACCCTCTTCTAGCTTGATGTTGATCTTCTCAGCACCATAAACATCAATCACTTAGATCAGCACCGAAAGCCATGGTGAGTGGCTCTAATACCAAGTTGTCATGAGTTGAACCCATGACAGGATAAACACCGCTAGGAAGATGGCCGGGCGGTGACGACTACTCAGGATGAGAGATAGACTTAGATTGAGAGACGAACATTAGGATGAGAGATTAAACTTCTTTTTTCTTGTTTATCAATTGAGTACAAGAGGTCCCTTTATATAGGGAGAACCAACATGACATGTAAGGAAATAATCCTCATTATAGAAACTAATATAATCTCTATATCTAATTCCTAACTAAAACCAATAGGACTCAATCTAACCTTACCTTTTAAGGACTCAATCTAATCATATACCTTTAAGGATTCAATCTAATCTAATATAACCTTACCTTTTAAAATACCTAATTAGTGCTACAGTACCCACGGGTACTGTTCACATGGCTGGGCCTGGGCCTGACAGCCCTGGCCCACAGCCCATGACAACAAAACAGTGTCTTTAGATTTTAACACATTTCTATCAGTTACCTGGGACGCGAGGATTTACCCTTACAGGAAAATCTTCATTTTCCAGATAAAATTTGCAGTTATTCATGTTATTTCATGTTCATTAAGCATTGCAGTTCACGTGGTGATCTTGAATTTCAGTTACACTAGCAAAGCCCAGTGCTTTGCTACAGATGAAAGAAAATATGCCATAATATTGCCTAAAATACTGTATTCACTTGATTGCTATATAGATGTTCACCTCGATTATATATGTAACAATCTATTTATATTGAATTGTTATGTAATATTAGAAGAATGAGGGGCAATTTATAAAACTGCCGTTGGGGTGGGGTGATGGTAGATTCACCACCACCACACCATTCTTTTAAAAAGAATATAGATAAATACACATTTTGTCTCTAGTAGTGGGGCTCCATACATACTATGGAATGTGTATGGTATGACCACACATGTAGTTACAATATAATCACCAGCAATTTTTTGAAACTGAACCACCAGCAATAATAAAAGATGAAGATGCTTTATCTTTCAGGAATAAGGAAATAAAAACAGACAACTTATATCCTGATTAAAATTGCATTAGACAACATCAAGTAAAGCTGTAAAGCACTTTTCAATGAAACAACCTAGAACAATATAGCATGATTTTGTTGTGTGACAGTAATGCAACAGCAAAGTAGCATGATTTTGTTGTGCAACATTAATGCAACAGCAAAGTTCATGCAAAACTTCTGTTCACAACACTGTAGCCAGTCTCTACAAAGTACTTATGCTGATGTGAAGTTGTGAACCATAACTATACATGTCCAAAGATGAGATATGAGAAAAAACTAGGTACCTGGAATATTGATAACACAGTGACAGGATCAGTCGCAGATATAAGAGCACCAAACATGAGACATTCAACGAATGGAAGTTTATACATCAGAAATGTAAGCCCACCAAGAAAGCTGCAGTACGATAAATGTTAACTAATAAGATAAAGTATTTCAGACAAAACTAGAGCAATTAAGAATGTGAAATTCTTACACAAGAACTCCTGTTACGATAGAAGCAATGAATGTCCCAAGAATGGAGAAAGTTACAATTGCCCCAAAATTTGCAAAGAATGGTTTCTGTAAAAAATAATCAAGATATTTTATCTTAAGGAAAGAAGGTTAATAATTTAAAGCATTAACATTGGAGGTACTTACTGGGGATAAGCTGAATCCTGATTGGGTACATTGAAGTCAAGGAATTAAAAAATATTATGAAGAAGCATTTAGGGAGGTGGCAACAGCGTCCCCAAGCTGCGTAACCAGTAGTTGTGGATAGCCACGGCTAAGGGCTGTTCACCTTGATGCCAAAATAGATTGGCTAGGGCTGTTCACCCTGATGCCAGAACAGATAGGAGAAAGAGTGAACTTTATTTATTCCTTAAAGAGGTGCAACCAACTCCTATATTTATAGCCTGAGTACAATCTAATCTCTTAGCAAATAGATCTAATCTGCTATCAAATATCCCCTGATTTAGCTAACAGATAACATAATTAACTAACTTAACTCCTAAGGACTCATATCTTTAGCTAACAACATAGTTATTACGGTGGCATGGCGAGGCGAGACGCCTAACCACCTTCACACCTTTTAGGCGAGTATGGCGTGTGGCAAGACAACGCCATACTCACTTCACAGAAATGACATGGTAGTAGTATTGCACAATTATATTAGAAATCAATACTATAATTAAGAAATTGTTTCCTTTTACTATCCTTTTCAAATCTCCAATCCACAAGGTGTAAATCTCTATCTCTTTCCTTCCGTCTCTCTTTTCTTTCCTTTCCTTATGTCTCTCTTCTTCCCTTCTATCAGCCACGCCTCCTCTCTCTCTGCATCTCTCTATCTATTTCCTTCTGTCTCTTTTCATTTATTTCCTTTCCTTTCCTTCTATCTCTCTTCTTTCCTTCTGTCATTCAACGCCTCCTCTCTCTCTGCCCCTCTCATTCTCTCTCTCAGATTCCTGCAATCTTCTCTCGTTCAAGCGGTGGCCGCCGGTGGCGCGGTACCGACACGGCGGCGGCGCGGATCCAGCGGCGGGAACGCAGAAAACAGCGGCGGGGGTGCGGATCCAGGTGGCAGGGACGCAGATCCAGCGGTGGGAACACAGAAAACTGACTCGCTGCTTCTCCACGTCAGGCATTCCATCGCCGCCGCCGTCTGGCGTCCATGTAAAGCAATATGGCGTCTGCGCAATGCCAAGCACGATTAGGCAAACGCCATATCGACTAAGGCAGATGCCACACTCCCATGGGGCGAGTCATCAGCCGTGGCGTCGGCGGCCGGCCGCCTAATCGTCGATTAGGCGACGCCTTAACAGCTATGGCTAACAGATTAACTAACTTAGCTTCTAAGGACTCTTATCTCTAGCAAAGTTGTCGTCATCAGCTAGGATTCTCTTTTGGATGTTTTCTCCACATAACAGGCCACCTTTTAGAACATTGGGTGGTAAACCATTAAGGTAAATAACAGTATGAAAAGAACGAACTTTACAAGCAAAAAGGATATAATATTATCGGAGGCAATAAGAACAAGAAGAAAAATTCTTCATGGAAGTTGAACCACATCCTGCAAATTGAAGGGAACAAGATATGATCAATGAGAATATATTCACATCATGTGTATGATATTGATTAGTGATTACAATAAACACGAAAATGAATATTGAAGATATTCTCGCATCTTGCATAACATACTCTCCATCATGTGTAAAACAATCTGGCTTCATGCATAAAAGTTTACAAACAAACCAAATAAATCGACACAAACCTAGTGTTGGTCTCTGAATTTGAAATATTAGCAAGCCCACCAACAACTAGACCTGTAATAGAGTCATGGATGAGAAAAATGAAAGATTGGTATTGCGATTCTGATAATAAGGAAATTGTATGATGAATTTAAGAAGATAAAAACAAATGAGAACTCACTTTATTTCCATGTCTAAGTTTGTACTCATTTAGCTGAGCTGACTTTGCATCAGCACAATTTCTATGCAAGCAGAACATGAATTCCAGTGATTCTCCTTGATTAAAGGATAGCTACTGCTAATCATTACAAGCAAATGGACCATTTATCCTCAAATATGGTCTGATAAAAACTTCTCTTTCTTATTCATATACTATTCCAAACTAACTATTTATTTAAAACATCTTTTCCAGAGTTGGAACTTGCAGGGGCCACATTAATGCATGACTAACGTATATGCAACTTCTCCATATGATCTTCATCACTTTGAGGGCACATTTGAACAAGGTAAACATAAACCATGGAACTAGATCATACCCCATAAATGGGCTAAAAAATTTACAGCGTCATGTCCACTTGAGGAAAGAGGTCCTTAAATCTATGTACAGCTCAAACTTTTTTCATTCCCAGTCACATGGCATCACTTAAAAAGCATTCGACCCAACAAGAAGGCAGCAACAATAAACTGCCACTATTCTAATCAAAAGTTTGCAGTCCCACAAAAGTACAGTTTATCCATTTCTTCTGTTCCTTGTACCAGCTTATGACCATATAAGGAAATGGAGCTGAACTACTCCCTCTGTTCTTGTTTTACTTGATGATTTTTAATTTCACAGACTGGATGATACAACTTTGACATCTCAAATTATAATATCATGAATTTTTCCAGCAATATATCTAATGATATAATTTTCATATAGCAAACCAACATAATTTTGAGCATATTACTAATTCCAGTAAGATTATGATATTCATATTACTCCAAAGAATGTGCATCCAATTAACGGTGAGGTCCAAAAGTAGACAAAGTAGGTTTCTTATATAACAGCTACCACACTATACTAGCATGTAAAATCTCCTAAATTATCTGCATTAACAGTATGTCCTGCCAAATTTCGTTGAATAATTCACCTAGAATGTAACTGAATTCCAACCGTGCACAGTATTTTCATGGCATTGGAAACATACAAATCAATCCCCAGACTGCTCCATCAGAAAATCTCACTTCTAAATCCCATAAACTGATAATCACCACGACCAAAACTACTCTAAAAAATATAAACGAAACGATCAGTTTGCAGCTAGGGTTTGGGACTCGGACGATCAAGAGGTCGCAGGGCCGCGACTACGCACGTACCTATGAGGAGCGACGCGCTGGCCTCGGGGAGGTAGTAGAACCGGTGGCGGCGGAGGACGTGGCCGAGCACGAAGGAGAGCACGAGCATGGAGATCTGCAGCAGGATCCCCACCCCGGCCACCTGCTGCTCCTTCCCCGGCGGCGCGGGCGGGGGAGGGCTCGCCGCCAGCCCGCCAGCCGGGGGCGCCGCGGACACCAGGCTCAGCTCCAGCGCCATCACCGCCGGCGGTGGCGAGGCAGTAAACCCTAGGGTCGCCGGCGGCGGGCGCCGCGGCGCAGTGGGTTGCGGTCGCGGTCAATCTGGGGATTCCAGAAGTCTCGCAGGGGAGGCGTGGAAATGCAGGGGTCGCGATTTCGGTTGAAGAATTTTAGCACTAATGTACGACTACGCGTAGTATACCGTATGCCCCTCTCTCTCTCTCTCTCTCTGGTTTTGGCCTTGGCTGCCGTGCTGCCGCGCCAGTGCAAGTGGCACACCGCACAAGACTTCAGTTTGCATAAAAAAATGATAAGTTATCGTTCTCAACATAATTTTTAATTATCTTATTATTCTAAGATAATAACACTTAAAACTATTTAAGTTGTTAATAAGTAGGATAGGATAATAAAAAGGTAAAATCATTTTTTGATGGTGGCAAATTTCAAATCTCTCCGCGCTAGCAATTGATTGTATCCTAATCTTTGGTTTACTACTAACTTCAATTAAGTAACACAACAATTCAACAAAGGTGTCCTAAATTTTCTTCCGTATTAAATTTTAGTAACTCTAATAGCTTCTCCGTATAAAAGTCATACTTATAGCAAAGCATCAAACCAACAACAATTATATACTTCTACTCATGTCAAAAGTTATATACTTTTACCAATGTCTCTGGTTTGATGCTAGAACTAATCATTTCAAATGCTGGTACTCATAATTTGGTATGGTAAAAGCGGAGAAAATTCTAGAGTTGCCAAAAGGAAGAATATTTAGACATTGTATGGTTTGTTACTTTTGTAAAAAAAGCAATGCCAAAAGTTAGCATGGCTGAAAATGGTAGAAAGCCCAACACATCATGAAACTTTTTTTAAGAGAAACTTAACATTCATAGCTCAGGAGGAAATCTCTAATTTGGAACAAAAATTTGACACTACAGCCCCTTTTGGTAAACTTATTTTATAAATGAACCCCACCCAAAGCAAATTGTGAAAATGGACCCTCGTCTCAACGCAAACCAAGGAGGCGTTGATCGGCTGATGGATAACATCTCAACAGCACCACAGCTAGCGCTGAACCCTCAACCACACTGGCGAGCATATAGGAAGTGGCCATTTAACATGGCAGCCACCTTAGTGATGGTACTGTAGTTCTACTCACGCTGAATGGGATAATTTTTAGCATTAATTATATTGCTATGTCAGGTAAAATCTGATGTAACAAATAATTTATTGATGTGAGAAAGAGAAATGGTATCTCATGTAAAAAATCAGTTCTACACGATATCTAAAAAAAAGGATTACGAGAGAAAAGAGAGAAAATAGATGATTAGATAATTTTTTTTAAAGAAACTATCCATTAAAAAGATAGACACTATGGGTTAGAACGGTCTTACGGTGAGGTTAGCGTGCGACTGCGTCTCCACCTATCAAGTAGATCTTTGATATCTTGTCATATTGGATTATCTTATTCCGTTTGGACTTTTTTGAAGATTATATTCAATCCATATATGTTCGATGGTATATATATATTTCCATGTAAGATAAATATTATCTAACATCTTTTCACAACGCAGCTAGTAACATAGTTGTTTGCAACTTAGATTAAAATAAAAAAAATTAGCTAAGAACCAAAACATCAAACAATTGCACCATACGAGATTATTACCGGCCACCTCAACATCAACCGATCAGAACCTTGATGATCAACCTCTTATTTTTTTATTAAAAAACTAATTACTCCACAACCTGTGGTATCCCAGTAGCATTTTTAGTGCCCCATGGGATGTGTCCACAGCAACAGAACATGTCAGCTTCAAACTTGCAGTGGCTTTCACGCTCCTCGAAACCTTTGTTTTTGCAGAACAACACGCATTGATCCACAGGGCACTCATCAATTGGGGAACAAGTCCAGTTTTGATCTGGACCATCCATGATGCCTAAATATATACTAAGAATTAACTTCAATAGTCATGCATTCTTGTGTTTTTTCGTAGCATAGAAAAAATGAGTGTATACCTATTTTCCTCCCTGTTGCATGATCATAGAAGAAACTGGTGGAGATGGCCACAAGAATTGCCAAGCACAGGACCCTTGTCTTGTTGCTCTTGACAAGCGCCATATATTGCGGGGAGAAGAACATATTCTTTTCTTCACAGTGAATCACTGTTTGGTAATTGGTATGCATGATCATTTGGTTGGTTTTATATATACAGAAGCAAATGTAAATCTAGCAGAATCTTATGCATTAATGATTAACAGTTTCATAAGCATTTTAGGTAGAATTGAATTACTCCCGAACTAAATTAATACTAAAAATATCGTGTATTAAGATCTACTAGTACAAAACACTAAATATGGGGCGCCTGTGCCGATTTATAAACCCATATAAATAAAGATATACATTTACCGGTTCTTTAAAAAACCACACAAACACTATATGTGCCGGTCCTAATAAAAAAAAGGCACATACCACAATTTTTTAGGTGCCGGTTCTAAAAACCGGTACATATACAAAGCTCAAATATGCTATTTTTAATAAAACTGCCACCTATAGTACTGGTAATGGCTTATAATAAAAACCACACTGACAATAATTTTCAAATTTTTTAATAAAAAGCCAAATATGCCGGTTTTTATTAAAACATACATAAATAAGATTTTTTTTAAAAAATTTCAAACGATGTCAAATGGAGATATGATCTATACGGAATTTGCAGAGCTCACGAGAAATATAACTCTGTAGTTGTCAACTTTTTCATTTGGAGTTATTTACAGCGTGAAATATATATTATAATTTTTAGAAAGGTGAAATCAAAATAATATTTAGCTGTATTGAGGCGAGATGGTAAATAAAGAAAACACATGGAGGCAGATATCATGGGTTCAAATCCAAGCAACATGCAAATGAAAAATCGGGTAACTTGCAACACATGACTGTAGGTGCCGTTTTTTAAACCGGCACCTTCAACAATCAGAGTCGCTTTGGGAGTACCATTTGCAAAACCGATACTTATATGGGGTTTAGAACCAACATTGATTTGATATTTTGTGCTAGTGATCGGAATGCCTATTAATCTTCAGAGGATTAGCTCTTACGTACATCTTTTATTTGATTTTAATTTCTTAGGTGTAATCACCTGTTAGGAAATGTGGTTATCCTTGAGGTTTGGTGAGAGAGACAGTACAAGGGGTTTGTTTTCAAATTTTGTGCTTGATCAATAATAGTATAAATTCATTAATTGGTACAATTCTGTGCAGATGTAGGAATTAGTGTATATCGGTTTGATTACTTAAAACTAACATTGAACTTGTGGCTGCCAGGCCAAATTAAACGAGCCAAATATCCGGGCCTAGTTATTACTTACATCGATTACCCAATGCCTTATGAATACCAAGCAAATAATTTCCCCTCGGCAAGAATAAATTATAATCTCAGGATGGTTTATTGAATCTTTTGCATCTTGAACATTGATAATAGATGGTAACAACAATTCATTGGACAGACTAATTTGCCCTCGGTACACAGCAGCAGTACATATCTGTATTAACAGGTTTGCAGTAGCTTACGTGGCCATCGTAGCCACGTGCTTTGCAGTAGGACACGCATTGATCGCCAGGGCACTTGTTAAGGGAGAAACATTCTTGTTCCAGACGACCGTTCACATAATCCTTAACACCTGCGCAATAATACAAATTACTTGGTCATATTTTCATATATATATGTGTGTCGAATTCAGAGTACCTAAATATATATCTAAATATATATAGACAAATAAATCAATGTACCTATGCTTGTCGTCGTTGCATGATTACCCAAGACAGTAGATATCATCACAAGAACTGCCAAGCATAGGACCGTCGTGTTGTTCTTGATAAGAGCCATGAGGAGAATGAAGCTAACTAGAATATGATTCTTTGGTTTAGTTT
>KE372914.1:259521-270203 GCA_000418225.1 Zizania latifolia
AGCTTCGCGCACCCGGATTGGGCCAGTCGGACCCGGCAGCTCCTCTTCAGCTCCGCGGTCGGACTCCCGTGTACCTGAGTCGCGTGACAGCTCCGTCGCAGTCGAGTCATCTCCTCCTCTTCTCCTTTATCCTCACCATCCAATCTTCATCACCCGGTTGACAAGCACTCATCACCTCATGGTTCATACCATGACTCCTCAATTTTTCCCGATAAGTGCACCGCTTAGGTGCACCTGCCGGGTGCAGCCCCCGAGCCTGGAGTTTCTTAGATAAAATAAGCTCAAGGATCAGAGATTTTGGCAGAGTAAAAAAGGTGGAATTTTCCTAAGGCGTTCTCTGGCGAAAAAGTGCTCAAGAGATGTTTGAATCTCTGAGCAGTTGGCGTCCCACGGAGATAAGGATTTTGAATCCCGTGTATTCGGCATATTGGCGTCCAATGAAACCGACTTGAGTATAGGGGCAGATAGGCCCATCAAGTGGTTTTTGGCGAAAAGCTGTCAGTTAGAGTAGTTCGACGCAATGGAGTGCTCGTGGATCCCTTGGCGAAAAGGCATCTGTTGGCGTAGACTGACGTCTGTCAGACTAGACAGTTTCGATGAGACATGCACAACCTTCGAGGCTATTTGCAGGCACAAGTCGGTTTAAGGCTATGGGCGTTGATTCGTCTTCTGCTGGCAAGCGCTGGATCTGCAACCAACGGTTAGATGGAGTCATCAACAAATATGTTGACCGGCTGAATTAATGCCAAATATTTCCTTGAGACTCGTCCTGAGGCAGTCACGACGCTTTGGGGGCCCGAACCTTCGCGTGGCTGGCTTATAAATAGCCTTCTTGTGGGCGTTTTATCCTTCCGCACACTTTCTGCTTTTGCCTTTATCTTCTTCCTTGCGCTTGAGTTCTTCTTCACTAGCTCCACGCAATCCTAACCGCCATTGCTAGTGTGTGGTTTACTACCGCAAGGCAAGGCGGCTCTTTTCTTTCCGTCTAGTCGCACCTCCGAGTTCGGTTCCCATGGCGGCCATCGATCCTCATGTTGAGGTGGACCGATCGGTGGAGTTGAAGCGGTCAGAGACAACCGGTGAGGCTTTCCCGACGAGAGCTTTGTCTTTTTGGCGCCTGGCAACCGGTGAGGCTTTCCCGACCCTGAACACCAACGAACTAGTGGTGTTCGAGTCTTTCTTTTCTCGCGGGTTCGGCTTGCCGGCCCATCCTTTTCTTCGTGGAGTGCTTCATCATTATGACATTTCTCTTTGCAACTTGAATCCAAACTCCATTTTGCATATCGCCATCTCTGTCCATCTTTGCGAGGCCTATCTTGGCGTCAATCCCCATTTCAACCTCATCCGACACTTCTTTAGTTTGAGAGCTTTTCCCAAAAAGGTGGTCGGTGGCTGCGGACTGCAGCTCCGAGACGAGAGGGCAGCCGAGTACATCTCGGTGCCACTCCTGATCTCGAACAAGGGCTGCACTCGATGTGGTTCTACGTCGGGAATCATGAGCCGGCCCTTTCTCCAGAGATTGACCGAGTACCGATGTCAGCACTCACTTGGACTAACCGCTGCCAGCCAGAGGAGCAAGGCCAAGTGGACGAACTCGTCCAGATGATCACGCAGCTCCAAGCAGAGGGCTTGTCGGGTGTCCACATCGCGTTGAACTTCGTGTCCTGGTACGTCCAGCCACTCAAGCTCCGGACTCGGTTAGGGTACGAGTACTCGGACAGGAGCGACCCTATCAGGGAGTCAGCCGAGTCCCTGGATTCGGAGGAAATGAAGAAGCGAGTGAAGGTCATCTTTGCCGGTCGGCTGTCGCTTAACCCCGACGCCGCTCCGCAAGCCTTCAAGCTCAGCTTCCCCCGACCACCGGTAAGATATTTTGTTGTTTTTTTATGATATCACCTGTCGGGTGCTTACTTGTAAAAAATATGCAGGGCCGAGAGGCGTACTGCTCACTACTGCCACTGCCCGAACAGCCCCGAGCTGTCGGACATAAAGATATCGACCCGCATGCCGGGCCGAGTAGGGCGAAGAGGAAGGGCAAAGACGTTTACCCTCCTATGGCAAAGAAGTCGATGACAATGTGGCAGCCCAGGGGACACCTAAGGTGCCATCGTCATTTCCTAGAGAGCCTGGTGCTAAATCAGAGACGTCCGAGGCAAGAACAGCACCTGGCGACGCTGCAGCGCTGTCATCATCAGAGTCATCTCCGCCACCGCCCCCACCTCCACCATCGCTGGACGGAGCAACATCGGGTTCCGCTCGGCGAGTGAAGAGGTTGACGTTCTGGAAGTCAAAGTGGTGAGTTTGATGCCATCAAGTGTAGCCAAATAGTTAAAATTAAAATAGAATTAAACTTAACTTTTGTTGTTTTGACAGCACTCCTGCACCGTTGCCTGGGAACGTTGGGACGGCGGCCACTGTGGCAGCCAACGATGCCGACCAGGCCATGACTGACCCCGCAGCTGTGGCCACAGCGGCGCCAGCGATGGCCGCACTGATCACCGACCTGGTGGTGTTCGTCGGGGCGACCGGTCCGTCTGCTGGTGCTTCGGCGACTGGGGCACCAACCATGGGTGGGCCGAGCGCTGCCACGATGACCTCAAGAAGAAGATCAAGGCAGCCGAGATGACCACTTCCAAAGCCCAGAAGAAGGCCGATGATGTAGTCCATGAGTACAAAAGTACGAGCCATCGACTTGCTCTTTCATTCACCACGGTTGATGAAATTTTGCTGAAGTATTGTTATGTTTACAGAGCTTCATCGCCGTGTGAGCGCCCAGTTCGCCGACCCGGAGTTGCGTTTGAGTAATACTCAGGTGCAACGTGACCATTATCAGGCTGGGGCAGAGGCACTCGTCAAGATGATCGACGGTGAGCCAGCCAGCACCGAATGGTCAGTGGAGCATTTTATGGAGCGTCTCTAGGGGTCGGCGGCACGTCTATGGAGCAAGCCCGGGACTTCATGCGGTCGGTGGCCACACACGCACTCGGGATTATCTGAGCACTATATCCGATAGCACGCATGACCACATCCGATTGGGGTGGCTGGCGAACGTAGAGGAGTCTGACGTGGAGCGCCTCTACTCGGAGGTGGAAGAGATGGCCAACGTTCTCGTGGAAGACTTGGAGACGTATCCGGCTGAGCCTGCCAAGTAAGAAAAAAAAGGTGTAGAAGAACAAAAAACAATATATATATACATGAAGTAATGTTGCTTGCTCATAAATGTGTCATATGCCCGATCGCTTGTAGTGAATTTCCAACTATTCGTTATAGCCTAGGTCCGTAGCGCAGAGAAACTTAAGCCATAGGAACCATTAGCGTCACATATAGTCGGAAATAGCACTTAAGATTGATCAGGTAAACAACATGGTGAAAACCGATCCCCCGCGTGGGCAAAAAAGATCAACAATAACTTAACCAAGCTAGAACAGATCATAGACTTTGGGTTAAAGTGATAAGAATGCAAGTACACGGGATCGGGCAGAAAATAAAGGATGATAATATCGGAAATAATCAAACATCTTTATTAATCCGAAATAAGAACTTAGCTTATTGTATCAAGGATAAAAACGTCGAAGATGTTCAATATTCCAAGAGTTTATGACGCACTGACCGTCTTCACGCATTAAGAGATAAGAGCCTGGTCGAGTGGCCTCCAAGATGATATATGGACCTTCCCATGGAGCTGATAGCTTGTGGACGCTGACCGCGGATTGTACTCGGTGAATGACCAAATCTTCAACTTGGAACGACCGACCACGCACGTTGCGATCGTGATATGTGCACTGACCCTGTTGGTACTGAACAGATTGGATTACTGCAGCCAAACGAGCTTCTTCGAGACTATCAATATCTTCTTCTCTCGTCTGCTCGGCTGCGTCTTTTTCATAATGCTGAATCTTTAGGGACTCGTGCAGCATGTCCACCGATAAAATGGCCTCTGATCCATATACAAGGAAAAAAGGAGTTCGACCAGTGGTTCGGCTTGGCTGAGTGCGAAGGCCCCAAAGAACAGTTGGTAATTCTTTCATCCACCGACTGCCATATTTATTGAGGGGATCAAAAATTCTGGCTTTTAATCCTTGGAGTATCGTGCCATTGGCTCGTTCAACTTGACCATTTGCTCTTGGATGTGTAATGGAAGCATATTTGACTTCAATACACCAATCTTCACAGAATTCCCAAAAATCATTGCCAATAAACTGAGTCCCAAGATCTGTAATAATCTGATGAGGGACACCATATCGGAATATTATGCCTTGAATGAACTCTACGACTTTCTTAGCGGTGCTTATCCTTAGTGGCATTACTTCTATCCACTTGGTGAACTTGTCAATGGCAACAAAGAGACGATCATAACCTTCGAGGCCTTTGAAAAAGGTCCAACCATATCAAGCCCCCAGCACGTAAAAGGCCACGAAGGCGGGATGGTTTGGAGAGCTTGAGGAGGGAGATGATGCTGCTTGGCGAAGAATTGATAACCCTAGCAGCTGTGGTCTAGGAACTTGGCGTCTTCATTAGCAGTGGGCCAATAAAAGCCTGACCTGAAGGTCTTGCTGACCAGTGTCCGAGCACCAGCATGATTTTCACAAATGCCCAAGTGTATCTCTTTTAGGATTTCTGATCCTTTTGATCTGTTGACACACTTCATAAGCACTCGGGTTGAAGCAGCTCTTTTGTATAATTCCAAAACCACCATAACATACTATTTGCTCCTTCTAGAAAGCGAATTGCTGCATCTTTATCTTCAAGAACTTTGGCAGTGAGAATGAAATCAATAATAGGTTGTCGCCAGTCTTCTTCATTATTGGCAATGACCAAGATAGATGGAGCTTTCTCGACCTCCAAAGGTTCAACTTCATTAGTTTGGATCGATGGCTTCGGGAGCTCTTGAAGAAAAACACCGCTTGGCATATGGGCTCTTGATGAGCCGAGCTTAGCCAAGAAATCAGCAGCTAAGTTCTCGTCCCTTGGGACATGATGGAACTCGGGGCCACTAAACTTGCCTTCTAGCTTGCGGATATCCTTACAATACACATCCATCTTTTCATTGGTTCAGGACCAATCTTTGTTGACTTGACTGATAACCAACTTGGAATCTCCATATACCTCTAACCTTTGAACCTCGAGAGAAATGGTGATTCGCAGACCACTGAGAAGCGCTTCATACTCGGCTGCATTATTAGACGCCATGAATAATAGCTAAAGAGCATATTTTAACTTTTCACCTTGTGGAGATATAAGAAGAATTCCTGCTCCTGCTCCATCAATGCTGAGTGAGCCGTCAAAATACATGACCTAGTGCTCTTGAAATTCGGCGGTCGGTGGGAGTTGGAGCTCGGTGCACTCGGCAACGAAGTCAGCGAGAGATTGGGACTTGATGGCTGTGCGGGGTTTGAAATCGAGGGTATATTCACCCAGCTCGATAGCCCACTTCACAATCTGACCAGTCGCATCCCTGTTCTGGAGAATGTCGCTGAATGGAAATTCAGTGATGACTTCCACCGAGTGGGCCTAAAAATAATGCTTGAGCTTCTGGGCAGTGATGAGGACAGCGTACAGGAGCTTCTAAACTTGAGGGTATCGGACTTTAGATGGCCCAAGCACCTCAGATATAAAATATACTGGCCTTTGAACCGAATAGGCGTGACCCTCTTCTGGGCGCTCGACGACCATGGCGGTGCTGACCACGTGGGTCATGGCGGTGATGTCGGAGCAGCGTTTTGCCAGATGTCGGCGCAATCAGGACCGGCAGAGAAGAAAGAAACTTCTTGAGGTCGGTGAATGCCTGGTTGGCCTCTGGCGTCCATGTGAAAGCACCTTCTTTTTTTAGCAACTTGAAGAAAAGCATCCCACGCTCGCCAAGTCAAGAGATAAATCGCCCGAGTGATGTCATACAGCCTGTAAGGCACTTTATATGCTTGATGCTGCTGGGGTTGGCCATGTTTAATATTACAGAAATCTTCTCTGGATTAGCTTCAATTCTCTGACTGCTGACTATAAATCCGAGCAATTTTCTAGTTGGCACCCCGAATACACATTTGTCTGGGTTGAGTCTCCACCGAAATTTGTGGAGATTGTCCATATTCTCTTGGAGGTCGGGAATTAAATCTTCTGGCCTTCTAGATTTGACAATGACATCATCCACATAAGTTTCCACGTTGTGGCCAATCTGATCAGTGAGGCAACGCTGAATTGCACGCTGGTATGTAGCCCCCATATTCTTTAGCCCAAAAGGCATTGACGTGTACCAATAAGCACCGAATGGGATGATGAATGATGTCTTCTCTTGATCTTCTTCCTTCAGGCTGATTTGATGATATCCCGAATAGCAGTCTAGGAAATAGAGAAGGGAGCTGCCAGCCGTAGAATCAACCACTTGGTCGATGCGCGGCAACGGGAAAGGATCTTTAGGGCATCTTTTGTTGAGATCAGTATAGTCAATGCACATTCTCTATTTCCTATTCTTCTTTTTTACAAGGACTGGGTTGGCTACCCTGTCAGGATGATACATCTCTTTTATAAATCTAGCCGCCAACAGGCGGGTAATTTCTTCTTTGATGGCCTCTTTAAGCTCCTGTGTGAATCGGCGTATTTTCCGCTTCACCGGCTTGGCGGTCGGGAAGACATGGAGTTCATGCTCGATCAGCTCCCGTGGTTCTCTTGGCATGTCGGAAGGTTGCCAGGTGAATACATCGATGTTGGCACGGAGGAAGCTGATGAGCACACTTTCCTATTTAGGATCAAGCGCTTTCCCGATCAGCACCGTCTTGAAGAGGTCGGCGTCCGAGAGCTGAATACTTTTGTACTCAGCTGGCGAGGGCACCAAGCTTGATGTCGATGGCGTAGTGGTCGGGATCTCCATGTTTATGATCGGTGTCATCTTGGCCGCTTGAACAGTCTCCTCCATTCGGACAGAAATGTCTGTGGCTTCACCCAATGCGAGGCTGTCTCGCTCGCACACGTGCGAGGTGGCAACATCCCCCTTTATTAAAAAGGCCCCACCTGGTCCTGCAATCTTGAGGACCAGGTAAGCATAATGGCTTACTGCCATAAATTTGGCAAGGGACGGCCATCCAAGCATGGCATGGTAGGCAGTCTCGAAGTCAGCGACATAGAACTTGATGTGCTCAGTCATATAGTTGTCCCGAGTGCCGAACGTCACCGGTAGGGTGAGCGTGCCGAGTGGAATGGAAGCCTTTCCTAGGATAATCTCGTAGAAAGGTGTATCCGTCTTTTAGAGTGCAGACTCGTTGATGCCGAGTGCAGCAAGCGTTCCCTTAAACAAGACGTCGAGTCTGCTGCCGCCGTCGATCAACACCCTCTTAAGACGCACCTTAAGGATGACTGGGTCGATGACCAGTGGGAATCGTCCCGGCTTGGGGACGTCCGTCCACTGGTCATCTCGGCTGAAGGTGATCAGGATCTCCGACCACCGCAGGCATTCGGTCGCTACAGTGCTGATGGCGTTGACGCGGTGAGCCAATAGCTTCTGCTGGTGTTTGGACTCGGTGGCGATAGCTCCACCGAATATCATGGAAACCGTCCGAGCAGGCTCTTAAAAATCATTTTTCGCCGGAGATGCCTCGGCGTCTTTATCATCCTTTTTGGATTTCTTCTTTTTGTCATCTCGGCGACGCTTGTCTTGTCGGGGATTTTCTTCCGCCTCTTTCACCATTTGGTTCTGCAACTGATAACACCGACGGGTGGTGTGGTTACTGTTAGGATAAATAATATAGGGTTTATCCAATACTTCCTGCAATGCCAATTTCTCTCGGCCCTGAGGTCTTGAGTTTTTCTCGGCAATCATGATTTCTTTGACCTTCCTGTTCTTATTCTTGTGCCGAGAGGAGGACTCGGGCTTGTACGGTCATCACGTTGGGGCGAGCGGTGACAATCCTTCTTTTTCTTCTTGTCCTTGCTGGACTCTTGAGTGTTCGAGTTCATTTGCTCCCGCACAACGTCCTCAGTGTTGGCGAACTGCTCAGCGACGGTGATCATGTCGCCAGGATCAGTCGGCTCGTTCATGATCAGATGGCGAAACAACACCGATGGCTTTCGTAGGCCATCTTGAAAGATGGACATAATATTGGCGTTGGAGATGCTGGCGATGGTGTTCCAACGCTCAGAAAAGCGACAGACGTAGTCCCTGAGGGACCCACTGTCTTTTTGGCGTATCTAGCGTGGGTCGTGCCGTGAGGTTGGCCTTTGCTAGGTTTCTTGATAGTTGGCGATGAAAACATCACAAAACTCTCCCAAGAGTTAATGGAATTCTTCGGGAGTCCAGCCAACCAACTGATGGCGGCCGAGGACAGCATGACGGGGAGGTAGTTAGCCATAACATCTTGGTCCCCTCTAGTTGCACGAATGGCCATGTAATATAGCCGCAACCATTGGGAGGGGTCGGTCTTGCCGTCGTATGGCACTACTCCCGTGGGGCGGAAGTTTCGAGGCTCGGAGAAGGCTGGAAAGCTGTCATGGCGTGATATGTCGGTGTCGAGCCAGCTCACCCCCGGCATGCCGTAACTCCGGTCGAATTGTTCTCGACGATGGAGCTCGCTGCGCTCGCGTTCACCGCTGCGGCGAGAAATGATGTTGCGCGCATCACGTGCTTGGTTGATGAATTCTCGGGCATCACCCGAGTAGGAGCTCCCCCGACGCTCACTCAGACGTGAGCGCGTCAGCCACCAGAACGGTCGGGGAGATGAGCTACGGCCCAGAGACCGTGACCTTGCAAGTGGCACCACATCAACAATTTGAGTGGTGGCATCCTGGGTCATGGCCTGAGCCCTTTTGAGCTCAGGTGTATCGGGAAGAGTGGCTAGCACCCTCTCGATAGCGACTAGATTTGCGGTCGGCGTGCGGTACATGGCAGGACCTTCAAAGTCCACCGTGAAGGCATCCTGTGCGCTCTACCGCAAGGTCCCGGTGGCCGCACAGGCCCTTGAGCGATGAGCTGATCGGGCGGCGCTCCGCCTCTGCCGATCATGCCGATGAGTGTTGGAATCGACGACGTCGGAGGGCTCGTCATCAGAGACAGCCCCTGTCATCATCATGACGACGTTTGGAGAAGGTGCTGGCTTAACTGGCACGGCTTGGTGGTGGGGCCGCGTTGAAGCGACCCTGGTAAATTGGTGCCGTTGAACTATGCGCCCACCTGAATTGGCGAAGATGACGAAGTTGGTAGGTGAGTCGGCGGCAACTTGTGGGCGAGCCCTGGGTGGAGCTGGTCGCTCTAACACCTAGGGAGCCAATGGGAGAGCCCTGGGCAGAGCTGAACGCTCGGACGCCCTTAGGGTCGATGAGCACATAATAGCCATGCGCGGAGCCTTCGCCCTCTTCTGGGCGGAGGTGGTCAGAACAAGTTGGCGCATGGAATCACCAACAATGGTCAGACTCTCGAAAGTAATTATAGATCCGACGAGAATCTGGGTGTTGACCTTGCAAACAATTGCCATCGAGTCAGTCAGAAAAACACAGACGTCCCTCCCCTACCTGGCGCGCCAGCTGTTGTTGCGCTAGAACAACAGTGTACCATGGGGGCACCTGTAGTAAGGTTTTGGTTAGGCTTTGCGGAGTTCTGTGGATGAATCTTGATGGTTATCTCAGTCAACGAGATGGGGAGTCTTTTCAGACAGGTTCGGCCCTCCCGGAGAATAATAACCCTACTCCTGTATGTGTAATCTGGACTTAAGGGCTGAAAAGGAGCCTTAAGCGTATTAACAAAATGTCTTCAGCTCAAAAAAAATCCCTCGGTAAGAGGCTCCCCTGATCTCTTTATATATGAGAGAGATCAGGGGCTACAATTTCTAATTAATGCGCCCCACTAATGACCAATTATGAGGGAAAACGGTCAGTTCATGGGTGATAACTTCAGACGTTATCAACTGTATTGATAAGATGATTACTCATCGTGGAGTTTAATAGAGCGGCCTGAGACTTGATGGTGACCGTCCGAGTGTCGGCAATTGAGGGAGTCTCCTGAGTGCTGGACTCGAGGGCTTCAGGTTCCCTACTGCTGCCTGGCTGTTTAGTAAATCCGACCGTTGGCTGGTCGTCTTGAAAGCTATGCCTGTTGACCCCTCCTCCACTCGGTTATCACAAACCCACTCGGGAGATAACCCGGGATCATATCCCCGACAGCAGCCCTGAGCTCTTTGCAGTATGCAGATGAAGTCGAGAAGCCGAAAAGGGCTCCAGATTTTATCTTTGGCGAATCAGTTTTTAAAATAAAAATCTGAATCCCTCTTCTTGGGCCAGCCTCCTGCGCGCCCGCCTCGGCCTGCCTCCTCCCACACCTCGGCCTAGCTCACCCCGCAGGGCCAGCAGCCCGCACGCGACCTGCCAGCCGCTGACATGTGGGCCCCACATGTAAGGGTCATCGCCCACCATCCATCGCGCCCGCGCCGCATCCCCAATGCGTCCCCGTTGCCAAATCCACCTCCACCGTTGCGTTGGGGCCAATCCGAGCCTATATTGGGCATCCCCGCACCGTCCCGAGCTTTTTCCCCACCGAATTGAGTCCGGCCTGTGCCCCGAACCACAGCCACGCCACGCGCCCAGACCCTAACCGCCGCCCCGCCATTGCAGGTGCCATACGCCGCTCCAACACCCCCGCCGACACTATAAATAGCTCCCCCGTGCGCTGTGCTCTCGGTTAGCCCCTTCTGGCACCATCCTAGCAC
>KE372914.1:270620-284929 GCA_000418225.1 Zizania latifolia
CTGACGCATTAATTCAGGATTTTCTTTAGAAAAATAATTCCGTATTGCGTCATAAATCCTTTTTATTTTCTGAAATTAAGAGAACTGTGTTTAAACTTTAAAAATTCATATCTAATTCATCAGAACTCTAAATTTAACCATTCAAATTGCAGAATTTTTTTTTAAAATTGAGCTCTACCCATTAAAAATATGTTTACACATAGAATGTATGCGCATGTATACTGTTTTAATTTATTATTGTTTGCTTGTATTGTTGTTTAGTCTCTGAAGCGCCCGAAGAGCCAGTTTACATCGAGGAATCGCCCATTTTCATCTCTGTTCGGCAAGGCAAGTTATTCAAGTTCTCTATTTGATCAAATTGAACCCATGTTTCAAAGCTATGATTCTTTCAAAAGTGCATCTTATTTTCGAATGTCACTGGGATTGGGATATAAACCTGCTTGTATTGCCCCCTGTTGATTATTTACCTGTTCTTTGTCAACCTAGGGATTATTTAACCTGACCAGTATGAATCTTTATTATGATTTATCTGGATGCCTAGGATTGCTTAGCCCTGCTTAAAAACTAGTATAACATTTTGTCATGCTGTTTAAAACTACTTACATGATTAATGTTGGCTTATGATTACTAGTGGAATAATGGACTGGTTCATGACTTAATTGCTACTAAAACTTGGTTAAGGTGGGTTGTGAGTACAAGGTCCATGGCTCTGCTAGTCGTACTCATGACACTTTAAGGACTGGTTCATGGGACACTTCTGTACTGTAAACTCGCACTCACCACAAGCTAGAATGGGTAATGGTATGACCGGAAGCCTAGAGATCCCGGGTGAAGCATCGTGATGGCTGGTAGTTCTGCACTGGGTAAGTCATTGCTACTCGGATAGGGGCGCCAGGGAGATGTCGGGTGTGATGGGATCCTAGGGTGTGAAGCTTGGAGGATCTAGGCGGATGGTCATATCATAGCTTTTTTCTAAGGTACCGTGGTGGTATTGAGGTGCATGGTGATATGTTGTAGGGATGTGTCTTGTGGGTAAAGTTGTGCACCTTTGATCAGAGTAAAACCATTCAAATAGTTGTTCTCACTGTTACAGGTGGCAATGCAGGGTCACTCGTGATTAGTCCTATGATTACTTAATTAACCTGTTTTACTTTCTGTTCAACCTGGATAGCTCTGGTTAGAGTGGATTGGTTGGTTCTTTTGGGCTTGATGACTCTGGGTAAGAGTTATTCAGTGATTGTATTAATACTATTTTAAGGTTCCAACTTAATTAGAATCACTTTTTAAATTCTCTCTCTTTAAAGTCTTTTTGTACAAATGAACTCTATTATGCCGTCCTTTGTATTCCTTGTGCATTATAACTGTTCCGCTTGGATGGCTTATTAAGTATTTAAAATACTCACCCTTGCATTTCCCCACCACCAGAAGAGGAGGTCGTCAGTAAAGATGAAGGTTGCACCTTTTGAGCTAGGCCCAGTCAAGTCTGCCTATGCAGTGGAGTCGCCGCTACGTTAATAAAGTTATTTAGGAGTTATTAATGTTTGTCATTATTATCTGAGGTTCTAATGTCTCCTCTGTAATAAGTACTTTATTTACTTCGTCGCGAACAATAATACTTTCGATGTCCAATTAATTGTCTATTGTGTGTTTCGGTTGATTCCTAGATAAGGGACTTTCCGAAAAATTTATCGTAAGAAAATGGTTGGAATTTCCGAGCATGACAAGTTCGTATCAGAGCAACCTTGACTGTAGGAATGGCCAAATGGTTTAACCTTAGGAGCTAAAAACTATTTTCTAGTTATACTACTCTCTTCTTCTCTTCTTGTTTCAAAAGGGTGCTTCTTTTTCTAGAAAAGTGGTGCTGATTTTATTTTAATTTGTTCTTTTTAGATGGTAGTCTATAGTTCGCTATGCTAGGAAGACGAAGCCATTTTGGAAGAACTCGACAAATCTTGCCCATTTCATCCAAAGGGTAAGCATACCATGCGCAAATACTATTCCTTACAAGATACACTCGCCAAAGAGTCCTGTGGTAATCCTCACCAAGGCAAATGGCGCCGGGACGATAATGACGCGTCGAAAAAAGAAAATTGGCCTCAAGACAACAACGATTTCCAGGAACCTCATAAGACGGTGAACATCATCTTTGGGGGCCCCACATCAGCCGAGACTAAACAGCAGCAAAAGATTCTAGACCGATGGATCAATGCCGCTGGATTCGAGGAAATTTAATAGTTGCGATGGTCAAAAGTTCCGATCACCTTCTCCTGAGATGACCAATGGATCAATGTCCTAAAAACTAGGCGTTGGCCGCTGATTGTTGACCCGGTGATATTCAAGGTACGCATGAGGCGAGTCCTAATCGACGGGGAAAGTGGATTGAACATACTCTTCGGCTAATCCCTCATCGATCTTGGCATTTCAGTCAACAGGCTCCAAAAAGAGAACAACTTCCCATTCTATAGTATTATACCCGGGCAAAGCTCGGTACCACTCGGCTCAATAACTTTGCCGGTCACGTTCGGTTCTCAGGATAATTATCAAACCAAGCACATAACCTTCTAGGTCGCGAAGTACGATATCCCGTTTCACACCATCCTCGAAAGGCTGTACATAGCCAAATTCATGACCATTGGACACTATCCGTACTTGGTGCTCAAGATGCTGGGCCCTGGTAGAGTCATTACTGTGCGGGGAAATATCGGCACCTCTCGCGTATGTGAAAAAGATAGTCTTGCTCTGGCCATAGCTGTTGACCTATCGACTCGTATGGAGGAAACCCCTAGGCAAATCCGAGCACATCCTCCAGAAGCCTCGAAAGTTCCAGCTAAGGCACCAACTTCCTCGGGAATCTCCACCGTGCCCTCGAGCACCAAGAAGATCATCCTCTCCAAAGCCAACCCATCAAAGATAGCAACTATCGGGGCAGGACTTGACCCCAAATAGGAAATCACGCTCGTCAGCTTCTTGCGCTCTAATATGGGCATCTTTGCATGGAAGCCCTTTGACATGCTTAGGGTTTCTAGGGAGCTGATAGAGCACGAACTTCACGTATACCCAACCGCTAAATCGATAAAGCAGAAGCTATGGAGGTTCACATAAGACAGGAAAGAAGCGATCAATGTCAAGATCACCTGCATCCTAGCAGCAGGATTCAATGGACAGCCGAAGCTAGAGAGGTATTCTCAGCACTAAAGAAATTTTTAACTTCATCTCTAATCCTTACGGCTCCAAACCCAGAGGAGACCCTCCTCTATATCGCCGCCATGACTAATGTCATCAGCACGGCCATGGTAGTCGAGCGGCCCGAGGATGGATATGTTTTCTTGGTCCAAAGGCTAGTATATTTTATATCATAAGTGCTCAGCCTATCAAAACCGAGGTATCCATAAGTACAGAAGCTCCTTTACACTGTCCTGCTCACCCCCCAGAAGCTAAAGCATTACTTCCAAGCCCACAAAATTGTGGTCATCACGGAATACCCTCTGGGCAACATACTCCACAACCGGGACGCAATAGGGTGAATCATAAAGTGGACCATCAAGATGGGAGAGTACACGATGGAGTTCTGATCTCGTACTGCCATAAAATCATAAGCTCTGGCCAACTTTGTCCTCGAGTGGACTGAGATACAACTGCCTCCGAGTCAAGAAGAAAAGGAATATTGGACGATGTACTTCGATGGCTCCCTCAACATTGACGAAGCCGACGTAGGTATTCTCCTCACATCTCTAAAAGGGGAGGAGCTGCATTATGTACTACAACTACTATTTAAGGCCTCCAACAACACGGTCGAGTATGAGGCCATGATACACGGTCCCAGGATAGCAATATTGCTCGGGGTCAAATGACTTATAGTCTACGGAGACTCCAAGTTGGCTATCAGCTAGGTCAACAAGGACTGGTCTTGTACTAGTGACAAGATGGACGCCTACTGCGCCGAGGTTCGAAAACTCGAGGACAAATTTTTTGGCCTAGAATTTCACCATGTCCCTCGCGACGATAACTCATTAGCCGACGCCCTGGCTCGCCTCGGGTCCTCTCGAGCGGCGGTCCCTAAAGGCGTGTTCGTCCAAGAGCTTACCAAGCCATCAATCAAAGACAACGAACACCAGGCCACTGGTTCGCCAAAAATTGTCGCCATGGCTGAAAGTGTTGACGACTGGCGATAGCCTATCATCGAGCACATCCTAAAAGGCGCCACTCTAGAAGACAAAGTCGTGGCCGAGCGCTGACACGTCGAAGCAAGCAATACATGGTTATCGGGGATAAACTATACAAGCACGCAGCCTTAACAAGGATACTCTAGAAGTGCGTTTTGCCAAGTGAAGGCCTGCAGATCCTTAATGAAGTTCACGTGAGGGCATGCGACAATCACTCCGGGGCCAGAACACTGGTTAGAAAAGCATTCCGATCAGGCTTCTACTGGCCAACAATCAACAACAATGCTAAAAAACTAGTCAAAAAGTGCACTGGTTCCTAATTCTTCGCCAATCAGAACCACTTGCCGGCTTAAGCTCTGCAAACGATCCCGCCAACTTGGCCATTCGCTTGCTGGGGGATCGACCGGCTACTGGTAGCCATCGACAAGTTCACCAAGTGGATAGAAGTAATGCCACTAAAGAATTACACAGCCAAAAAAGCAGCACAGTTTATCGAAGGGATCACCTACTAGTTTGGCGTCCCGAATCAAATAATAACCGACCTCGGGACTCAGTTTACCACAAACGATTTTTGGAACTTCTGTGAAGAAAGACTGATCGAAGTCAAATATGCATCGGTCGTGCATCCTCGAGCTAACGGGCAATGCGAACGTGCAAACGAGATGATCCTTCAAGGCCTGAAAGCTCGAATCTTCGATCCTTCAAAGCCAGGGACTCCCCACAGTACTCTAGGGGCTCCACACGCAACCAAACAGAGGCATGGGGCAAAAACCTTTTTTCCTCGTCTACGGCTCTTAGGCTATCCTCCTGAGCAACTTGCTACACAATTCCCCCCCGAGTCTAGTACTATGACGAGGGAACAGCAGAACAGACAAGGACCGAGGATATCGACTCTATTGAGGAAGCCCGGATAGCAGCTACAGTACAAGCGGATCGGTATCAGTAGACCCTTCAGCGGTATCATGACCGCAATGTGCAAAGCAAAAGCTTCAAGGTCGGCGACTTGGTACTTTGCCGGGTACAATCAATCATCGGATGCACAAACTCTTTGCCCCCTAGAAAGGACCTTTTATCATCGCCGAAGTAACAAGACTAGGGACATACAGGCTAATGCGAGAAGACGGGCAAGCAGTACCAAACTCCTGGAACATCGAGCACCTTCATCGGTTTTACGCCTAATAATCTTTTGTAAAATAACTTTTTATTGATGAAATATGTTCAGGCACTCGTCGTCCCCAAGGTGTTGTTTCTCCATCGACCTTGCTGACTACTTCTCCAGCAACTGGGCCGAGAAGGGGTCAGCCTTAGGGCTATACACCCACAGTCAAAGCATTTCTCCTCGCCGATCTCGCCGACTACTTTCCCCAGACATACAACTAGACCGAGAAGGGGTCAGCCTTAGGGTTGTACACCCACAGTCGAGCATTTTTCAAGCTAACCTCGCTAACTACTTCTCCCCAAACATGCAACTAGGCCAGGAAGGGGTCAGCCTTAGGGCTGTACACCCATAGTCGAGCATTTTTTCTCGCCTACCTATGCCGGTTACATCCCCTTTGTGTTGGGAGCCGAACGGCCGTCGTGCATGCAATCGGACCCAGGAGAGGGCTAACTCTTTAGTCATACACCCGTAATCGCGCATCTTCAAAGAACTCGCTGACCCATGCAGACTATATCACCCTTCGAGTTAGGCGCCACATGGTCACCGTACATGCAACCAGACCTAGGAGAGGGTCGGCTACTTAGCCATAGACCCGCAGTTTTGCATCTTCATCGACTCCACCAAGATACACCGTGTGGGTGATAAAGAGCACATGACGTATGGTACAAGTTGTGTAAGGCAAAATTAAAAGCACCTTTATTTCTCAAAAACTAATCTTTTACAGGGGTTGAACTACTTCAAAGAAGGTGACACAGCACTCCTACAACGACTACACTACTTTAAAGAAGGGGACGCAGCCTCCTTCAATTAATAAAAAGAAAAAGGCGCACAGACGGCCAAAGACAGCATTCTACAGAACAAACACGGTGGCTGTGAGCACCGAGGTTCTCACAGCAGCTCCATGCAACATAGCATCAACCTATCATGACTGCCATAAGCACCAGGGATCCCAGGGGCTGCCGCTATGGCATCAGCGACTCCACGTGATCCTCGTCTCGATCGGATGAAATAATCACCGACCCTGAGAGACCAGCACAAAGGGAGAGTGAAAGTGGCTCGACCTCGACGGCAGGGTCAAAAACCTTCTCTGAGACACCTACGTTGGTGGACGTCTCTAGCTCCTCCCTCACGATCGTGCCTCTACCTTAGCATCCAAACATCAAGACAGGCAACATAAAAGCGCCGGATGATAGCGTGTTAGCAAAAAGAACTACGCCAAGGAAAGGCCTCGGGAAGGGTACGACATCCTGCAACACACCGAGCCAAGAGTCACATAGCACACAGTGAAGACAAAACAGATTTGCACAATGATAAACACACTAAACGAACCTAAAATCTTGAACCTCCCATAACCAGGACAGCCAGGTTCATGGCTGAGCCAGCACATCACAGATTCATAGAGCAGCAAGTGATATCAACAACATCTTTCTTACGAAAGTTATGAAGAAGAGACTTTGGCAGAAAGCAAAGCAGAAGAAAAAAGGTAAGGAAGCACTTTGTTGCAAAGGCGGAGGGGGAGGGATGCCAGTTTAAATAGAAGTGTTCCCTCAAGTACCTGCTCCTATCGCTACAGTACGCACCACTTCGGTCACCGTGCGTTTTATGGCAAAGAGGGCAGGACAGCTCTCACCTCCTTATCTACGCTGGTGCTCTGCATGCCACGCGTGGCTTCATCAGAGATAGGGCATCTTCAGTCCTTTCATCTGACACGCATTACCTATAGACAAGAGAAGAAATTATGAAGCATCCTTTTGGGAGTACCAGGTGGAGTCCGTGATGGTTGAGATCACCTACGCCAGTGGGCCCCATGCCTAGGGGCTCACGTCCACTCGAAGATCCTTACGCTCGAGGGTTCACGCAAGCTAGAGGACCCTCAAGCTCGAGGGCTCACTCGATCAGAGGCGTGGGCGCCCGAGGGCTGGTGTGCTTGGGGACTCGCGAGCCCAATAAACCTCGCCCACTCGAGCGCCTGGGCGATCAAGGGCTCGAGCGGCCGAACATCGACATATTCGAAGATTCAAGATCATCCTCCCTCGAGCTCATCATAAGTTTGAGACCTTAACCATGGCCTTTATTCTAGCAAGGCCTCCATGCCAACAAAAGACGAGTTCGTTAAACAAAGTTTCAGAGGGTTCCACGAAGGTTTTTTTAGAAGACAGGAAGTTTCAAAAGGCTTTTTCTTGCAGGATATACTTTGACCCTCGAGCTAAATGTTCTATTTAACTCGAGGCTCGAGGGCTACACCATGTGGGTGTATCTATACGGTACACCTCACATGAAAGAAGGAAATTAAAACTTTTACAAGATCATCAAAGTTCAGCAAAAGTGTCGAAGCTTCAGATTGAAGGAGAGCTCCTCCCAGCTTGTTTTATCGAAGATTTCTTCAACCAAGCTAAAAAGAGCTCGGGGGCTGCTGTCAGGGATGTGACCCCTAGGTACCCCACGATTGGCTTATTAGTCCATACCAAAGGAAGGCCAAGACCAGTATTGACCATCCGGTACGGCCCGTGGAGAGGGGTTCAGCACTGATAAGGAAGGTTGAGTGCTTATCGGGTAGTCGAACTCCAGATATAGCATCAAGAGATTTATTTATACCAGAATCCTTATAATTAGAGATTTAGTACCCAAGTTTGGTAGGCAATCCTAAATCTACTCGGGATAGAGTCCTGGGTTGTTGGGCTCACCTCCTGAGTATATAAAGGAGGCGAGGCACCCCCCAAGAGGCATCTAACTTCATCTTATTTTTCTTACTTTCGACGCCCTTAAGCCTCCATAGGTTAATCGTGTCGTCTTGTAAGCTCCACCACTATATTATACACCGAAACACTGGACGTAGGGTTATTATCCTCCAGGAGATCCAAATCAGTATAAACCTTTGCTCTTGTGTTCTAGAGTCGACCATCAGGTTCGAAGGTACTACGCTTCTCTTATACACATCTAATCACCACCTCGGGTACCCCCTTGGGTGGACTGCTCAGTGATTCATTAACAAATGGTGGAGGTGAGTATTGGTGGCTAGGTTGAGAAGGAGAGGAGAGGAGTTGAAGAGAGAAATAGGGTTAGGGTTAGAAGTTGTTTATATATTTACGACTAACAGGTAAGCGGGTGGAGCATGTATGGGTAGTCACTATCCATACCAATAACTATTTACATATTGGGTATAAGGTATGACCTAATAACGTACACACTGGTATAAAATCGAGAACATACCTAACCCTAATAGGGTTCGTACCCACGGGTAAATAGATAATTTGGCACAATTGCCATCCCTACTCCTAACAGGCTAGTACAAACCAGCTAGCATGAACTCTTTAGTACCGGTCGGTAACACCAACCGATACTGTTGGTAGATTATTTGTATCGATTGGTGGAACTGGTTAGTGTCATAAACCAGTATTACAGAGTCTAGTATAGGCTAGCCGACACGAGGGTGTATAGTACCGGTTCATGAAACCAACCAGTAATGATGGAATAGCATTAATATTGATCAATTCAGTATTAGTTTGTGTCACGAACTGATACTAGAGTGTCCCATGTTCCTCCTCACACACTTTGTCCCAAGAAGAACACTACAGCAGAGTACTACTTTTACATCATAAGTACTACAGATTGATGACACCAGTACTGATATCAAGATAGATAATACTAGTTGGTATATCTAACTGGTATGTATAACACATTAATATCGAATGGTTAAATAAATACCAATATTTGAAAGTATTAGTCCTGAATTTCTTGTACTAAAGCTTGTTATCATGAGTACTAATGGTCAATATAAGGCATTCATGTATTTGGAAAAATCAATCTTTTTAAATAATAATTAGTAATTAAGCTAAAATATGTATTTGTTGTTATATATGCAATAAAATTAATTTTGTATAGAGAAATACTTTTATATAATATTAATTTTATAGTTATTGATAATATATTACTAAAGAAATTAGTGGAAAAAATTATGCGTTGAAGTCTGCCAAAAATCTATACACCTTATATGACATATGGACTATTAATTATGATGGATATGATACATAGTTTCTTCTATTGAAAATGCCCTAAGAATACCACCAAATTGTACCATTTTATACTATTTACATATTTTAGTACCAAATCGTAAGACCACACGCTAGTAAAATTATTAATATCGATTAGGCTTCGTACCGGTATTAATACCTAGGATTTTAGTATCGGTTAGGATACTCAACTGATACTAATAATTTTAAAATACTTTATTAGTTTCGATTATACCTGCCAATGATTTTTTGTGTTTTTTACCATTGTAAGTGACTTTTATTATCAACTCGAATTAAAATGGGTATATAAAAGCTAGCTTCACTACCATAGAAAACCCTATTAGTGACGGATAATAACCTATATTAGTAACGGACAAGCCTCCCGTCACTTTTATCGCGTCAGTGAAGATAAGTCATTAGTGATGGGTGTTTACCCATCACTAAAGGGTCATGGGCGACAATATTCACCCGTCACTAAAGGGGGGCCTATCAGCTCACCTGTTATGGCCCTTTAGTGACTGGTGGTAATGTCACCCGTCACTAAAGGGCCCTTTTGTGACGGGTGATTATTGTCACCCGTCACTAATAGAATGATTATTTTTTAAAAAATAATTATTTTTAAGCTGTATCCTGAATCAAAGCCAGAATTTGGTAGCCAACATATCTAACATTTCAAAACTCATCACAGACAACTCATCATAGAACACAGATAATTCATCACAGAAGATTCATAACCAAATATGTATTTTTAGTACGTAATGTGAGTTTGCTATGCATACTGCTATCGCTGTCCTCTCATTTTATGGCTATTACGGTCTTCTCTTCACCATAGTTATTATAAATAGTGGCTATAACAGACAATGTGGATCCCATTGTTAGTACCACATAGTCCCCTTCTGTTAGGCGGACTTGGGTACTAAATGCGGGCGACCCTTTGTGGAGGTATAACCTGCCTCCACAGCTCACAACCTCAACCATAGTGGTGCACCCATCTTTTGTTGATATCGTAAGGGTATCACGAGCGTGGATGTTATGGATACCATCAAAGCTTTTTGTTAGAAACTACAACAGTGAGATAATATCTTATCAGTTTGTTAGTTTTATTATCACATAAATAGAATATATAATGTACAAAGTATAAACCTGGTAACGCCCGCCATGAACATAATGATTGATTTTCAGGAGGCAACTGCTAAGAACATAAGTCGGTACCTACATTGTTGACATGGATTACTACAACTAAACATAACACTTGCAGTACGGAACAGAAAAGGTACAATAATACCATAGGGACTCGCCTACTGATGGAAGCACGCTGTTCGGCGGGAGTGCCCTGTTGATCATTTGGGAGGCTTGCCATGTCCCTAATTCATGTTATATTTGACAACGATGAAAAAAGTACAATAATACTTGTGTAAATCCTAATAAACAAAACTGAATATTATTGAATGCATCGATACGAGCGGATGCGGAAGAAAAAAGTACAATAATAGTTGTGTAAACCAAAAGAACTATATTTCAATTCACAGGTGTATGTGATAACTAATTAATCATTGCATGAACAAAACAACTAGTAGCATGTAATATAACATCATTGCATGAACAAGCTTGTCAAAACCAAAAAAGAGCCTAAATATCACACACATCCTTATACTAATAACCTTCTCTTCATTGAGCTATTCACAAAGCAACATATTCATAAAGTAACATATTTATAAAACAATATATTCACAAACCCTAGCCTCGACGGAGGAGGAGTAGGAGGAGGATGAGAAAGATCTTAAGAGGAGGAGATGCATGAGACGAGGCGGCGGCGAGGAGGGTCGGCGATGGAACGGAGGGCGCGATGGAAGAAGCCACGCTAGAACGGAGGCCGGTTGAGGAGGCCATGACAGGACGGAGGCCGCAACAGCGGAGGAGAATGACGGCGGAACGTGTGGAGCGCGACAGTGGAACGATGACGGAGGAGAACACGTGGCCGCTAGAGTTTAGGGTTTTACGCGATATGAAAGGGTTCTGTTGGCCCTGCCTATTTATACACATCTATAGTGATAGGCGGTAACTACCAACCGTCACTAATAATCTACTCAGTAGTGACGGGTCATAATTCGACCCGTCACTAATGATGGTACCCCCTCTTTTGTGACGGGCGATCACTACCGCCCGTCACTAGTTCTTCTAAGGTTTAGTGACGGGTCGTAGTGTGATTCGTCACTAATGGGGATGTCCTCTCTTTAGTGATAGACCATATTATGATCCATTACTAATAAGAAAACATTACTGACGTATGAAAAATAATTTGTCACTAAAAGTGTATTAGTGACGCGCGTCATTTATCCGTCAGTAAAGCTTCGTCACTAAATAATATTTATGTGATAGTGCTTCTCAAGTATTGATTAGAGCTTTATATTTTTTTAATCGTCAAGCTGTCACTGAACACTATTTTGTGTACTAATCAGTGGCTGAGGATTTGGGATTAAGAACCTTCACCACGGTGGATCATGCATGTGCACTCACAACCCTATCTCGCTAGAGTTGCTTGCAGACGAGGCATAATCCTGGTTGGCACATCTTAAATAAGTTAGAAAAATACCCACAACTTATACCAATCTAATGCACCAGATTTAACCACTTAGTAAAATGGCAACACAAATAAATCTGTAAAAACTAACAGATGGAATACTATGTTTTTTCAAATATTATTCTTGTGATCCGTTCCTTAGCTTTGGAATTATGTATGCACATGGTTTCTTTTTTCGATTGCAAAAAATTTTGCAGGGACAAAATTGCAGCCGAAACTACTGCAATTTCAAATATTTAACTGTTCATTTACTATAATGGATAGAAAGATCAAAAAACTTGATGGTTGAGGCAATCCAAGTTTGGATATGATGGCATCTCTTGGTTAGTTGGTTAGGTTTAATTTTTGTTTACAAAAATTTAAATAAATTTTCCTTTAAAATCATTTATCCAATTTATGATTCAATTACACCATTGTATTCATTGCAGCTAAATCAAGAAAAAGATATCATGATTATATTTTAATTAAGTATATATATAACAAGACCCATAAAATTTAGAATTATCCTATACAAATTATATCCATTAAAAAATCTCTTGTCTCATCACCCAACCAAACTACTGATGTCTTTTCATCTCTAATTAAATTAATGGATGGTTATATCTAATGCATGTTTGGCCATAAACAAAGCTCCACCTAAATTTTAAAACCTTGTTGCAACAGAAGAGCATTGCATCTGGCCATATAAGCAGTGGCAGCTAGTTTGACACGCTAAAGAGAGGGGCTTGAGCCGAGGGGGGGAGTTGGGCACTCAGCAGAGCCAGCCAAGTGGCACCACTTGTGGACGCAGGTGCACCGAACCTGCAGATATTTCCCTGAACTGCAGCACAGCACACGACGCAGTAGGAGTAACCGAGTAAGGAAGGCCAAGGCTTCCGGTGGGGCCCACCTGTCGGTCGCAGTTTAAGAGGGAAGGCATCCCGCTGCCGTCCATCTGTGGCGATCACGAGACGGAGGTCAGCGAGGCGTGGGGCCCGTGGGTGGCCTACCTCTGCGGCTAAGATATCCTAGGTTTTTAAGGGATGCTAGTTTTTTTGAAGGACTAGGACTTTCATCATTTAAAATAAATTACTAACTCCTTCGGATAAAAAAATTGGAATATTTTTTAGAAAATAGCAATGAGAATATAAACAAAATTTATTATTAATAAAAAATAATATTACATAAGCGATAAACGGTAGTTAAGTGACTTTAAAATATTTTATATTTTAAATAAAATTTAAAGGTTTCTTGTACATATGGAGTATCTTTTTTTCGCTATGGTACTCTGATGAGGTCCATATGGGTGTGGACTCTATATTTTTTCTTTTTTTAAAAGCATGATGCCCAAAACTCACTTTTAGTATTATTATATAAGAAGTGTTTAATAAAATTTATTTTCTAAATCTTATTCCTCTACAACGACATACTCTTAATACTACTTTTTTTATATTTTTACTTTTATATCATCGACATGTAAACCATATTTATCATCTTTTTTCTTTTTTTATCAACGATAGATAAGGTCAATGTCGATAGGAAATGAGACTCCATATGAGCACGGAGGATGAAGGGGTTTTGAGATATTTAGAAACTAGAAATTAAATAGAGATTTGTTACTAAAAATAATGATAAAGAATTATAGTGTGTCTGTTTAAGATGCTCTAACGTGCCTCCGAAGCCGTGGTTAGATAGACATCAGCTAGGATTCGCTAATTTGCCGGCATCCGCAAGCCCTTACGTGCAAGTAGGACAACAGGGAGGGCCAGGGTTGGCCCTGAGATATTTTAAACTTGATGTCAGTACATATAGGTTTAATTAATGTGTAATTATTCTCGGATAAATTTTAAGCAAATTACTATTTTATCGGCATCTTAACAGATAAATTGTACAGTAGTGTTTATAGCTCTGTCGTTATAACATTTGTAGAGTGTCATGCATGTAAGAAGACTATATATTTTTGTGAGTTGATTTGAACACTAATACAAAATATGTTATTAGCATCAGTTGAAAACCGTCTTTTAGTCGTGGTTTTTGAATCGGTATTATTCATCCGAGGCTAAATCAGTTATTCAACTGGTACTAATACATCTCTTTAATACAGGTTGGAGACTCCGACGGGTACTAATTTCTCTAGCTTTAGTATCGACTGAAATGTACAGCAAGTACTAAAAGGCATAACTTTAGTGCTGGCTAGATATCTCAGCCGATACTAAACACACAGTTTTTTATTTTCATTCCATTAGATAATCAGTATATTTTAATGTTATTTATTTATTTATTTTGTTCGTATGTTATTTTTTGTTTCATTTCACACGTCAAACACAGTATAGAAGTTATAACTTTATATATGTTTTATACATGTACAACAGTTTGTTACACACACACACACACACACACACACACACACACACATA
>KE372914.1:289105-303827 GCA_000418225.1 Zizania latifolia
AGTGTCCGAAGAAGATTGCATGCATAACCAAGACGGGATCAATCACAGTTGGTCGGGATGCGTCACAGTCGATATTTGAATTCTGAAATATTGGAATGCGAACAGTTTTAATATTTCAGATATCAATAGAAATGTTTTGTATCGAGGGATCGGTGAAAATCAGACAAAGGCTATCGTTGAGGTACCAAATTTGGACACCTCTAAGCTATTTTGCAGAGCAGTTAATCCGTAATTTTTCTTCATGCAACAAGTTGTGCCTCAACATGTGTCTTATTATCTGCACAAATCCATATTTTGCTTTAACATTGAGGGTGTGTTTAGTTGAGCCGTAGATTTTGAAAAAGCTGTTGTGAGCTGTGAGCTGTGAAAAGGCTGAGAAGTTATTTGGTTGGAATAACTGTGGATTTCTATTTTGATAGCGCTAATGTTTGGTTACATTATTAATATGTATTTTTGCATATAAATCATTGTAATCAGGAAATTTTGTAATGTTTATACTAAAATTATACATTTTGAATTACACTAAAATGATATATTTTACTAAAATTTTATCTTTTCAAATTTTACATGAACCGGTATGTTGTAATGACATGGTGGGTAATTTTCGTTTAAAGTTGAATTAAGAAGCTGTGAAAGTTGAGGTCCTCAGCTTTCAGTTTGTACTACGAAAAAGTTACTGCTTTTAAAAAAAGCAATTAACCCTTAGACCTGTTTAGTTCAGTTTTTAGCTTTCTAGCGAAGAAGCTGGTTGAAAAAACTAAACCCTCGCGAAAAGTCCTTGTAGAGAAAAAGGACGTCATCTCAAGAGTGCCATTTCGTTTGTACACACTCATTCGTTCAACAGGCACATCTTACAGATATGTACAGTCAATCAGTCATATATACTCTCTCTGATTTTTTTACGTATAAGAAATCAATTTAGATGATTTTGTTAACTTTTATTTATTTTACTTTGAAAAATATGAGTTTATTTCTGATAGAGATAACATTTATTTGACAAATACAATAATAGAAGAAAAGATGGAAAGCAACTAAAGTTATAAAATAACTTATATTTACCAAAGTGTTGAGAAGACAAAAAATAATTATACGATGAAGGAATCGGAGAGGGTATGCAGCAGCAGCAGCAGCTGGCACAAGTTAATTTGAAGGATTGACATGAAAACAGAGAACTGTGACCCAACTTGCTACATTACAGTGTACACACATTTATTCCTGCAACTAGAAGTTGCTCCTACTTCTCTTGTTGTTCACATTAACCGAGTGATTCAGCCGTCGTTCTTGCTGCAAATTAACCAAGGTTGACGCCTTGTGGATTCCCTGTTAATTAAGATGTAGGTAAGGAAATTGACAGGAGATTAGAAAAAAATAGTAATTAGGCAAACTAATGCAGCATGCATGATCATAGAAATGGGTAGTGCCATATTCAGGAGCTTAGTAGAGATTCAGGTGTGTATTTTGGCTCATGTTTGCTTCAGATCGATCGAACTCCTTGTCTATAAAATATTATGATTCTTAAAGGAAATAGTTAATGTAAGGTGGATAATTAATTAAGTGTGAATGTTTTTTAATTTTGATTTATTATTAAGTGCATAATGGAATTGTGTGTATCTGATATTAAAATTTTAAGCATATGTAATATATGATAAAAAATTGCTAAAAGAAAAATCAACCAACGCACACCCAAATCCTCGGGGTGTTGTGTGCTACCTCGATTTGATCTGCTCTTCCTCAGCTCCGGCAATGGAGGCTCCAGATGTCCATGACTCCATGTTGCTGGCCGCGTCGAAGCCGGCGAGGAGGCTGTCCATCACGTCGTCTGAGCAGCACTCCAGCAGTATGCGCGCGTCGGCTTGCCCGCAGTACGCCTCCGACGACGTCGACGACGACGACTCCATCGATGTCGTCTCGGCAGCGCTCGCCGGCGCCGAGGCCGAGGTCGGCCAGTCTCTGTGGGCCACGTCGTCGTTGAGCAGGAAGAACAGCGGCGGGCCGTCGAGATGAGGCGTAGCATGATGATGCTGGCGGTGATCGCCGGCCGGCGCCGGCACCGGTGGAGGGTCGTCGGGTGGGAAGTTGGTCCTGGCCTTCCGGCCATGGATGCGGCGCGCCTCGGCGTCGTAGGCGCGCGCGGCGTCCTCGGCGGTGTCGAACGTGCCGAGCCAGACACGGACGCCCTTGACGGGGTCGCGGATCTCCGACGCCCACCGCCCCCACTGTCGCTGCCGGACGCCACGGTACGGATAGCTCCGCCTCGCCCGCATACGGCGCGGCCTCTCAGCCGCCACCGCCGGCACTGCCTCTGCCGCACGGTCGTCCAACCGGGAGCACGCCATGGTCATGGCCCCTGCATGCATGCATGGTCACGCTAATCAACCTTCCCCGGACCACGAAAGATTTACAGTTGGACGGATCATGCAGATCACAGCTTCGATCGATCGAGACCTGGCGAGAAGATGGCAACGCCGTCGTCGTCGTCGTCGCTGGCGACGAACTCCTGGAAGGCAGCCTCCCAGTCGTCGTGGCCGCGCTTCTTCTTCCTCTTGTCGTCCCATGACGACTGGAGCTGGCCGCTGAGCCTCGCCGTGCCCGGCGGCGGCGGCGGAGGCTGCGGCTTGTCGTAGTCGTTCGGGATCACTGCTCCTCCGCACATCGTACTCCCTCTGTGGAGAATGCAATTTTCTTGTCTGCTTCGAAGGCACGCGTGTATCTGAATATCTGATGGCGTGTGCAGTGTGCTGCTGCGCTGTTAGCGTAGAGATGAGAGGAACAGGGCTTCATATAGGTGGTCAGGAGGGAACATAATTTCCACATTAATTTCAACTTTTTTTTGCCATTACATTTAAGATGCACTCGTACCCACCACTCATGTGTGTATATATTTTTTTAACACACGCTCTCTAAAGGAGGCCAGAAAAAATGTGAACCTGGGAGAAATAAATAAGACACTGTTTTTGAAATAAAAAAGTTCATAAATTAACGGTGAAAGTAAAATAAAAAAAGTCTCTTATTAGTAAGAAAAATAAGATTGTGAATTGGAAACATTTTATTTATAAACCGAAGATATATAAGAATATAGAAACAAAGTTGAAGCAGAGAAAGTGTATACTAGTCTACTCTGACCTGTAATCAGAGTAAATAGATAAATGCAGCTCACCACGATTTATCATTTCGTTGAAACTTGAAGCGAATAAATGTTAATTAGATGCTACTCTCTCTCTCGGTTTGGAGGGTTGCCACAGCAATTTTGTAGCGGAGGCAAGCTTGTGCGATTGACCTCTATCAAAAGAAAATAATAAAACTTCACTGATGAAAGCAATAAAAACAAGTAGGGATCTGCATCGATGAAAACAATAAACAAGTAGGGATAGGGACAGGGATGGTACTGATAAAATATCCGAAATATTGTCTATCTATATATTGTCTATCTATATTTATATATGATTAAATAAATTTATACATATACTCATATTCGTACTTGCTCACAGATATAAATTTTACCTTTCTTTGTGGGCTGTGGTGTCAGGAGACGGTGCCACGTCACTAGAAACAACGGGGCCAGTGGCGCTATTGAAGGAGGAGGGACAAGGCCGCCGCGGCGAGAGGTGGGAGGTGGGGGCACTATGGTAGGGCCGACTCTGTAGGAGAAGGGAGGAGGTGGTGGCTCGATCTGTAGGAGGAGGCAAGAGGGAGAGTTGCTATGTGGGAGTGATGGGGATAGCCAGAGGGGATCTTAGTGATTATGGTTTTGATGTTTGTTGTGTCGTTGGGCTATGTTAGGTTTTTTATTTTAGCCTATTAAAAATATTCAGGTATGCAAGAAAATAGGTATGTGTACTATTATCTTTATTCAGATTCGTTTATCCGACAGGTATTACTTTTTTTTATTTATATACCTTAAGAGTGCTATTTTTTCTACATCTATTCTCTAATAGAGTAATTACCTATAGATAAATTAGTATCAAACACCCATTAATATCTCTGTAAACAAGGTTAAATTAGGAACTTTTCATTACTGCATGCTTTTCTTCAGCAGCGCAACTCATTTTGATAAGGGCCATCTTAGATGGGCACAATGTCACAAACGAGCTTTTGGATGGTTCTTTGGAAAAATTATCAAACTCCTAATTTCGTGTCAAATATATGCACGGTTACAAAGAAAACATGCTTTTTATAAAAGAAATGTTATACCGCCTTTTATGAGAGTAAATTTTAGAAATCCTCAGCTTTTATCTTTATAGTACCTGAAGTTATAAAAAACCTCGTGTATCGTGACTCGTGGCAGATATAGCTTTTAAATGTCTAGAGGTTTTACGAATATACTCTTATTTAAATCTCAACTAATTTTAGCACCTTAATTAAACAATATTTTCAAAACGATAAAGAGTTAAATTAGTTGTCTTTATGATAACAAACACTTCAAAATTCTATTGAGACTTTATGCCATGAAAAAGTTTATGTAAATATGAGCTCAAAGTGTTATATTCTCTACAATTTAAATAGGAGAGGGGTTATATCGGTGTACTAAATATGAGATACTCTACGCCTAAAGAAATACGCCGGCGAAAAACTGGATGCCAACATATACATCAAAACCGATTCCTATAATCTAGTGATATGCATCTTCAAAGGAAAAAAATTCCCTGCATGCGGGTTGCAGCGCGCCTCACCTGCAGTCTTCCCGTAGATGTCTGCCACGTGTGCAGTAAAAGAATTGAACGACAGCCCGCATGCAACTCGCTCCAAATTCCATTGCATACTTGCTTCCGCACGTGGCTCGCAGCGCCTCGCTTCCGCACAGCTCGTTGTGCCTCGCTTCTGTCGCCTCCTCGCATTTCCTCTCCTCCGTCTAAGTCAATCGGCAGGGCCTGCCGACGGGCACCGTCGGGGTCTCGACCCCGCCGCCGTCGCTGTATTCCCCACTCGTGCCTTCTCCAATGCTGCCCCCTGGCCCCGGTGGCCTCCTCCAACTGTTTTTGTAAGTCGCCTCACTTGTCCCCGTATGCCTTATTGTTGCTGGCCCCGGAGCCACTTCTTCGATACCTTTCTCAGCATCGCCTTCTGGGTAAGACATCTCACCGCATCTCCTTCGATACACCAAGTCTATCAATATGGACCTCGACATTGACCGCGCAGCTACCCTAGACGTCATGAAAGGCTTCTGCACTCCCGACGAGGTGCTCGTCGTGTGCCTCTAGTTCTGGCTTGGTCACATCGCTGGCGAGGAGTGAAGAGAGATCCTCCGAAAGGTCAAATGTCTAAATCCAGATTTGGTTGTTCTCTCCGAGCTAGACACCCGAGGCGATAGCCGCGGAGCCGACGAGTTCATGGTGAGGCTGAAGCTTCTATGGTGGTTCTTGGAGTCAATGTCCGTAACGTTAAAGGAGAAGGATGTGGAGGACAGACGGCTAATGGAGGCTGAGGCCGGCACGAGTCTCATGACGGACATTACGGTAAAGGGAGAGATGGCTTGAGGGAGCGCATGACAGCAGTGGGGTTCGAGGAGGCGTCATTCAGTGACGAGGTGCTAGAGATGACGAAGTCGCTGCTACGAAAGTATGATAGCAGGTGGGAGATGTCCACCGTCACCATGGAAGCGGCGGCTGCTGCAACGGGTGCCGGCACGGTGGTGCAGAGGTAGAATGGACAGCCGGTGTTGTTCTGCTCACTGTGGCAGCCGACATAGCAGCTAATCCGGTGGAATGGGTCTATGCAGGGCAGTCCTCCGTTTGAGTGATCAACCGCGATCAGCCATCTTGGAAGATATCCAAGGTGCGGAAAGATTGGAATCCAACGTTGCGACTCGTTCCTTGCGCTACAGATGTTCTGAAAGATTGGAAAGCTGGCCCACACTAGCCGAGCCGACGCGTGTGCTGTGAGCCATTCTCGATACGTGCCCTGCGAGCCGTTGGGAATCGTTGGATTTTCCAGCCCTATCATTCTATTATTTTACTGCACACATGGTAGATATCTACGAGCGGACTGCAGCCCGCCTGCAGAGAATTTTTTTCCTCCTCAAAAAACAAGAAAGAAGCGTCCTATTGAGAAAAGGTTCCATATATGCCTCTAACTGTTGGAGCATATCTATAAGATGAACTATTGAGTCCAATATGAATACGACAAGCATAAGAAAAAAATCACATCATCTTAGCCAATCAATCAATCAACTCTTCGATCAACGCACATCGAGATGAAATGGGATCGATGTCAACAGCCGCTCTCATCGATTAGGTCATCAAATACATCCACACATGTTTGTCGACCGTCTCATTTGACCAACTCTCATAGTACTGATGTGTGCAGTCATTTCCTATATAAATACAACAGGACTTAAAGCTTTTACCTTATTGAGAGGTTTCAAACCTATATAAAAACACTTTTATATAAATATCATATCAGTATATTCTTACACTAAAAACTCCGAATATACATAAAACTACAATTTGATGACTAATAGCCGACATATCCTTTGAAACATTGCTGCCATAACACCCAGGATTTTGTGATATAAGTTATAACATCTAGGTTTCATGTAAATGGCATTTTTCTAAAAAGGACACCTCCCACAAATATCGTCGAGTATTGGATGAAAAAAAGGAGGCTGCCAATGTGTCGTGGGGTCGCCGGCGGTAGTCCGGATCGGCTGGCGAGCAACTGCAGCCAATAATAATGGTTCATCGATCGGCAATTAATTGCCCTAGTTGACAAGCTTGAAAATATCTTCGGGGTTGCCCTAGTTGACAAGCTTGAAAATATCTTCGGGGACTACTTAGTTGGTAGTTGCGACATTGACAATCTTGCTTGTACGTACTTGATTGATGCTAAAACTTTGTTTCGTCCTAGCAACTGATATTTCTTTAAGATATTTTCTTCTTGATGGCTGAGACGATGATGTGGAGGTGATTATCTGAAACAAAACATTTTCTAGATATTCTAAATTTTGTAAGCTCACCAAACTAGAATATCCCTAGAGGTTCCTAATTTTATTTGCTCGACAGTACTTTTGTTATAGTAGTGGAATATACTAAGATTTATACGATGCATAGAGAATTAAGCAAATTTATTTAGAACGATGGAATAAGGTTCCCATATATCTTCATGCATGAGTTGTTTTTACCATGTTTGCTAGCCACATCAACGGTTTGTCTTATCCAAATTATCAGCAGGATTTACAAATTGAAAAGATGTTACACACATTTAGAAATGATGGCACGTAGGGCAAATCAGTTGAAATTAAGATGAACCAATTTGGGGAGATTCAGATTCTAAAAATTAACTGATAAGAATTTAAAGAGATTGATGTTTCATACCTTATTCTAATTTATTTTTAGATTTTATAGCTACTAAACCTCATAATCTGATCTAGAATTTAAACCGTTTGAGGAGCTTCAGGATCTAAAAGCAGTTGTAGCTGTTTCAAACAGGTTCAATGCTTGGTAATAAAAATCATGGTTTTCAAATCTTAATGGTTTCCGAACACAGTGACTAAGGGTGAGTCATGTGCCATGTTAGCAAATACCATGAATTGCATTATTGATCTTCAAACCAAACTTATAGACTATAAGTCACATAACATGTCACACTTTTGGTTTCTCAAATTTCAATCATAAGCTCCATTTTACATATCTTTCTTTATAAGAATTCGGTGAACTCATTTAGGACTACTCTTAAACTCCTAGAAGAAAAATCCCTGAACTACCACCCTGAATCGTCTCTGCACCTGTAGAAATTAATCTGTTTCTATGGAACCGATCTCCTTTTCAGTTTTATTTTCTCGAAAAAATTACGCATTCAAACTCAAAACATGTGTAAATTTTTAAATAATACCTCCTGTGTGAAGTCCACATGTAAATGACACATTTGGTGCCACTTTACAACTCTGTTTCTAGTGGTATCAAGCCATTTGCCCCCCTTTTTAAGCCACTTTTTCCTCAGTTCTAAAAAAATTTATTGTGATCCGCTGGATAAGCTGACTGAAGCCCTCTTTGAGAAAGATTTTACAACCGCAGCTACTCTTCTAATCTGCATCCTTTTCAAACAGTGTTGATTATTGTTTTAGATTATAAAATTTAATAGCTATATAATGTAAAAATGAACTAGTAGCTCTGAATAACCTCATTGTAAGCGTGAAGAAACAATAGACTAATTACCAAATATATATGATAATCGTGATATCTTTAACACTCGTATTCTCTAGATTTTTAGAATCTTAAACTCTTTGATTAGAGGGCGTGAGTACCACGCATGCGTTGCTTTTGGACAATCTCGCCTTCTTGCTTGGACGGAAGCTTCTGGAACCGCGTCCAAGAAATGATAGGATTAGTGATGATCGCTTTTAATTTGGGCTAGTAGGAATAATCAGGTTCATGGGATGAGGACTGGAAGTAGTGCTGTCAGCACAAATATCTGGCTCAACTTGCCCAACTTGGCTAACCATTGCTGACTAGCTAGCCGATCGATCGATGTTCGTTGCATGCAACATCTACTCGATCTGATAGCGTTGGTAACATCGCTGCTCACTGTCTTCAGATTTGATATACAGTATATTTCCTCTGTCAAAAATTGCGTACTACATTTATATTTTATATATGTACTGTTGTTGTTCTTAATTTGCACGTAGACTTTAAAGAGGACGAAACGAATAGAATGTGTGCCTCTAATTATTATTATCCGGACGGCTCTTTTTATTGTCTCTAGGGATTCACCGAATTGCAATTTTTGTTGTGAAGTGATTTTATAATTTTTACAGTAAATTTTGTTATCTTCTCCGCGTGATCGTGAATTACGGAGCACAAAAATTATAGTACCTCCTTACACCTCCTATGAATTAAACTGGACTTTGCAAAATAGTGCTTAATTTTGAAGAAAACCATAATTTACGAGAATTTGTATCTTTCCAAAATTTATCTAGGTTATAAATAGACATTATTAAATACTCCACTGCGAAGATATAATTTATTCAGAATATTTGATTTTATTTACTAATGTTTAAAATTCCAATTCATAATCTAAGATTGAAGCTGCATTTTAATTTGTAAAATTATTAAATTACTTTAAAAAATCTCAAAAACATTTCAGTGGAACATGTATTCGCTGCAGTATTTTAAACCTAAATAAATTGGACTACGTTAAAACTAAGTTTATTTGACAAAAAATATTCATATTTGCAAATTTTTTCCTATGAGTGAAATATTGTCTCTTTCGACAAATACTAAATTTCTCTATGATACAAATACTATATAGAGCAAACTACATATTTTTAATAATATTTTGAAATCATTTTCCAAATTTCCAAATTTACTAATATTTTCAGCCTTATAACACCCCATGTCTGCACCACGTCATTTTGAAAAACCACTTTAAATCTTGCCAAGCTAACGCCGAAATATATATTGTATTAAATGTTTATGGTTGTGTAGTCATCTTTGTTTTCAAAATACAGTATAAATTTTCAGACTTTTATGATATCGCGGATTATGAAATAGACTTTTGGGTTGAAAATGCTTGAGTAGTTGAAAAAACAACGTGCATATAGTAGAAAATTAGTCAATTGATGATCCTGATAATAAAGTATCCCAAATATTGATAGAATGATCTTTTGGAACTTTTAATGATTATTAGGTTTACTCGTCTAGCTAGCTTGTTTCTTCGGTCTAACACATTTGATGTTGGGTTAATGGAAAAATCAAAATGCTTCATTTTGTTAGTGCAGTGTGTATATATCTTAAATAAGAGTTATAGCAAACATTTGTCAATAACTTCATCAGGTGGATAAAAGGCCCTGCCTGCATTCATTCATTTCGTCGCACTCGAGCCAAATCTGTCGTTAAAACTTGACAAAGCATGCATGCTCCTTTAGTTTGATCCCGGCAAATCAAACGAACCCAAGGATCCAAGTTGCAGTGAACCCAGGGGCTAGCTGCAGTACATGCATGCATCCATGCAGGGGCTGTCTGCATCTATCTAACTACCTATCTAATTATCCTGCAAAGATTTAAGATACCGCTAGCTGCTGCGTGCCGTACGTGTAAATGAACACGGCGTGTGCTGCAGCTGCATGTACCCTGCAATGCCTGTGAGCTTCTACTTACACAGACGCCAAGTATCTTAACTGTACTTGCGTCCAATCATCTTCAATGGATCGTCCCGATCAGCTATATCTCAAACGATTGTTTTTACGAACAGTTAGAGAGATGATGTTATCTCAAACAGTTATACGCAGCCTGTTAGAGATGACCTGCCACACTATTTCTACAGTAGTGTTGGCTAGGTGTGTCGAATTACGCCATGTTTGGTTGAAAGTTTAGAGGTTAATTGTCAGGTCAACACACCTATGGCTAGGCTAGAGAAGACCAGGCTAACCCACTCAAACAATAATTACCACAACTAGATGATTACTTTGCTTGTCAAACATGTAATTAACTAACCCAACTGATCAGGTTAAGGATAGGCAAAATGTGATTACTGAATCCACCATACTAATGCAGCCTCCCTGGCTACAGATGAGCCTCTCGTGGTCGACGGATGAGGTTGCATTCAGGTGTACGTAGTAGCTTCTTTAATTCGCCACGACGGACGGCGATGTCAATAACCAGTTTGAAGACGCATTGGAGTTCGAGTGTCAAGAGTTTTGCCGTATGGAATGGTCAGAAAATGACAAGGCACACGTTTTGTCTGGCCAGGGATGAAATGTCTATCCAGCCCGCCGTTGGATTGTTGTTGATCATTTTCAACTTGCCTCCCCTTCACACTTCAGTCACAGCTGGATTCTAGATTGTCAAATTAGGATCAAATTTGTAAATCAACCACCTAAGAGCATAGAGAGGGTGCCGAGTAGGACTTCAATGAGGTGGACGTGAGAAAAAGAGGTGAGAGAGAGAAAATATCGTCCATTGATTACTAGATGGTCTAATAGACAACTTAATTTAATACTCCTGTGATTCATTATATATGTTTTTTAGACTTGTGTCATGGACTGATGGGCATGGGCCTAGAGACCAAGACCCACAATATAGGTCAGTATAGGACGTGAATAATATGACATAGTACTGTAGCAACAATTTAGATATTATTAGTTTAGAGATATGATTTGGTAGGTAATATCTCTAAGAAAATATCTAGTTTGTTATTAGGTACCAGCACTACATAAAAGGTTTTAAGAGAAATAAAACAAATTATATTTGACAAAACTTGCTAGTCACAGTTCCTGCCTCGCTAGCGTGACTCCCATCACAATGCCGTCACGTCGGCAAGGTCCAGGTCTATAAGCGGTTACCTCCAAATATAAACTCACTTCTAGATCAATCCTAAATATCTTTGTCCTAGACCAACGCTTGTAACAAATTATGCACAAAAATTAAAAAATTAATTTAAACTTAAATTATTATGTTATCTCTTATTCATTCTGTTTTAAAAAGGTCAGTTATTTATTTGTGAGAGATGTATCATTTATTTGACAATGCCAAACATTCAATAAAAGATAAACTAATGTATAAAAATTCTAAAACAACTTATATTAGTTATACATTAATCAATTCATTACCAATAATTATATAAATCTATTAAAGAATAGCCAGTTTGGTCCTTAAAGTTTCATCTCGAAGTCATTTTGGTCCCTAATGTTTCATTTTGTCCAAACCTCTCCTCCAACTTTGCTCTTTGGGTTAATAGGGTCCTTTGGTCCACCTAATGCGCCACTCCAGCAAAACAAGTCGGCAAAGGCAAGTCCAAAGCAAAAGAACTATTTTGGCCCTATGTATTCAATTATGAAGAAAAAACAATCGTGACGATGAAAGGAGATATAAAATCCTTTCATGGTAGTCCGTCAAGTACCTATTCATGCAAAAGAAAAATAATCATAAATGGTCAACTAATTTTTATTCTTTAATAGAGATTAAAGGGAAAAATAGTTTTTTACTATCGAGATTGCCACCAAGGCTGAACTTTGCTAACGTAGTGTATTAGGTGGGTCTAAGGACCATATTAACCCAAAAGGCAAACTTCAAGGACTAAACTGCACAATACGAAATGTTAGGGACCAAAGTGACCTTTGAGTGAAACTGGAGGGAATAAAGTGACTATTCTCCCATGAATCTATTATAGATAATTAAATAGACGACAACCTATTGTACAAGTTGTCTTGCATATTATTTAAATATGATATAAAAGTTTGTATAGATAGCAGCCGTCTAAAATGCTCAAAATAGTAGCACAAATTTACTCTCTTAGGTGGTAATACCACTACAAATCATATTTCTACAGTTACGGAGCCTTTCACCACACCTCCAAAAATCTTATTTCTAACCAATTTTTTAAAGTGATTCTCGACCCTCGCAAAACATGAGCAATTCAAGTATTTATCTGACAATATAAAGATTTTGGGACCAAACCAAACAAAATCTTCCTCTAACTGTACCTGCTTGGCAATGCCAAATTTTGGTAGGATATATAGAATCAAACCATCCCTGAGCTCACTGGGTTTAGAGGTTTTCATTGATCTCATCTATCTATGCACGCTAATACCTTCGGTGAGATTGTTACGCGAGACAAAATGGCTAAATGAAGCAGCTACAAAAATGGCATCTAGCTTTAGTTGCAACGATTTAGGGCTTTACAATGCCATGAAGCTTCCATCCCCCAAGCCCAGCCAGCAAAAAAGCCTGCATATCATATTGCATAGGGATTTAGCAAAATTTCTATCTTCAAATGATCGAGAGGGTTTACAAAAATATGTCAAGCGAATTCAAAAGAACATAATAGAACTATGATGGCATGGCATCAGGCACGTAATAGAACTACTAAGATAAAACCAAAGGAAGCATATTTTGGCACAAGTATAATACTAACCTCAACCCATGATTTTCCTTCAGCTTCAAGCAATGCTGCATTACATGTCTTCAGTACCACCGAATCACCAGAGAACATAGAGGCTGCTTCTTCCCATCCTTTATTATGTCCCATGCACCTGAATAGTTTTTCTAAAAGTATGTCATGATCGGGCTTGAAGAAAATGGCTATGACAAATCTAAGCATGAATTGCAGAGCATAGGACGATTGCCAATAAATTATAGAGGACTTACATTACAGTTAGGATCTCATCACTCGAATATTCACAAATTGCCTTTTGCAGATGTTCAGCAGTTTGACCGTCCATTGCTGCAATTGAATAGAAACTAGGGATAAAATGTATGATTGCTTCAGACAATCCCTTAACTTGCTCTTGCAAGATCTTAAGAGTTTCCTTTGTCCGAGTTGCATCGCTGTGTTGAAGAAGGATAAAAAACAATAAGCTGGATGGCATTTTCTGTTTATCATATGAGAAAAGCAGTTTGTGTGATTTTAGGCATTTCAGAGACATCACTTTAAATAATTACATCAAAATAACATATTAGCAGGACAGGAAGATGATGCTTATAATGAGTATTACAGAAGTAGTTCTTGCATGTACATTCCACTGAAACAAGATGGCACTGAAAAAAAATTGGTAGAGTATTTTTGATGAACCACTATGAGGCAATCACATAGTAACATCATTACAATTTTGTCTTGAATTCCTAATCTAAATCACTAGATTTTTGACTGAAGACCCATTCCTACCATGGTGGAAAAATAGAGCTAAAGCCAATTTTAACTAAAAAAATGTTCAGATATGTAAACATGCACCATATTGACAGGAAAGAAATTCTAGAGAAATATTCATATATCGTGAACAATCGGTTATATTAGTTTATAGATATTATGGGAGCACAGCCCTACTACTTCAAGCTTTCATCCACTGGCATCCTTTAAGTGTGTTACCTGCATAGGACTAGCTCAGGTATCCATCCCATTTGCTGAAGTTTGTTAGAAACACTGATTGCGGCAGCTCTCCCAGCTTTGCTTAGAGGTCTGTCATGATCTGACATAAATAGCCATATCAAATGATGTTTTTTGGGAAAGAAATGCAAGGTCCAGTTATCATCAAGAAGAAAAACACCTAGGCTTATTGTTGTACCAGGTGGTGCCAAAAGGGTGAGCAGATCAAATTACAAGAAATGATCATTTGCACTAACTCTTTCGTACCCATGCCCATCTTCCATGATTCTTCATTTCCCGTACCAAGTCTAGTTGAGTAAGAAATCCATTTATTCATAGAATTGGCCGTTGAACTAATAAATGGTTAATGCATAGGGAGTGACACTTTTCTTTGAGAATGATAACCACTCTCTTGAATTGAATTTGACAACTTCAGTAATTTTACTTTGGCAACTAGTGCTTTGCAACATTTAAAGTGCACTGTTAAATCGACCATTGTGATTGTGAAAACAACACTACGGTATCAAACAGCCTAAGAACTGCATTGTTTCATCCAATCTTTTGAGGACCCATAGTATTATGAAGTCATCAAGCACTGCACCCAATGAATGTATCATCGTCCCTTTCCAAAGAGGCAATTCGAGCACGCCACAGAAACTGAAGCCTAAATTTTCTTTTTTCCTTACAAATCACCAATGCTCCTATCCAATGTCAGATATGTGTGTGTGGGCTCAATGGTTCGTCCGTCCCGTACCTCTGGTGAGGCGTCCCCCGGCCGCGCTCTCCCCATGCCGGAGGAGGATAAGCCGGCGTCGCGGCGCCGCCGCGTCCCTGCTCGCCGGCTCCGCGGAGACCGTGGGCGCCTCGACGGCGGTGGAGACGGAGACGGAGCGAGCTACGGCTGCGGCGGAGGGAGGCACGCGGCAGG
>KE372914.1:329033-340330 GCA_000418225.1 Zizania latifolia
CCCCTCAAAATATGCCATGAATGCACAGAGGAGTGGAATACAAACTCAGAAGCTTCACAAATATGATCTCTAGCCCAACACATGTCATGACAAGCAAATGCAATAAACAATGTCCATGTACAATGTATAGCAGGCTCAAAATGAATTTATCCAACTTTATCAATGAACCTAAGCAAGAGCAAAGTACAAGATTTAGACAGTATAAAATTCTCATTAATATTAAAATATGAATCAGCAAAGAACAAGTTCACCTCTTGTTCTAGTTTCTTTGCTCGACTCCATGTAATTTGTCCTTGAAATGGTATAAATAGTTCTTTTTCCTTCTTAGCTTGTTCTTGTGTGTTTATAAGCTCTTCTATTAATGGTTCACTGGATTGATCCGTATCAATCACATTATAACCCATCACTAAAGGGTCAAAGAACTAGTGACGGGAGACAACTACCGTCCATCACTAATGACCCCGCTGATCATTAGTGACAGGTGGTAGTTACCGCTCGTCACTATAGGTGCCTCCTGTGTATAAATAGATGAGGCTAACAGTGAACCAGCCATGTTTTCATATCGCACAGAACCCCAAAGCCTAGCCTCCGATCTCCACCGCCATCGCTTCGTCATGCTCCTCCGCCATCGCGGCCTCCATTCCACCGCGGCCTCCATTTCATCGCCGCCTCATCGTGCCTCTCTGGCCATCGCCTACTTGTCCTCGTCCCTCCTCATCGTGCCTCCTCCTCCCAAGGTAAGTACCCACATGCCGCCTCCTTCTCCTCCTCGTTGGCTATGGTTTGTGACTTTGTGAATATGTGAATTTATGAATATGTGATTTTGTGAATATGTAACTTTGTTAATATGTGAATTTGTTCCTCTATTCGCTCAATGATGAGTTGGCCTAGTATGAGGATGTGTGTGACAATTAGGCTCACTATTTTTGTTCCTATATTTTGTTCATGCAATAATCTTATATTATGTGCTTACTATTTATATTTCTATAGTTTGTTCATGAAATGATCTTCTATATTCTTTAGGGGTAAGATTTAATTAATTAGTTGTCACACAGACAACTGTGAATTGAAATAGAGCCTAGTGGCGAGGAGGCCATTAAGTTAGCAGCCTGACATCTGATAGTAATCATGGGCAACAAAATTTATGTTATGTTTATGTTGTCACTTTTAAATTGTGTTCATTAAATTCATATAATTTCACTTTTAAATTTATGTTCGATGTTAAATTCATATTTTATTGTATTCATTGTATTCATATTATTGTATTGTGGTTATTGAATTTTATGTATGTACCTCCATTATTACATTGTACTCATTACATTCATTTTATTTCACTTTTTAAATTAATATTCTATGTTATATTCATATTTTATTGTGAACATGTGAATGCAATGATGAATATGATGGCTAGGGTTATAAATTTGTGCCCCTATTCGTTCAATGAAGAGTTGGCCTATTATGAGGATGTGTGTGAAAATTAGGCTTACTATCATATTCTTCAATATTCTTGTGGGTTTAGATTTAATTAATTAGTTATCACACACACCTGTGAATTGAAATATAGCCTAGTGGCGAGAAGGCCATTAAGTTGGTAGCCCAACATTTGAGAGCAATCCATGTTATTTTCTTGTTCAACATGAATTAGGGTTTACACAAGTATTATTGTACATTTTCATTGTGTTTAAATATAACATGAATTAGAGACATGGCAAGCCTCCCAAGTGATCAACAGGTCACTTCCGTCAGACATCGTGCTTCTAGGAGTAGGCCCACCGCTCCTATGGTATTATTGTACATTTTTTGCTGTCCCGTACTGCAAGTGTTATGTGTAGTTATAGTAATCTATGCCAACAATATAGGTACCAACTTATGTGGTAGCATTATGCCCTAGAGTAAACATGGAGATGTTATATGAGGCATACTATGTTTATGAACACTGTACTATTCCTTGAAATAGATTGTCATTATATATCAATAAGTATGTGACTTGTTCATGAGACTCGTAATATGACTATTTCTAAATGATCCCTGATCGGCTCTAAGTCATATATAAAACAGATATGACTAAGACCAGCATGTGTATTGATTGATGATCATGTCTCATGGACATGGAGATACCAACTCAATAACATAGATATATGTTAGAGAACATATATGGGATAGACCCGCTATGAGACACTGTTGAGATTTGATGTGTCATTAGTAGGTCTCGGTAGTGTTTATGTAAAGTCCTTAGACCTGAGATCTCCATGGTTCCCAACATGCGTAGTGGCTTACTTTGGGACTACCAAACGCTATTCTGTAATTGGGTAGTTATAAAAGTAGTCATCAGGTCTGTCATAAAACATGTAGTGCGATGTGAGTGATCAAGATGGGATTTACCCCTCCTTAACGGGAGAGATATCTCTGGCCCCTCGATATAATGGATTATGGAAGTGCATGGCCATGCCGACGTGATTAAAGAGTTAATCACAAGTTATAATCCAATATAGAGATCGAGAGAGATCGAGCTATTGATAGGATGGCACAAATCTCACCTTATGCTTGATCGATATCGTGAGGCAAAGGGACATGTATATTTGGAATATTATAAGGTTTAGCTAATATGATCTTTATGTATACTTGGGTTAATATGCTTTGCTAGAAGCCGTTGTTAACGGAGTATGGAAAAGAGTTTCCATATGTTAACCAAGCTATGCGTGAACCTACAGGGTTGTATACTTAACGGGTTGAAACATTGGATTCGAATAGGATTCGAATTAGGCTTAGTTTGGATGGAGATTCAAACAGTTTGGATGGAGATCCAAACAGATCGGATGGAGATCCGAGTAAAGTCCTTATTGGGTCTAGGAGGGCCCAAGCTAGGACGTCTATATATATGAGGGTGCAGGGCATAGGGAAGGATGTCTTTCGCTATTCGCATGGTTGATGCGATTCTCATGCTAAGTTGTTAGCCACCGAGAGCAAACCCTAGCCGCCACCTATCGAGAGCCCGACCATCTCATCGACCGCCTGAGTGCTAGTACACCACCGGCCAGCGTTCCACCCCTGGATGTGTGGATATCAGTATAGGCGTTGCTTTACTGCTTTGCTGACCTACATCAGCATCGGCGTTGTTGATCAGATCGGCGGTATCATTGGCTTTAAGGAGGAGAAGCCCTCAAGAGTCCCCAACCTTAGGCAAAGATTTCTCGAGGACATTGATCGACTTCTCGAGAGCATCGATCGGCTTCCCGACCTCTTCAGCATGCTCGAGTTAGATCGGCTCACTATTCCAACTCTCCTTCCGCTGCACTATGTGCCCGAGGTAATGATCTATGATCCCTCTCTAGCAAGGCTTCCTAGTGTGCGTGGTAGAAAAAGTTTTATTGTTGACTAGCGTAGCCTCCATGTTCCCCAACATTATGATCCTAAGTGTTGACATCTAAAAGTCAGTCATTTCCATGGGCATCACATGGTACATACATTGTACATTGTATATTCTATTTATATGGTAACAAAACTAACAAACTGATACGATATTATCTCACTGTTATAGTTTCTACAAAAAGCTTTGTCGCTAACCATAACATTCATGATGTGACACCCTTGAGATATTAACAAGAGATGGATGCACCAATATAGCTGAGGTTGAGAACTCTAGAGGTAGGTTATGCCTGAGTAGAGGGTGGTCTGCAATTACTGACCGAGTCGCCCTAGTAGAAGAGAACTTTGTGGTACTAACAATGGGACCCCACTATCTACTATGGCTACCATTTTAAATAATTATGGTGAAGAGAAGACATCACAAACCATAAAAGTAGATGAGAGTGATAGCGGTCTCTATACCAAACTCACATTACTTACTATACAAACATGCATATTTTGTATATGTACTTACCAGTTTTTTTATAATGGCAAGTGAGGCTCCTAGCAATGCTGAGAAGAAGGGGAAGTAGATATCTAGGGAGGGCGACACCGACCAAATGGACCAATTAAAGAACATATATTATTTTAGTAATCATACAGATGTAACTCTAGCAAGAAAGGCTCTTTAGCAAGACATCTCAGCAGATTTATCCACTGCGACTCAGTTATATGTCTGCACAATTAATAATTCAATCATCAAGAAGAAGTTGGTGGTAAGCACTTTGCACATGTCACAATTACAAACATCTACATATATGCGCTTGCCTTGTCTAACTAGCTTTGTATAAATTTTATTATAATAGTACTTTTCAAGGCAATATTGTGAGAAGTATGTAACACCTCACCAACACCAACATACCACCTAGATTCAACTGACAAAAGCAGGGAGTAAAGCAGTCCCAATTGCAGTGCATAAATCCACAGATGGACAGTGGTACCTAACTATTAGTTTTAGCCAATTTCTTCGAGATAACCAGTTAGAAGTTGACATAGTATGCGCCTTTTATTTCAACATCAACAATGGTGCACTTGAGGCAACTATGTATGTGGTGTAAATTGTTATTTCTCACATTTGAATCTTATGGAACTTTGATTTAGCCAATTTTTTCGAGATAACGAGTTAGAAGTTAATATATGTGATATTAATTTGGTTCTGAAACTTCTGTGATGAATTGTTTGTGGTGTTTTGTGATGAAACTTCTGTGGCGTGCTTGCAATGTTAGATATTGGATGCCGAATCCTGGCTTTGATTCAGGATGCAGCCTAAAAATATTTTTTAAATGACCATACTATTAGTGATGGGAGACAATAATCATCCATCACTAAAGTTGACTAAAGAGTCATGATAGGTAAGCTGGAATGCCCCCTTTAGTGACGGGTGAATATTGTCACCCGTCACTAATGACCTGGCTTCAGTGACGTGATAAGAGGGTGAGAGATATGCTCATCACTAATAGAGGTTATTATCTGTCACTAATAGGATTTTCTATGGTAGTGTCAACCTCAGTAGATAAATTGGCAGGTTATGTTTGTTGTGGAGGGAAAATGCACATTGACCCTATGGTTAGTTAGGAGGTGTTTGTAAATCTATCGTACATTTGAGTGGATTTTTATTTTGCCTCATACTTGGTGTACCCTTGTTATTTTGCTCTATCACTCACTTAGCTGCTATTTTATTTTTATTTTTCATTTTTAGCATGTGAAATGACCAATCTACCCTTCACTCTTTTCCTCTTATGTCGAGAGCTTCAATCGACTGTCTTTCGCTGCTCTCGAGGGCACGCGCCGCCACCGAATCCGCGCATCACCACCGGTGCGCCCCCCACTCCGCATGCCACCGCTAGTCCACCCCGTGACTCAGTGCGCCGCTGATCAGCCCCAGACTCCGCGCGCCGCTGCCCGTCTGCCCCCAAGGCAAATCTCTTGTAGATCGAGGGGTGATCAGTAGGGATGGCAATTTTACCCGTGGGTCTAGGTACTTGTGGGTACCTAACTTGATGGGCATAGGTTTGAGTATAGATTTGTGCCTGTGGGTTCACGGGTTTGGATATCCATTTATTCTTGGGTTGGGCACGGGTTTATATTCGAACCCGCGGGTACCCACGGGTTTATCCAATTGTTTTTTCCTGTTTTATTTTTCCTGCTCCCACTTGTGTGGACCCCAACGGCAAGCTAGCTAGGATAGCAGCTAGGCAGAAAGGCCTGTGTCACATGCAACATGTGTATACTCATACAGGCTAGCTAGCTAGGCAACAGGTAGCAGCCATAGGCCTCCCACCTCTTTTTGGGCTTCTTTGGAACACAGAAATCCAAAAATATATGAATAGGAAAAACGTAGGAATAGGATAGGAATGCACGTGAAAAACTAAGGATTTAAAAACATAGAAAAAATTAGAGATGTGTTGTTTGGAACACAGGAATTAACTAAACAAAGGATTTTTTCTAAACATTCATATTAAAATAGAATAAAGCTACTTATTGATTTCTCACTTGAAGTTTTAAGCATTGATTTGCTTTGGACTTAACAAATGAAAGGAAAAAAGAAGTTGGAGTGAATGTTTAAATTCCTATGCTTTTCCTATGAAATCTAAGGAAAAAAAATTCCTTTATTTTTCCTATCCACTAAGCCTCCATTTCAACTGAGTGAATAGTATCAATTCATACAGAAATTTGAATCCTACATTTTTCCTTTAAAAATCCTTCAAACCAAAGGAGCCCTTAGGATTGCAGCAACGACGAGTCAACCGGGGAACAGCACTCGCACACAATGTGTGTCACGTCGATCGACCGCCGAATGCATACATCGTTATGCACATTGTTCTCTCTCCTTTCTTGCTTATCTCCCAGCGCCCCTCCCTCTCTTTCCTGTCTGGTTCTCTCCCAGGCACCCTGCTCTCTTTCTCTCTCACCCTCTCTCCTAGGCGCTAGCACCTGCCGTCGAGCTGCTCGCCTGCGCCCGCCCATGCCGTCGCGTTGCGTGCTAGTGCCCACCATCGTGCTACTCATTCGTGCCCATGCCCATGCTCAGCGCTGCGTGCCAGCACCCATCGGCCATCGCCCCAAGCTCTGGAACCGGCAAATCCAGTTGTTGGCTGCTCACTGCTTAGATATTGAATCCGTGGGTTTCTCGTCGGGTTTTGGGTACCCGATGGGTTCGAGCATGGGTTTGATTTTAAATCTGTGGGTTTCGTAGGTACGGGTTTAATAGATTTCGCGGGTTTGCTTCTGTTGACACCGGAAAATGGACTGACGCGCACCATCGAGATGACAAACTAAGCGGCTGGGCTGATGGGCTACCGATAGGAATTTAATGGATGAAGACAGGCTACGCGTGATGTGGACTGATGCTTCGTGATGTTTATCTTTTAGTTAGCGAATAATTAGAGTCAGTTGAGATTATGTGTCAATCATAGATTGTGTGTCACCTCAGCTATAAATAGCTAGACCCAGGTGTAAGATTGAAATACACTAACCACGGCAACCAGACGGGGGTGAATGGTTGCAGTACCCCAAAACTGACACTAAAAATAAAATCAGGAAGCTAATTCTCGACCAATCAGCAAAAATCCCGACCAGACTGAAATTCTTGAAGTCCACCACCGAGGCAGTCTAAGTCAAAGTCTAGAAGTACATTGAAGATGAAGTTGACCTCCTCCCGCAACAGAGGGCACCTAAGAAGACAAAGATAGCAGAAAAGTTGCCTTACGATCTAAGTGATGAGACAAATGCTGTGGTGGCTGCCACTGTGAAGGATTTTTTCAAAAAGCCAGGAGTCCTGAGAAGCCAATGTCAATTCCTAAAGCAACTAATAAGTTTTTGTGGGTATGGCTAGACCACCGGTTGAAAACAAGCATAAATCAGATTGAGAGCGCATTATCGAGAATAAATACCTTAAGGAGAAAACAAAAATAGATATCAAAAGGGAAAGACGACAATGAGTTAGAAATTTTTTTGAAAGAAGCTAGGCTAACCGTGGACCAACTCGTAGATAAATCTTTGGTAGCAAAAGCTCCAACTCACTGGATATTCAAGTTAGGAGAATGTTAGTTGAGCCAAATGTGTGGCATGACCTCTCCTTTCAACTTCACAAATTCCACTTCTGGTATATGAAGGAATCAAAAGTGGGTAGACAAATGATTGAGATCTAATACAAGCATCGAGATTTCTTGCATGGCGATGGCATTCTTCACATCATGTTCGAGGATATGTATCAACTATACCAACAAGATGCTCTCGACGTGACTATTATTAGCTGTCGGACTCTATTAGTGTTATATTTATATAATTCATAGTTATTTGTAGTATCGTTATATTGAAAGTATGTTATGCTAATCATTTTTGTAGGATGGAGATACATAAATATAGAATGGAATGCATTCATTATGTAGGGTTCATGGACCCAATAAAAATAAATCCGACAATGATTCAAACAAGTCCTGATGATGCGGAAACATATGTGCTGCAAATACTTGTAGAGTTCCTGTTAAGACAATACGTACTTCTGTCGTACCATCACTTTGGGTAAGATAATATTCATAAATGTTTTTCTTATACGTTATATGAGAACAAAACATATCCTAACCTATGATGATATGTATGTAGCTTTCACTGGGTTCTCCTTGTAATTCGATCTGTCGGATATTAGCAAGATCATCATTTTTGACAGCCAAGATAAGCCATCAGAGTGTTACCAACCAGTTATTGACTTGCTACAAAGGTAGACAAATGTATGTGCCTTAGTAATCTTTTATCTTTGTTCAACAATAAATTAAATCTAACATTAGATCACACGCATGCAGAGTATACAAAAAATATATCAAAAAGAGTATTAGGTACCACCCATACATAAAAGAATGGATAGTCCGACATAACTTTCCTTGTCAGAAGCAAGGTCTAGACAATAATCATTGTGGATTTTATGTTATGGAATTCATGCACGGATTCACAAGAGACGAGATGCTCAGGGTAAAAGATGCTAAGGTATGAGGAATATTAATCATATTGATAACTATTTTTTATCCGAGATGGGCTGGGTTATAACGATTAATTTCTTCTATTTGTACATACAACTTCTCAAACTATCCACGAATCGATTATTGTCTTTTGAAATCAACGCCCTTCAAGAACAACTTGTCAGATCAACGAACATGTATCTATCCACTAGGCGAGTACAATGCTTAAGCATCCGTGTGGTCAAGTGCAAAGGAGACACCGAGATCGGAGCCTTCATGTAGCAAGAAACCATAGACTAGATGCTTATCATTCAAGGTTGCTTGTGCTTGTAAAAACAATTTCTCACATTCGAACCTTATGGAATCATTTATGTAAATATGTTCTGATATTTTAAGTTAATATATGTGATATTAATTTGATTTGAGATTGTCTACGTAATATTCGATGTAAGCTATACAAATGAATTTAGCATATATGTGCATTTACATATATAATTAATGTAACATAGTTTATATATAAAAAATAGGGAGAAATACTTAATAGTGCCTGTTCATGCTTGTAACTGACACTGATACTCATGTATCAGTGCCAGTTCATGTCTAGAACCGACGTTGATACATGAGTATCAGTGCCGATTCAATTGTAGAACCGACACTAATACGCGTGTATTAGTATCGGTTCGTGGCTAGAACTAACACTGACATTCACGTTCAGTGTCGGTTCTAGAACCGCCACTGATAGCCATGGACTATTAGTTTCAACTAATCAGTGGTGGTTCAGAACCTACCACTGATAGCTATTTTGACCCAACACTGATGATAGTTCCTCTAGTAGTGTTCTTGGATGGTGTCACACCTAGAAATTCTAACCATTTCCTTGTGATTTATTATGCGAAAAGTACCCTCGTCCAGAAATCAGTCGAGGCACACAATAGATAATTTATTAGAAATCAACAGCATAATTGTTCACGACGAAATAAATAATGTACTTATTATAGAGGTGGCATTGGAACCTCAAAACATTAAAGACAATCATAAATAACTCATAATCGAATATTTATTGACGCAGCGATGACTCCACTCCACAGGCTGACTTGATTGGGCCTAGCTCAAAAGGCACCACCTTCATCTTCGCTGACGAACTCCTCTTCTGATGGTGGGGGAATGTAAGGGTGAGTATTTTGAATACTCAGCAAGCCATCTAAGTGGAACAATTATAATGCACATGGGTATCAAAGGATGGTATAATAGGGCTAATTTGCATAAAAACAGCATTAAAGAGAGACATAATTTAAAGAGTAATTCTAATTAAGTTGGAACCTTAAAACAATATTATCCAATCACTGAATAACTCTTACCTAGAGTCATCATGCCCAAAAACTAACCAAACTACTCTAAACCAGAGCTAACAAAGTTAAACAGAAAGTAACACCAAGTTAATTAAGTGGCAGTGGGACTAATCACGAGTGACATTGCATTGCCGCCCTTAACCATGGGCATGGCTATTCGAATAGTTTTACTCTAATCAGAGGTACACAACTTTACCCACAACATATCACCATGCGCCTCAATACCACCACAGTACCTTGGAAAAGAGCTGTAATAAGACCCTTTACCTAGATCCTCTAAACTTTACACCACAGGTTACCATCTACTCGATATATCCTTGGTGCTCCCCATCCGCAATAGCAGAGACTTCGAAGAGTGTCGGGCTACCGGCCATCTTGATGCTCCACTTAGGATCTCTAGGCTACAGGTCAAACGATTACCCACGCTGGCTTGTGGTAAGTGTGGTTTGGCAGTAAAAAGTAGCCCATGAACCGGTCCTTAAGTGTCATGAGTACAACTAGCAGAACCACGAACCATGTACTCATGATCCACCTTAATCAAGTTTTAGTGACATTTAATTCATGAACCAATTCACTAATCAACAAATAATCATATAAGCCAATATTAACATGTAAGTGATATTAATGAGCATGATGAATGTGATACTAGTTTCTAAGCAGGGCTAAGCAATCCTAAGTATCTAGATAAATCATATTAGGGATTCATATTAGTCAAGTTTAATAGTCCCTAGGTAAACAAGGAATAGGTACATGGCAATAGGAGGCAATACAAGAAGGTTTATTTCTCATTCCCGATGACATTCTAAAATAAATGCCTTTTTGAACCAATAATAGCTTTGGAAGCACGAGTTGAACATGATCAAATAAAAGACTTGAATAACTTGCCTTGCTAAATAGGGATAAAAATGGGTGCTTCCTCGATGAACACAGGCTCTCAGACACTTCAGAGCTAAACAATAGTACGAAAGAACAATAATAAATTAAAATAGTATAGTAGACCAACCATTCTGTGTGTGAACATATTTTTATTGAGTAGATCTCAATTTTATAAAAATTCTACAATTTGAATGGTTAAATTTGGAGTTCGAATAAATTAGATATGAATTTTTGAAGTTTAAAACCCTATTCTGCATTTTTTGAAATAAAAAAGGATTTATGACGCAATACAGAATTATTTTTCTAAAGAAAATTTAGATTTATTGCATCAACAGGGGCCAACGCGCATGCGCGAACCGAGTGTGCCATGTGGTGCCAACGCAGCAACCATGCGGCAGCCATATCAGCACGCATGTGGGATAGCGGGCAGCGGTGCTTGGGGACCGATGGTCACCGGCAAACGACAGTGCGGTGGCCAGTGGCGAGGGCAGGAATGAAATCAGGGCACGACAAGAAACTCATCGGAGTGGTCGACAGCGAGCAGCGGCAACGGGATCTAGCCGGCGATGAGAGGAGGCCGTGGAACGGCTCGGGTCGACGGTGGCGAGGCGGTTCCGGCGGTCAGCGACGATGGCGGAGTGATGGCTGAGGGCCAGTGGATGACAGCGGAGCGGATGGTGGTGATGATGGGGACTGGTGGCCACTAGAGCAA
>KE372915.1:0-18202 GCA_000418225.1 Zizania latifolia
GCGGACGGGCCGAGGCGGTGCTCGCAGTGCGGGCACCACGGGCACAACGCGCGCACGTGCACGGCGCGCCCCGTCAAGCTATTCGGCGTGCGCATCGGCGACAAGCCCGCCGCCGGCATCAGGAAGAGCGCCAGCATGGGAAGCCTCGCGCAGCTCGCGGAGGGGAGCGCCGGCGGCGGCAGGGAGGAGGGGTACGGCTCCGACGGGAACGAGGACAAACGCAGGAAGCGAGGTGAGAATTTTTTCCCCCACTGGACTCATCTCCATGTCTAGCGTACGGGAAAACTGGATTTTCTTTTTGATTCTTGCTTATCCGTATCATGATATTCATTGCAATGTAAATAGATGCTTGCTTTATGGGTTCCTGTGCTTTTCTTATGTTCTGTTATGTTCTGATTTAGGTGGTCAAACGTGTGAGGGTTGGTTTGTGGTGTTTGGTGACATCAAGGGGTTAAAATTTAGATGGCTCATGTTCACAGTTTTAACACAACAGGTGTTTTGGTTTGTTTCCCATTTTTGCTTAGTAATAATTGAGCTTATGCTGGTATGTTGCGTCAGCATTACAGAAATTTCATCGATAAACTGCAAGAATTTTTTTATTCTGTTCTGTTATGTTTTTTATGTCGGTATGTTATATTCATAATACATAAATTTCATGGATAACCTGCAAGAATTTTTTTATGCCGTTGTGCTGCGTCTGCAGAAATTTCAACAATACACCACAAGGTTTCATATTTTTTCAGTTTGCTTGAGTTCTTCTAGACTTGTTTTGATGTAACAAAACAATGGACTGTATTACTATTATCGATGAGGAATTGTAGCCTTATGATTGCACAATTAAATGAGATGTTATTACTGTAGCTTGGATTTTTAAGATGGCTCTATCTCCATACCTTGTTTAATCCATTGTCATATATACTTGTAGACTAAGGTGACTCACTCCTTCTATTACTTTGTGTTCTGAATTCTGATTAAATATTTGGGCACTCAATTGGAGATCTTTGAGCATTTCTTTTTTCCTCAATCTCTCATTGCTATTCAGGCTTGTTACTATCACTTAATTGGCCAAATGTGTGTTGCACCTCACAGTGAAAATTAATTACTGTCCCCTATTTTATTTAGTTGCACCATCAATTTTTAGCTATGCATGTGCATTCATGTTTTGTATGAGAAACATAACCTTTTATGCCCCTGAACACTGTCAAAGTGCCTTTACACAATTCTGTGTATTTTCATCTTTTGTATCTTTCTATGTTCAAAAGTACTACTGGTACACTGTGACTTAGAACTTGTTTTTGTTGTCATTCTACTTTATGAGGTTATGCTTGATTTAGCATGTGGTTGAGTATTTCCGATTTGCATCAAACATTTTTTATTCCGCTCTTAGGTGAGGCATGGTCAGAAGAGGAACACAAAAAGTTTCTACTTGGGCTCAATAAATTAGGAAAAGGTGATTGGCGTGGCATATCACGCAGTTATGTTGTTTCAAGGACACCTACTCAAGTTGCTAGCCATGCTCAAAAATATTTCATTCGCCAATCAAATGTGCGTAGGAGAAAAAGAAGATCAAGCCTCTTTGATATGGTGATTGATGATGTGAGTATCTCTCTCCTTCCTCATGTGTTTCTGCATACGGTGTGTTTTGCAAATGCGCTTTCATAAACATAACATGTTTGTGTATGCACTGCTCTGCGTGCTTACCATTGACTAGAGTCATGCTTATGCTTTCCTCATATATATTCTCTTATTATTATGCTGTGGTTTTCTCTTTTTATTAAGCTGTGGTATAGCTGTTCATTTATAAAATGTGCTTTATATGTGATCTCACTAAGTCTTGGAAGCTTTTTTTATGAAGTATTTTCTTATGGTTGTTTTTATGGCTTTCAACCAGTCTGACGATCAACCACTCTCCCGTACATCTTCACAAGAAGTAGAAGAGAATATAGAGGATGCACAGCCTGGTATTACTGCTCCAGTTATCCCTCCTGCCTCTGTGCCTATTCTATCATCCTCTTCAGTTCCACCACCAGTACCAGTAATGGCACCAGCTGCTCCTGGTCCTATGTTAACATCTGCTTCAGTCTCACCACCAGTGCCAGCAATGGCACCTCAACCTGAAGAAAAGGAACCAGTTGCCTCAAGTTCAAATACCAGAGAGACAGGGGTCACGATTGCAGAAGTCACACCCCCCTATGGTTATCCGATGATGCTCCCTCCATACTATCCCCCGGCATTTGTTCCGATGCCCTACTATGGATATGTGCCTGTTTTCTATGCGCCACCAGGTGCAGTACAAGTACCACATGAGGTTGTCAAGCCTGTGGCTGTGCACTCAAAACCTCCGGTACATGTTGAAGAACTTTACAGCATGTCTGAACTCAGCCTGAAGGGTGAAACTAGTGTGAACAATGGCGTGCCTAATTTTCCGTTGCCTCCAAAACCAGTCGGTAGACCAGAGAGGCAATCAGCTTTCCATGGAAAAGTACCTGCTGATGGCTCTTCAAATGGACTGATTCCTGCAAAGTGATTCTGTGGTTAAACATCCATTCTTGTGTATCTAATGCTTAAAAGATAGTAAATCATAAGGCCCATGCTGCTAAAATGGTGCAGTTGTACATGCTAAATGTTTTTATTGTTCGGTTTAGCTTTTTTATGTTTGGAGGATGTTATGTATGTTCTGCGAATTCAGTGTTAGTTTGACATAAATGTAGCATTCCTTTTTTTTGCTGTTTCTCTGATTTGCTCAAGTTGATTTCAAAATCTTGAATATAGATAAGCATCATAGTATTTCACACATTTTCCTTGCTATCTGCACAGAAATTTGGCAGTCTTGCGCATGGTGGTCATAATTCTGGTGTTAGATACCTCGTGAATCTGTTTTGTGTTTATTCAATTGTTGACCGTCAGCTGCATGCTGCTTGTGTTTCAGTCCTCTGAAGCAGAGCTTGGATGGGGTCTAATGCCCATAACTACAGTCTACAGCTATGATGAGGACTTCTGAAAGTGGCAATGCCATGCCCTGTTCTGTTCATGTGGATAGTATCAGTAAACTGGGGGGTTTGAAGTTCTTTTTTCTCACCTGCCATGTTGGTTCACTTATGAGGATGGCATGAACCACAATGTCTGCTCCTCTAATACCTAGAGAATAAGTAACATAGCCATGGTGTAGCCCAAGAAGAAAACTCTGCTATTGTTCTTTTTCCAGAAATCTATTAGAAAGATTAAATAGATTAAAGAGTGAACATGGGTTGTGAAAATGCTATTGGTATTTTAAGGTTGGGAGGCATTAGGATTTTAGGAGCTTCAAATGGAGAAGTTGATCGTGTGGGTCGGGATTTATCATATATACATGTTTGCTGTTGGGTATAGTCATGCTAACTGATCACTAACTCGGAAAGTCATAGTAACTGGTTACAAACTCAGAAATTCTGCAAGTGATAGATTAATAGTGAACATCTAGTACTGTTCTCAATGTTGATCTCTAAGGGCAAGTATTTTAATGGAATATTCTCTAATATTAATACAGTTGGTCTGGCAAGATATCTTCAAGTTTGACACATGAGGATGGTGAGTCAATTATGACTCAAGTTTCTCATAAGTTTCACTAATGGCTGCCATTAATCTGCCATGATGATGTCTGTAGGTGCAGGGTCTTAGTCACTACAGTGTCACAAATTCAGACCTTTGTATGTAGCTGTTCTACTTAGCAAAGCATTCTAAACGATTTGATAATTTGCCACTCAAAAGTTATAGGTATTTGATTATTTGTCGTTCGTATGAATTACATGTGAGACTATCTGAGTCTATACCTATGAGCTGAGTGGCAAATAATCGAACCCACCTTTTTCCGGTGGCAAATGATCAAATATTCCAAAGCATGCTACACCAATGAGAGGATATAATGAAAAATGGAACAATTCCCGCAGTGAGTACTCTAATTTGCCATCCAATCAAATAGGATGAGCAGTTTTTTACTCCAATCGATCCTCCATACATGTGGATGATGATGTTCAGAACACACTAATTTTACTATGATGTAGAATTTAACTATCTCAAATCTCACATAAACTGGAAATTTCCCACATTAATTCCACACAGGTCGTCAGTGAATTTTTAGATGAGGCCATGAACTAGCATTGATGTGCAGTGAGCTGTGGCAGATGTTTAACACTCAAAGCAGAGCTGATGAGAGTTTTCAACATTCTGATTTACCCAGCATCCTTGATGATTGATCCATGGCATGGATCGGCAAGGTGGACGAATGATGTTTACATTTTTACTTCTCTTTTTTAAGATAATGAAAGAGTAATACGCCTCGGGCCTCTGCACCCGCTAAGGATTTCAAATGTAGGGTTTGTTTGGTATAGCTCCAGATCCGAGATTGATACTAGATTAAGAGATTTTACGATGAAATAAAATACTTTAGACTTTTTATTTTTCATCCAAAATAAAAACCAGATAACTCAACTAAATACATTTAATCCACCTACAACACTAGATCCAAGATTTCTTGTACTAGATTTGATCAGTTCTAAAAAATCATGGATTTAGAGCTGTGCTAAATAGAGTCGTAGAGTACAGTGGTATAGGATGTATAGGAAGATGTCATTTAATTTTGGATTTAATAGTTTTTTGACTTCCGCTGAAGCAATAACATGTTGTGTGGCCTTTTACTTTCCTTTCTTCTGAGTTCTGAGTAACAATACATGTAAGAAAAAAGATCTAAAAATAATATCCAGGAACTGAACAAATAAGCTTGTGCGCATCCAAAAGAGAGCATATACATAGCTCCTGTATGTGGTGAGCAGCATATATAGCTGGGGCTAAAGATGCCTACAAAATTCGCACATGATTAGTGAACCAAATTATGCATTCTTCTCTAAGGTGTCCACTATAAGTACCAAGCATCTCCATGGTGCAGCCAAGAACAAAACCCAATCTTATTTGAGAAACCCAGTCTAAAGACTGAAACCTGGAAGAAAGTAGAGATGAACATGGTGTGCGAAAATTCGCTTAGCTTGATCCTGCTAGGAATGTGAGGCATTAGGGTTTGTAAATGGAGATGGTGGCAGTAAAGATGGAACCTGATCCTAGGATAGAGAGATAGGAAGAGAGGGGAAGCATCAAGTTCTTTGGTTGATACATATTGTCGAAGCTTCACAACTTGGAGGGATCTACTAGCAAGTAGGGTTCTTTTTGCTTAAATTTGGGTAGTTGATGTTGTTAGCTGCTCAATTTTAGAGTTCATTTGTTCTGCACAAGAGAAGCTGGGAGATTCAATCCCCTGCTACTCTTGGTTATCCTTACCTTCTATGAGTTTTCAATAAACGATACAGTATCTCTATGTCAAGAAAAAAAGCAATATTGCCAGGTTGTAACTACAGAATTTTGACTGTCTTCCACATATTTGTTATATTACTTTGTGTAGATGTAGACTGTAGAGATGGGATTTAGAGTTTAATTGTTTGCTGCTGCAGAGAGAACTAATGAGAAAACCCTCATCAATTTTTCACATTGGATTAGTGACCGTAGCCGTAGCTGTGGGTCTGTGGTGGTGCTACATTGGGCAGAACATCTCACAAATTCTGCCAGGGTGGAGCTACCAAAAAATAGAGATACATATGTTAGACTTAGAAAGTACGCAAATGGTTAATATAAAAAATGAACATTGATTTGTTTTTTTTTGGAGATAACGTGTCTCTGCCACTGGCCACCACAGTGTAAAGCATAGAATTTGAGGATTCCTTTGTTACCTAGCTATATACCGCTCTGTTTCACTCACTGCACAAAAAGATTTGCAATTTTTTCTGTTTATGATTGATACATGGCAGCGTAAGCCTGCTGATCAATTTGGGACATGACTATAATCCAATAATTAATTAGATGTCACTAATGATTTATTATTGATGACTATAAGGCATTTTTTGATGCTTACAAGTTACAGGCTATATATGGATGACAATCCCGTTCGAGTGTTTGCTGGTCCATGTGCGATGCCAGTTATGACCCAGCCATGATCAGGTTCACAAGACCACAGTAACCGGATTAGTTACAGTTGAGGAACAGATAAGCTGCGCTAGCATGAAACGAAACTTTTTCTATCCTGTTTAACTCAGGAACCATGCGAGTAATGGGATCATAGATCGTTACCTCTAGACGCAAGACGTGCTAGGGCAGCGAAAAAAGAGTTGGAGAAGCGTGTCTTCGATCAACTCCGTCCAGCTCCGTCTAATCGTTGGCTGCGAAGACGATGTAGCCTTGCGATCCTCACGTCGAGATGATTAGCGCCGCAATTGCAGCGGCGCCTCTACGGTATCCACACGTACAGGAACAGGATCACCTCACGCCGATATGCTAGTACCGCACGTGAGGCTAGGGGAGATGCGGCCACAGCAGGTGAGGCCAGGAGAGAGGTGACAGCTAGGATTAGGGGAGGTCCAACAGCCTTTTGTGCCCTAGCCTCTCCTCTCCTTATATAGAGCCCACTGATGGGCCTTTAATCAACATTAAAGCCCACCAGATCTAATCTGCAAGTTTGGCTCGGAAGTTTCGGCCGAGGCCCGGAACTTCCGAAAATAACATTCTGCATCGAATTTATTTTGGCCCCAGAAGTTCCGGCCGAAGCCCGGAACTTTCGGTTCGTCCAGAATTCGCCTCTAGAGCAGGCCTAGAAGTTCTGGTCTAACCGAAACTTCTGGTTCCTCCAGAACTCGCCACCAGGGCGGGCCCGAAAGTTCCAGTCCAACCAGAACTTGTCTCTAGGGCATATTACCATCAATCTTCCATTTGCACCAGAGTCAATTCTTGCAAGCTTGAAATTTCATCTCCTTAAACGTGTGACCCGATAGGTTCATATGTAAATGGTCGCTACCCAGAAATCTTTTTCGGTCGTAAGTCAATAGCGGTACCTAACAGCACATACTGACCCCTGAATACATACAAAAGATCATATCAACTGAACCTTGATATACTCACACACTAATCCTTTTACCACACGATATCAGTCAAGCTCAAGGCGAGATTCGTGCCACCCTTGTGATAGCTCGACACTTCACTCGATCAAGTAGTGGGTTAATTATGATTAACTCTTTAATCATAGTGGTATGGCCATGCACTTTTCCAATCCAACTATCTCGAGGGGCCAGAGACATCTCTCCCGTTATTTAGGAGGGGTAAATTCTATCTTGATCGCTCACATTCCACGACATGTTTCATAACATACCCAAAAGCAACCTTTATAACTACCTAGTTACAGAATAGCGTTTGAAAGCTCCTAAGTGTGTTACTACACATTCTGGAATCAATGACGATATCAGGTCAAAGAATTCTGTAGGTACACTATTTAAGATGACAACTGATGGCACATCAAGAATAACAATCCCAGCAGTATCTCAAGATGGATCTATCCAACACCATGTTCTCTAACATGTGCCCATATCACTGATTTGATATCTCCATATTTATGATCCGTGGAACATGATCATCAATCAGTCAGATGTGCTAATCTATAAATCATCACTATCTCACATAATGATATTAGATTAGGGATCATTTAGAATAACATCATGATAAAACAAAGAGTCTTACAAATAAGTCACATACTTGCTGATCAATGTAAATGATAATTATTCAAGAAACAAGATAACCAATTATCTAAAAGTACATTAGCATAGACAAGACACATTCTCTTACATATACTACACTTATTCACGCAAGTATCTAATATCCATAGAGCTCAAGTGCGACTCATGCTTGGGCTATGAGAGAGGACTTGTCAACGGATCGGCAATGTTTGAATCTGTGTGCACCTTACATATCTTTACATCACATCTATCTATGATCTCTCTGATGAGGTGATAGCACCGCAGTATGTGCTTGGACTTCTGGTGCGATCTAAGTTCCTTAGCTTGTGCAATGGCACCACTATTGTCACAATAGAGGTTCATTGGACTAGATGCACTAGGGACAACACCCAACTCAGAAACAAATTTTCTGATCCAAACAGCCTCTTTTGCAACTTCAGAAGCTTCTATGTACTCGGCCTCCGTTGTTGAATCTGTAACCATTTCCTGCTTGGAACTCTTCCAACTCACTGCGCCTCCATTAAGACAGAACATAAATCCAGATTGTGATCTCAAATCGTCCTTATCGGTTTGAAAGCTAACGTCGGTGTAACCATTTACAACGAGCTCCTTCGCACCTCCGTAGACTAGGAACATATCCTTAGTTCTTTTCAAGTACTTGAGGATACTCTTCACTATCGCCTAGTGACATTCACCCGGGTTTGATTGGTATCTGCTCATAACACTTAGAGCATAGGAGACATCTGGGCGTGTACAAAGCATGGCATACATGATGGACCCGATTGTGAAAGCATATGGGATCATACTCATCTTCTCTAGCTCAACAGGTGTCGAAGGACACTGACTCTTGCTGAGAGTAATACCATGTGACATTGGCAAAAAATATTTCTTAGAATCCTGCATATTGAACCGTTTCAATACCTTGTCAATGTACGTGCTTTGGCTTAATCCAATTAGCCTTCTCGATCTATCTCTATAGATCTTTATGCCCAATATGTATGCTGCCTCTCTAAGATCTTTTATTGAGAACATTTTTCGCAACGAAGATTTAACAACATCGAGCATTGGAATATCATTTCCGATCAATAATATGTCATCTACATATAAGACCAGAAATACAAGTGTGCTCCCACTAGCCTTTTTGTAAACACTAGGCTCTTCTTCATTCTTGATAAAACCAAACCATTTAATCACTTCATCAAAACGAAGATTCTAACTCCGAGAAGCTTGCTTCAGCCCATAAATAGACTTTTGAAGCTTGCAAATTTTTCCAGCATTTTTTGGATCAACAAAACCTTCAGGCTGTGTCATGTACACATCCTCGCTTAGCTTTCCATTAAGGAAAGCCGTTTTAACATCCGTTTGCCATATCTCATAGTCATAATATATGGCAATTGCTAGGATGATCCAGATAGACTTTAGCATTGCGATGAGCGAAAATGTTTCATCATAATCAACACCTTGAATTTGCTTGAAACCTTTCGCCACCAATCGTGCCTTATAGATATGAACATTTTTATCAACGTCTATCTTTTTCTTAAAAATCTATTTACACTTGATAGTTTTGACACCATCAGGTGGATCGATCAAGTTCCAAACTTGATTTTCTCGTATGGATTCTAACTCAGATCTTATGGCTCCAAGCCATTTCTTAGAGTCTGGTCCCATCACTGTTTTCGAGTAGGTCTTAGGTTCATCATTGTCCAACAATAATATGTCACGCTACCCCGTGATTAACAACGTAAACCGCTCGGGTGCACGGCCAACCCTTTTAGACCGATGTGGGGCTGGTGTCTCGACAACAGGTTCTGCAACATCTTGTATATCGAGTTGTGGTTCAATAGGAGTTGAAACACTTTCGAGTGGTTCGTGAATCTCTTCGAGTTGTACCATGCTCCTACTAACTCCTTTCGAGAGAAACTCTTTCTCAAGAAAAACACCATTCCAGGTGACAAACACTTTGCCTTCTTCCCTGTTATAGAAGTAATATCCTTTGGTTTCCCTAAGATACCCCACAAAGAAGCATTTATCAGATTTGGGAGTGAGCTTATCGGACGTCAAACGTTTTACATAGGCCTCACAACCCTATATCTTTAGAAAAGACAACTCGGGACGCTTCCTAATCTATATCTCATATAGCATCCTCTCTACAAATTTAGATGGAACCCTGTTTAATGTGAAAGCAGCAGTTTCTAGAGTGTATCCCCAGAAGGACAATGGAAGATCAGATTGACTCATCATTGACCGGACCATGTCTAACAAAGTTTCTAAAGATATGGGGTTGTGAGGCCTATGTAAAACGTTTGACGTCCGATAAGCTCACTCCTAAATCTGATAAATGTTTCTTTGTGGGTATCCTAGGGAAACCAAAGGATATTACTTCTATAACCGAGAAGAAGGCAAAGTATTTGTCATTCGGAATGGTGTTTTTCTTAAGAAAGAATTTCTCTCGAAAGGAGTTAGTGGGAGCACGGTGCAACTCTAAGAGATTGGGGAACCACTCGAAAGTGTTTCAGCTCCTATTGAATCACAACTCGATATACAAGATGTTGTAGAACCTGTTGTCGAGACACCAGCCCCACGTCGGTCTGAAAGGGTTGGCCATGCGCCCGAGTGGTTTACGTTGTTAACCACGGGGTAGCGTGACATATTATTGTTGAACAATGATGAACCTAAGACCTACTCAGAAGCAGTGATTGGACCAGACTCTGAGAAATGGCTTGGAGCCATAAGATCTGAGTTAGAATCTATGCGAGAAAATCAAGTTTGGAATTTGGTCGATCCACCTGATGGTGTCAAAACTATCGAGTGTAAATGGATTTTTAAGAAAAAGATAGACGTCGATAGAAATGTTAGCTGCTGACTGGGCTGCTGGGGTTTTGTAAACCCTAGCAGTGGTATTCTCAGATCCTCCTCGTGATATAGCTTGCTGGAGCTGACAAAATTGACTGGACTTAGCTACGGTCAACCAAGCCATCTTGTCAAACACCACACGGCATGCTTCAGATCGGATCCTCACCTTCCCACTACCTCCCGTTCCGATCGATTAATTGATCGATTATCGTTACTTATTTAGTTAACTAGCTACATGCATCTAGCTTAATTATGCTTATTATCTGATCAAGACACTAGCTACTCTCCCCTTCCTTAATTTTACAATAATTTTATAGGAACTAGTTTAATTCTCACAAAATTCCTATGATAATACTGCATTCCAAAGGAGGCCTTAAAATACAAAATTTCTAGTGTTCCCAATGGATAAATATATGATAATTAAGGATATGAGGTATATTAATTCGTGGCACCCCCATCTTGTGTTCTACTCCCTTCGGCCATTAGAGACTTTACTTAGTTTTTGAGATAAATTAAGTTGGTAAATTGGTTGAGATTGTAAAATACAAAAGTGACTCTCATTAATAAGAAAGTAGTGTTGTAAAGTGATATATAATATGTATTAAAAGACTAAATCTTTTTTATTTGCAAACTAGTAGTAGGTAAGGAGTTAGAAGTAAAATCTTTTTAGACAAAGTTGAATAGGTACAAGTAAAGCCATTTTCAAACAGAGGGAGTACTTTCTTTATCTTCAAATGCTTACACCTCACATCCCAACTAGCTAGTATAGCTACCATATGCTATTTAGGCATGTTCCACTTGATCCCTCATAACCATTGTCAAATAGTTAACACCACTATATGTACTGATTCACTCTTATATGGACTCAAAGCCCATAGGGAACCAAAGAACCGACTTGACACATATAAGTGTAAACAACAACCGACAAGTAATATATATGCCAGTTTTATTTAAGATGTCATATATGTGCCGATTATAACTAAAATCTATGAACATCTACGATGTATTGACCGGTCATTTTGTATGGATCATGGCTCACAAAATCAGATATATTACATGCCACTGATAAAGTAAACACTATTTATAGATAACGAAAAAGCGCTTGATTATACACGCGTACGAAAATACTGAATCGTTGGCTCTGTGTCATATGAGGGCTATCAGAATGCATGCGACTCTGCATACTAGCTACATGAACACAAGCATGAAATGGTTGGTCTAGCAACACAGCCGGAGCAAGTCTCGCTTCAGCAACCGATCAATCTTTAGACGTCATATATATTTGGCTGATCAGGATTGGCATACATTGCCGTATCGCTGACACCGATCATCGTCACATGTTACAACTTACTGGAGCTAACGAAATTATATGACCAGGGCTCCGTATGATGAACCAAGCCATCTTGTCAAACACGCTCCTCCATCATTCGGTTTGCATTGGATTCCTAGTGCCTCCCATCCTGATCAAGCATATATTACTGCACTATTCTCATCGTCCTAGTGCCATTTGCCCTCTTGATTCTGCCCAGATTAACATTTGCTTCATGTTTGATGAACTTTGGTTTGATATATCCTTGCTTTTCACAACTTATAGGAAGATCGATGAGACACTCGATCGATGAAGTCAGCTATCAACGGGGTATGTATGTAGTGAAATAGGGCACACATGCACAAGTATATACTACTATATGCATCCATAGGCAGGCCCAAGGCTTGGCCATATATCCTAGGCTAGTGATCATGCTCAAATGGGACATTTACTACTGATTTGTCCTTCGCTCTAAATGCTTGATTTATTTCTACTTATTGTCTGTCTTTAGATGTCTAAAAAATTTCAGGTCCGCTTTTATTATATGCATCAACTCATATTGTTTTGATACTTTGGTTGTAACATGGATATAATGGAAGCTGGGGCCTACCCTTGGTTCTTGAAAAAAGAGATTTTTTTTCTCATGACCTTGGGTACATCATGATTTACACTAGAATCTGTGAATGTTTGTATGCCTCTCAAATCAATTAGGGTGTACAATGTTGATGAATTTAAGTCGAATTTTGGCAATTTCTCTCTGGCATGAAATGAGAAACCGTTCGGTAAACCAGCTAAGTTAAAAAAAATCAATTTTAAATATGAAATTTTGTTAAATTTAGTCCAAATTTGGTACTATCCACAATGAAATTCGGGCAAATTTTGTGAATTTCAGTGATACCACTGGCAACCGAAAGTTATTGCTAAAATGAGATAGTGAACCCCCTGCTTCCAACTAATTACTTTGGATAAAAACTTAAAAGGAGTTTACAAACAAATATATAGCTCATTCATGTACATAGGGCCAACTGTTTCAGAGGGCCAGGACAAGACTAAAAACATGGGCTTCATTAAGCATAAAGGAACACACTAATTTAGGCCTAACCAGGTACAACTGAAGGCATCGATGGTTATTTGTGTTGATCAAGTACTAGACCGAATGAGACAAGAAGACCACCTAACCAGAAAACTGCCACGTGACAACACATGACTCAACATCTAAAACTTAGCCTGCTATGCTTTATGACCACCTCGCTCGCCCCTCTTGAGGCTGGCCCTGCATGTACATGCACTAAGCAAATAAGGACTAATTAAGGGGCTTTCTATATTAATTTTCTGAGCGTAAAACAATTATCATCAATTGTTCTGACCCAACATTAAGATAAGCAACCTTGCCCTCCCTTTTTATTTCTCTAGCTTGCTACTTAATGCTGGATTTTCTGTCCTCTCAAACCAATGCCAAATTGCCATGTGACCCGTAGTCATGGTTCTCTGCACATTATCTATCTGCATACACCTCGATCGCTATGAATCTATGATCGTCGATAAATAGCATGCTAGCTAGCTTGCATGCTTCTTCCTCTTGTAGAGCTAGCAACTGTTTTGTGACAAACTTGCTGGAGGAAAACAGATCAGATCAGCAGAATGTTGCACCCAATTAGACAAGTAATTAAGTTATAACACTACTAGAGAAATGATCTTCGATACCAACATATAAGTACTTGGAATGGGAAGCAATAGGAATACAGACTGACAAGAAAAAGGCCAGAAGAGTGCGTCGACCCAAAAAGGGCCAATGCTGAAAAGTGTACATGGATGTTTTAGCCTTGTTTTTGTGTAATATGGAAGATGCGATCAACTGCCCTTTCTATTGACAATGGGGTAGTGAAGCGTATGTACATAGATGCATAATTATTAATGCACCATTGGAGACCAATAACTTATTGGTAACTTATATTTATAATAGAAACAAATTATGGGCCAAACTGAAAAATTATAAATAATTGAAGTAATAATTATAATCAGTTGTGTATATAACTAATAATCAGAATCAACCATCTCTTCATCTATCCAAATATTAGGATTAGTTTAAGATTAATAGTCTAAATAAACTATTGTTAAAACTATAATAAGCTTGTTGTACTAGCTGTTCTAAATGGTTTTTAAAATCTATGTAGTATGATAAACATATTGTATTATCCTTGGACTTGTTTTATTTGATATTTACTTGATAATACCATTATTTAAGGCCTTTTGAATATTATGTGACATGGAGACACAAATAATTAATAAGCCTAAAAGTCTTAAAACAGGAGCTTTTTCTACCAACAGTAATAGAAATGAATTTATAGCTTATTTGGATAATAAGTTTTGGCTTCTAGCTATCTTATGGCTTTTAAGACATTAGTTAGAAGGGGACTAAGGCCGTGTTTGATTCAGCTTTTCCAACCAGCTACTTTTACATCTGTTCATAATTAAGAACTGTATTTTGTATATTTGATTCCGGTATTGCGCCGACAACTAGCAGTACACACAATATACGATAATTTAACACCTAAAGCATTTATTTATACATGGATGAAAGATATATTATAATGATATATATAGCGGAATTCCAGTACTACTGCAGTCACGGGGCTTTACATATATTACACATAAATTGTATTTATTATACATTAACTGTGATTACCCTGATATTTATCTAGCACACATCTCCATTGCTACAATAATGTAATGTTGATCCACAATTTCGTCCCATGACTTCTAAACCATGCGAGGCAAAAAATAATCAATATATATATACACATAATATTTTCATTGGCAAGGTGCTAATTAAGCATGTTCACATGAGTTTAGCCTACTCTCATCCATGACCTAATTAACATCTGTGAATCGATGTTAAAAGTCATATATGTAAATTTTTACAAGTGGTTATCTTAAATAGATTTCAAATGATTCCAAAATATCATATTTTTCGCATCGGAAAAAACAAAAAATATTCTAACACATCAAGGCTACCATAGGAAGGCAGTCACATGGCACATGTTTTTCGTGCGACATATACCCATGCTGTTTTCAGGAGTCAAGCCCACAACCTCACAACTATAGCTGACATCTATAACATTTTTTATTTTGATTGTTTTTGAACTGAATATGTAAATAAATATTTAGGCCCTAAACAATTTCAAATAAAAAACTTTCAACTATAAAGTTGTATACATCGCTGAGAGCTATAATTTTTATATAAAATTTCTCCCCATCCAATTTCATATAAAATAATTGTGGTTTTCTTGAAACAGGACAGTTTTTAATATGTGTGAAATTCACCATTTTTATAGGTGGTTCATACAAGAAACCATGCACCGATAAAAATTGTTTTTCACAGTCAGTTCTAGACTACATGACCTCTCGCCATTATTACAGGCTAATTTTCTTATAGGCCGATTATAGAAATGAAACCGGGGTGCCCCTTGAATTTTTTTTTTTGTAGTATTGAATGCCATGGCCTCCACAGAATTGATTGGCTACATACTACACAAAAATATTCATGTTTGTATTTGAAAAAATATATATGCATGTATTATACAATTTATCGCTAATGGTTGAGAATACCCTCTATCTTATACTAGCTAGCCTTGGAAGAAACTTCGATGTAAGATGAGAGATATGGCAATGTGCACCATTGTGAGCTTCAGTTCGGAATTGTTCTCTCATGGCTACGACAACCCGGCGATCTCTGCTCAAAGCGAAGCTGGAGTTCTAATAAAAGTAGGATGATTAATGGCTACATTTTCATGACTACACATGACTGATGTTTGTGCTCAGCCATTACCTCTCGCACTTCAGTTTTTGCTCTCGATGCCTCCGGTTCCGATTTGATTCACTTGTCAAACTATCGGTAGCTCATTGTGCATGGTTGCTCATCACATCGTCTTCCTACGCTCCAGTACTCGCAGATGAACGACATATATATACACAGAGAGATACATAACTTAATTATCCAGTGGGAGAAATTAATTTGTTGCTGTCACTTTGTCAGAAGAAGCTGACACTAGTTAATTAGCAGCAAGGATGAAATCGTAATTTCCTGCGGGCATTAATTGTTTCTTGATGAGCTTTTTTATGGCAACCTCCTCATCTTCACTGCTTATATGGGTTTTTTTTTTCAAAATTTCAAAACTCAAATTTGAATTTAAACTGAACCAAGGCATACCAGCCAACAGCAGACGCTAGCTCGGTTACACAGTAACAGTTACCGTGGATGGTAACCGAGTGGTAACGGCAACCCACTTGCAACAGGGTAGTTTGCAGTTAGCATAGGATAGATAGTCAAATTATAATAGGATTATAATTGCAATTGGAGTAGATTCAGCTCCAGAAATTAATTAATTAATTAATTTGTGCAAGTAATTAATCATTTAGCATCCACTAACCCGTCATGGATGACATTAATTAGTTTTACCCTTTTACAAAGTAGCATATCTACCGCCCACTGATCAGCCATCAACACATGTTGTAGAGCAAAAAAAAAAATCAAAATTTCAGCACCAATATCCAAAGAATCTGCAACAGGAGGCATCGATTGTCCAGCTTGGACATTAGAAGAATTTCCAATCCATTGTAAAGCATCCCAAAAGCATTGTTCTTGAGATGTTGATCAGAATTTAGCCCCGGAATCTAACATCATCCAATTATTCCTAGTAGGTCTAGGTTCATCCAAGTTGTCTCCTCCAAATATGTAGTTGCTCGTCTAGTTTTGATTCCCAATGCCTCACATTCACAGTAGTAATCTACTAATCTCACTAACCTCACATCCTCATCTTGTTCCATGTTTTTTAGCGAAAAACCACAAAAGTAATTAGGTTTAATGTTAGCTCATCGAGATCGACATATATAACACGCGGGCTAGAATAGGAATAAATGAGCGAGAATTGGGCTTTATTTATCGATGACAGCATATAACTCATGAGTAAATGATTCACCAAACACATTTACCACCTTCTTGTACATTTACCATCTCTTTGAAACGGAGGGAGAGAGTAATGTAGTTCGAAAAAACATGGAAATTAACAGGCTAGCTTACACACAACAATCTGTACATCCCGACAAACCTGAAAAATATGTGCATTGCATTGCTTGATGCAGTAACCTTTAATTCGTCTTGATCTTGTCCCAATGTCATTGCATACGTTGAGTTTATTAATTTTGAAGTTGCAAACGAATAATCTAATTTCTTTGCATACATGTTGTGTTTAGTCTGCCTTCGTGCTGGCAAACTGATTGTTTTAATTTGAAGCCTAGCCCATGAAACACGGGAACAAATTGGATGAGATCTTGCATCATGGGCAGTGAAATTCTGAAGAAATGAAGCCAAACCGACATTGGCTCTATCCCCTCACTCATTTGCTCATCCATTTCCGTGTCAGATCGTCGTCATGGCTGTTTACCTTGCTCATAGTTTTAAGAGAAGATAACTTGCAATTTTGCTGGATCCATTTCCATCCAATCCATCTCATCAAGCTCAGCTCATCTTCCTCTGGATTGTTTTCCTAATGCCTTCCATTCCAAGCAGCACACTAATTAATTAGCACTTCGCTAACTTACTATCATCTTTCTCCCTTCGAAAGACACTCACTCTACTCACAAATATAATGTGTATATAGAAATAAGATAGCTGCTCGACGACTACCAAAGTCGATTCAATTTGTGTGTGTATATATATGTGCAAATATATAGGTTCAAAGGGGAGCCATTTTACCGTGGTGGTAGAGTTGTATATTCATGGCCTCCTCCTAACAGGGTTAAAAATTATACCTATAATAAAAAATGCGTTCATATTCATTATTGGTGTAGAGACTGAAAGTTACTTCTGTTGTAATGAGAGTGTCTCACTACCTCAGTTGTCCTCGAATATAAATATTAAGCATCCCTATGGTGTGCAAGGGCCAATCAAGAACCTTGTTTTAATATGTATAGAACTTTAACTATACATATTAGACATTCCTGTGGAGTATTCTAGAATCTAGGTTTTCAGCAGGGCAATATTTATTTGGAAAAAAGAGGTATATGAGAACCCGGGTCTATTTGGTTCGATGATAAAACTAAGCACACTAATTTTTGGTAATTAACGTGCCATCATAATTTGGTGAGTGTCACAGTTTTATCATCGTTGGTGTCGGTTAACAGAGCATGTGTTAAAAGGGTGGCACACTAACACTTGTGGGGGGTGTGCGTGCCTCTTCGATGCAATCGAAAAAAATTGATAATGCGAAATTTTAACCAAAAGCACTTGATGGTGTTTGGTTTTATATTTTCCAAAAAGAATGTGTGAGGAAGCTTCTGCGTTGCCAAATTTTTATTTGGAGGGATATTTGAGATATGTTTGGATTGGTATTTTTCCGAAATTTTGGTTTGGTTAGAAAGGGTAGCAAACCAAACATGCCTTGTTGTCTAGAAACTT
>KE372915.1:95565-121737 GCA_000418225.1 Zizania latifolia
AGTATTATTCTGCAATCTCCCTCAATTCTATCTAGTCTCCCTCCGTTCTTCAGAGATAGCGTGGCAAGGGGATCCGCCCCGCGCCGGCTACGAGCTACGTAGCCAGGGGCCTCCCGCCCTAGGGGCCGAGGCCCTTGACACATGTTGACCTATATTAACCTGTATAATACTTATAGTAAGTCAAAGGCAACTTCTATGTGGATGCTGATACCACTGGGATAGCCTCCAATAGTAAACAGTTTTGAGTGATTGAAACACAATTATTAGCAATTTGGTTATCAAAAAATGTTCGACAGTTATTTGATCACTTATTGTATTCTAATTAAAGCTAGATTCAGATATAGTTTAAAAAGAGACTAGCAATGGTGCTCTGAAATATTGATTGTTCTAAATTGTCAGTAGATACTAGCCAACACCTTGCTGATTGCTCAGGCTAGGTTGCCAACTAGGTAGGCTATAAGGCAATTAAGCCCTAGGTTGGACACATCCTTATATCCTAAAGGATATTTTTGCACTTAGACTTATCCCTTCACTGAACCCAGTTTACCACAGTAGTTGTTATAGTGGAACTGTCGAAATACTTCAAAACCTGCATGTTAAGAAGTTGATCTATGCAAGTATTAGCTCACATATTGATATGTTTGACAAGACTATAAGCACATGGAAAGGATGTCCCCAGTCCCCACTATGGCTTGGTTACTGAAATTTATTTGTAGAAGCAGTGACATTTCCCTTACTGCATTGGTTTCTCTTGATATTTTTCTGGCTATTATGCAAATTCCCACCTTTTAGACAACAGATATCCCTCCCAACTTATATTAAAATTATTTTAACCAGATAATGTCTTACAATTCTTTTTTGGGCAATACTAGTATTAATTACTAAAGCATTCTCAGAGCTAGGTCAAGAAAGAATTTTACCATAGTTAGTTTCTAACTACAGTTCTTAAATGCATAACATCTTTCTGTATTTAGTGTGTTTCAGTTAATAAGCTAATAGCTTTATTTCAACTGTGCAGCTGTCCCTTGGACCGAAGAAGAGCATCGAACATTTCTTGCTGGTCTTGAAAAGCTAGGAAAGGGAGACTGGAGGGGTATATCTAAAAACTTTGTTACTACCAGGACGCCAACTCAAGTGGCTAGTCATGCTCAGAAATATTTTCTTAGACAAACTAATCCAAACAAGAAGAAGCGCAGATCAAGTCTTTTTGATATGATGGCAAATGATCTGGTATTCCACCTTTTGCCAACATACAGAGTACTGCATTGGCATCTGAACATTGTTTTGTTTCTAACCAATCCTTAGTACACTTGTGAATTGCAGTCACCAGCACCAAACTGCCCCATCTTGCTCCCATCAATGGGAAAAGTACATGATATGGTGGCTATGACTAAACAACTCCAGAACAGCAGTTTGGTAAGTCCGTGATATCCATTTTAACATGCTAGTTTCAGTACTGAATATGACGTTGCAACCCCATTTTCAGGAAGGCGTCTCATCTTCAAACACAGCTAATCTAGCACCACAAGCTGCAAGAGATCTTCCTCCCCCAATTCCATCTTTTAAAGCAACAAATGTTGATTCAAGTCTCAGCAAAATGAACCACATGGTAATGCTACTACGATGCTATTCTATTTTCTGTGGTCAAAATATATACTATGCAGAATGTTAATTTACTCCAATGCGAGCTCCTATAATATGGCTAGCAGGTCATCACTGGTTTTCATTTTTGGGTAGTAGATACTAGATATCTCACACTATGATGTGGTGATTTCTCATAGAGTTTGGATATTTTTCATGTGAATTATTTTTTGTTGGTCTAAGAATCGCTATTCACTTCACATGGATGATTACTGACTTAAAAATATCATATTGTAAATAAAACATGGGCATATTTACTCACCATAAAGCCACACTTTAGTGAGTTATTTTGCTAATTAATCATGGGAAATCAAAACAGACACACACATCTATATTCCAGTTAGAGACTGAAGTTGCATGGGTTCATTACCATATTCAGGCCTTGGTGTTGCAGGGCACACTTGCTTTCTGTGCTCCCAATCTCCAAGGTCCCTTCAAACCATCCACATCATCAATGGTAGCTGAAAATCGATAATGTTTGATTCAAATCATTAATCAACATACTGAATTTCAAGTCCAAATTGGAACTAGTCATGGAAAAGTATTCTTTTGAAAAATAATTGGTAAAGGTAAATAAAGGATTAAAATTGATTGTTGAGTGAACCTTCTCTTTTCTGTTGTGTGTAGTAAAACCTGCAATTTTACTGGATGCTAGACCACCCTAATCCTTAACTTTTTTCTTTGTAGAATCTTTTACGATGATTTGGATGATCTCTTGTCAGAGTGCCGGAGCATCTAATAGGTAGGCTATAATTTATAAATATATACCCTTTGCACTTTTAACACAAACTTATTAGGCTATAAGCTACTCCATTGCCCCACAAGTTACAACGACATATCCAAAATGTTGTTCTTAAAAGATACACACTACTGGTACTGATACTGTTCCAAAAGCAAACAATACAATTGTTTCCCCAATAGTGGTCCATAGCACCAACACAATTATTATCTGGAATTGGGAGTTGGTACTTGGTAGAGTTACTGTTGATATTGAAGCATATGTGCAAAAAATGAGAATTGTGAAAACATACTGTAACTTGTAATATCAAAGTTATTTGTTGCCACGAATTCCATTAACAGTGCTACTATAGTGGACTAGTTTGTACCAGAACAATTCTTTTAGCAGGAATTTTCTGAGTATTCCATGTTATATTAGTTGTTGTACTTGGTAGTTGGTACTGAGTGTTGATTACCGGTACTATGGTTCAGGGTATCAACAATCAGTATGTAGAACCTGAGCATTCATTCCTTGAACTCATTATGAAATGCAGATTTGTTCTTTTGCTACGTTTTAAGTGCTGCATTTGGAATTTGATGAGCCATTGCCATGCTTATGAATCAATTAATTTTCATCCCTTTTCAGGAGGGCTTCTTGAGGGCACCCTTGTTGTCCAGACAATTCCCAGAATCGCTGAAGGGGCATCTTCACTGACTCCTGCAATCGCAAACATAGCTGCTTTGGCATTTCAAGCTAACCTGACTGTATGTACTAATGAATTCTTGAATCCGCAAAGCAAGCCTTCACCAGTGCCAAAGAAGGCAGATCCTCTAGCAGAGAAAAAGGATTTGGATCTGACAGTTGCCCCACCCTCCCAACAAACCAGGGCCAGTATTTCTTCCCAGAATGCAGTAGGCGTAATTCAGGTCGTATAGACATATTTTTTCAGGGAGTTAACTATGTTATTCACAGTTGACCAAATAAACATTAGTGATACATCAATAAAAGAAGGAATTAAAGACGGTATGCCCCGAATCTTTGTATGCCATCATCATCATCATCATCATCATCATCATCTCATATCTGCCTCCTTTTTGAGCTACCTAATTAAGTTCATGCGGAGCCTGTTTTTTTCAGCTTTGATGCCCCTTCTATGTGTGTTTTGGGAACTGGCATGTGCCTAGCTGATCGTTCAATGTGTTAGTGTATACCGGCCTGAATTGAGTGCAGTTCTGGTGTATGCTTGATTCTCTGCATTAGGTCCAGATTCAATGTGGAGCATATTATCAATGGAGAAAGTGACTGAAAAAAAGGATAAACAGAATGCTGTGAGTGCTGTAGCATAATTGGCTCTGCACCTGATCATCCCTCATGGCCTCATGGGTTGGTAACTCCAGTTCTTTCAGTACTTGGTACTATGGTTGGAGAACAGCTTGCCATCTGATTGGTGTACACCATCTTTTGTCAATGATAGGTTTACAGTGTACTTGGACATATGCATCCTGCAGGCAAGATGCTCCTTCCAGTTGCAAGATTGACAGCTTTTCTGGATCTTCCCCCTTTTTTCTTGGATCATCCTTGGACGAAAATCTGACGACTGGATGGATATTTTTACCAAGAAATCGGCAGTCCCTTGTGCCTTGCAAATTCGGATATTCAATATTACAATCTCGATCCTTTTTCGAGTTAAATTCCAGGTGTTTTTGACCATGAATGAATGGTGAAGATGGCATAGAAAACTGTGAACCTTCTGATCAAGTGCTCTGCCAAGCACACTGTTAAAGAGAAACCAGGCATAAATGTTAAGCCGATCTCTTGAACAATGGCGGCCAAGGCCACACCTAAGGCTCCTTTAGAACGTAGAAATCTTAGTATGTGTTTGGTAGGTGGAATGGAATGGGGTGAACCTATTTTTTAGCGTTTGATTCGGGGCGAAATGGGATGAGGACGTCTTAAAGGGGAATATTTTCGGTAGATACGGGATGGCTTGGTCCCTTGGAAATGAAGGAATGTGGGCGTCTACTTCGGGCGTGGCTGCGAGCACGACTAGGGCTAGCTGCAGGCGAAGGCCCTGACGGAGCAGTGACGGAGCGGCGCAGCCACGGGAGAGGCCGGGGTGGAGCAGGCGAGGCTCCTGTGGAGTGGTGTGGCTGCGAGCGACGCTGAGGTGGAGCGGGGCCGACCGAGGGCAACGTGGCGTCGGTGGCAGGGCGGCACGGCGGCACGGCGGCGGCGGTGACGACGCCAAGGCGGCCAAGGCTACGGTGATGGGGAAGAGAATATGTGAGGATGACGTACGGGATCCACATGTTAGGCATCCCATTCAATTTTCTAAGTATCTCAACCAAACAAAAAAATATAAAATAGATATATCCTAGCAACAAACAAAAAAATAGAACCATCTCATTCTAAAAAAGTGAGAAAGAACCGTCACATTCCATCTTATTTCAGAACTAAACACACGGTTACAAGATTGATCAGTCTCGTAGGAATTGGAAAAAACTGTGCTCGGAGGAGTCGAAGGAGGATTGAAATTTTTGAATCCATTCAAAGCACTCTTCGAACTGCGCAAAATTGTTTGGATAGTTCATTGCTCATGTAACTCTCGTCGTCGCAGTCATCTGAAAACACACACAAAAAGGGAAAAGAGAAGGAAGAAAAATTCAGAGTGAGTGCCATTGACTCAACTCCCCTCCAGTGTTGGCCTCATCACCAAACTGTCGGTTCTCAAACCTGAAACAAAATTTTCATGAAAAGTAAACCCTAACAGTCCATTGTCGGCTCACCATGGCCGCTACATTTCAAAGCCTAACAAACTCTGATGTTGGATGGAAGAGAGGATCATTCATACACAGTCAAGCATGTCATGTATATGACTAATATGAGCTTTAATTTGCTAGCTGATCAGATGTCTCATCCCATTCATGCCTGCAATCTCAAGGAAACTGCTACAAAATCCTGACACTAGGTTATAAATAAGGAGAAGAATTCTCAGGTTAAAAAGAGAAGAAGCAAAAAAAAAAATAAATTAATATGTGCACAAACAAATGTACATTTCCATGGAATCAAGCAAGCAAGCATGAAAGAGATTAAACCCAATTAAATTAAGATTGAGCTGCATGCTTTAAATCGTCGGTCCATAGCGACCTGAGATGGATCGATGGAGCTGCATGTGACCCACTAACTAATTAATCCTTGCTAAAGTCCAACTCTACCTAATCCATCACATACAAGCTAGACTACTGCAAGTTAATTAATTCCATGACAACAATTTTTAAAGATGGTTAATTAATATAACTACTAGAGAGCATGCATGCAGGAGATGATCGAACATTTGCTTTGTACATTGAGTCAAACATGGATGCATATTGTCATCAATGCTTAATTTAATCCTGCAGGTGTATTACTTGGTTCTTCTGTCCTTATTAATGACGTGTGCTTGCTCTTCATTATTCTGTTACGTGTGTACACTACTATAAAAATCATTTTTATAGACATCTCACGTTTCACTGCACACGCGGTTGAAAAACACTTGTGAAAATCTCAACCGGATGTGAGCGTGTTGTGGACTACCTATAGCAATATTTTTACAGTTCTTATGTCTATATATTCGCATGCGAAGATGTTAAAATACCCGTATAAAATAATGATTTTTTAGCAGTGCGTAAACAACAATTTCATCTAGTTTATGTATCATATACTTATCTTGCTATATGTATTAATTGCTTCATAATTGATCGATTACAAGGTCCAGGAACCATATATATGAAGAGCTAACAAACTAATAATAACCAAACAAACACTGCTTGCACTTCGATTATATTCTAGAATTAATGCTTTGGATACAAATTAAACTCAAACACCATTTTTTATTAACTAGCTGGACTCACCTATTAATGCACTTAATTACTTAATTATTTACATCATGATAGCTAGGCTGAATACTCTATGTGTGCTTGTTCTCTGCTGTTCCAATCACTAATCTTTTTCCCTGCTTTCGATCGTGTGGCGCCTTTTCAACAAAAGCCGGCCTGACGACCATTCGAATCTGGCCAGAATCATCAGCTAGCTGACATTATGATCACTGCATTTGGTATACACACACAGTAGCACCACTATACCATGCACATAAGCCAACCGTTGGTGAAAATTGGTCATGCCGACTATTGGTGCAGTGGAAGTTCATTTACACATGCTTTCAAAGTGGTTGGTTTATGTGAATCATCTGTGAATCTGGCCAGAATCATCAGCAGTTTGTAGAAATTTAATATTTTTATGTATATATCTTGTATTGCAGATGATTTTGTATTTACATCTGAAGATATCAAAATACCTGCGTGTAAAAATATATTTCGTATCGGTGCTGGTTGCATGCATTTTATCCCGGGAAAAATTGCATGTTTCTTTCATGTCGTTTTCTATCTTTGGACGAACATAGTTTTCAACATGGGCCTAGCTACATACACATATGCCTTCTTTCATGAACAAGTGTGTTTCCAATTTAAAATAAATGTAACTTTTTTTAATTATTTGTCAATGCATGGCAACAGCTAGCTAGCTATCCCTAGCTTGTATATGAAAATAATTAAACTGGCTGTGTCATTGGTGCCCTGCTGAAATCTGAACAATAACGTAGCACCTAACATTCATTCGAGAAAGTCACACATGCATCCGTTTGTGTGTGTGTGAACTGTGTAGGGCGATGCGACAATATATAGATACAGATGTAGGGACGAACATTCTTGATGGCGATGACGATGACGATGCAACAAGTCACCAGTTTAATCGATCGACATTTGACGAATTTCATGCTTGGTTTTTAAGGAACGACCTAGCTTGCTAGCACAGATTTATTATTTGCATGCAGTATTGCAAGTACTTTGTATGTGTGTATTTATATTTAGATTGTACAGTTACATATTCAAATGCATGCATGCAGCATGCACAATTAAGTAGTAATTAATGTAGTGTTTAGTGCATGGTTTTGGAGGTGCCAACAGTTGATTAAGGGCATTGATTAGCAAGGTTTATAGTACTAGCTCTCTTGATTAATTAACACGGCAATCTATTGATTAACAAAGAGTGTGATTGACACTAGCAGGCTGCTGCTTGGTGCTATGTTGCCTCTTTGTCAAGGAATCTCTTTCCAACAATATTAATTGTTCTCTGATCAAAATGTACAAATGTATGTGACATCCAAATTGCATGCCCAACTGCAATAATCGCACTTGGAATCTCGGAATAATCCAATTAATAAGTTGTTAATAACTAGCTAGGAGCTAGCATATATGTAAAATGTATATTCCTACACTTATTAGTACAGAACCTGCTATATATAAATAGCGCCCTTCAGTGTCACCTGTGTCCAAGCCGACAATAGTGAAGATGTAAAGAAGTTAAGTTTTTTGAATTTGGCTTGAACCAGTGCTGATATGCAATATCAATGCCAGTTTGTATTACTAACCGGTAGTGTTGCATGAATAATAACATCGTCAGGTAGAACATAGCTAGGAAATGCTGAAGTTGATACTGTTCAAGATTTTTTGTCAGTTATTATTTAACAGAACTTATTTTGGTTAAAAACCCTTCAATGTATAATTGACACGTACCTCTAGATCATACGGATGCACGCACATTTCTCAGCTCAATTTAATTTACACCAGATTACACACATGCGTGCCCAAAGGCACACATCTTCTTTACCCTTCAATATATATACTTTGTGCATTCGCTTAATTATGCAGTTAGCTAGATTTAATTTCATTCTTATACACACATATGCTTCTCTGTCTGTATATAATTTATTTTCTCTCGTACGTTTCTCTACGTACGTGCATGAAAGAGATGACGTAATTAACTAACATTATGAGTGAGGAAGGAGCTACTAATTAATTATCACCCCAGTGTAGTAATAAGACCCTATCTGTTTGAGACAGATGTTGCACCTTTTCCTAAAATCTACAACTTCCATAACATTCTAGATATGATTGCAAAAATCAATATCTATAAAATCTATAAATAAAATATTATATAGAATTAAAAAATCTTAATTTTTTTATCACTGTCTAGGTAATACTTACCGACCGCTTCTTAGAATCTTAGGCTCTTGACATAAATTAAAAATGTGCCCAAGCCATGCATGGCGACATTCACCATTATTGACAGTCTATATACACACACGCACACGTCGTGTTCTTAATTACATAATAAAACAACGACATACATACATACATATATATATATATATATATATCTTTGTTCGAAAAAAGTTCGTTGCTAACGATTGTCCATGCACGCAAGCCACACAAACACAACAGAACACATATATGTATATACAAGCACAAGAATCCAAAAGAGCAAAATTAAAGAAGAGCATGCAGCAGCAGGCTTTTCTGCCTGTTGATCTTTTGTTGTCATCTTCATGTTTATTCTTATAAATTCACTTAGATACATCAATCAAATTACAGTACTCCAATTGACATGCCATGCAACCATATGCATGCATGCAGGTTTGGTATACATACCTTTACAAAAAAACCCAATTAACACACTCTTCACTCCAAACAGAAAATCAAAAAGAGAAAACTCTTTGAGAGAGAGAGAGAGAGAAAATCCAACACAATAAATTACTCGCGCCTTGGCAAAACCTCATTATTTCATGTATGTATAGACAGATCAGATCAGGTGAGCAGATGAGCTAGATGAGATCGATCAAAGATGACTGTGAGATCAGATCAGAGATGCAAACTATGCACATGAGATTTTAGGTTATTTACCAACTTAATCATGGTCATTTGGTCCCATAAAAAGGAGGGAGTGAGCACCACTTTGCATGGCCTCCAGGTTGGATGATGTTAGTACTTCTTGATCCCACATCAGCAGGTGCTGTGCTTCGTCGTCATCCCACTGCTCATGCTGCCCTAGCTGCTGCTGCTGCTGCTCCAGCTGCTGCTGCAGATGCTGCTGTTGCTTCTGGTGGTGGCCATGGTCGTCGCCGTAGAAGGCCATGGCGCCGGCGGGAGCCGCAGCTTGGCAATGGCCGGTAGTGACGTCGTCGTCCTCCCCTACGCAGTCCATGGCGCATCGTAAGCTGCCCAGCATGCCGTCCACCAGCGGAGGCAGGTAGATCGGTGTGTCGTCGGCCATCGCCGCTGTGAAGCTGGCGATTAACGGGTGATGGTGGTGCAGCTGGGTCATCGACGTCATGATCAGCGACGACGGCGGGCTGACGGCGGCGCCGGTGTCGAACATGAAGAGCGGGCATTGGTGTGGCAGCCCCGCCGTCGTCGCAAGCTTGCAGCTTCGGCGGCAAGGATAATAGGTTCTGGTTGATGATGGCGTCGAGCTGCAGGTGCTCGGCCGCCGCCCCCGTCGCGCCGAACGCCGGCTGATGATGATGATGCAGCTGGTGCACGACGTGATCCGTCGTCGCCGTGCTGCACGCTGCCGACGGCGGGTTGTTCGGGCTCGTCGTCGTGCTGGCCGCCGGCGGCTTGCGGATCTTTTTCTTGATCCACGAGTTCCAGTAGTTCTTGATCTCGTTGTCGGTCCGCCCAGGCAAGTGACTGGCAATGTGGGCCCACCTGCAGTGAGAGATAGAGAGAAAGCAATTAATTAGCTCTGCTGTTAATTAACTTAACTTAATACACACATGTACATAAACACACCATCATCTAGCTAGGTCAATCATGCGACTAATGATCATCAGTTGGTATCAAACAGAATCATAGATGGTTGTGATGCTATATGTATTAACACACACTGATTATTGGAAGCCTTAATTGCTTAATTAGAAGGAATTAATAATGCTACTCTTAATCACTCTGCTTAATTGTTTTGTTATAATCGTCGTGTTCAAGTTTAACAAGTAGACAACGACGGCTAGAACGGCACGATTTGTCAAGCTTGACGTCAAGATGAATTAGCAAAAATGTCATCTTTTCAACTTTTGATAGCGAAAATTGAGAACTTTTTGCAAAATTAATTAGCAAGCTTGCGGCCGTAAGTACCATATATACTAGCTGTGAGCCTGTGACACTTCAAATCATCTTTAATTTCTTTTGAGGAAATTTCATCTCACTTTTGTCACGCGATGTCGCTGTGACAAGATCATCGATCGACAAATCAGCATCGATCGATAGATCACTGTGAAATGAAAATGAAGCAAGGAGAAAAGTTTCAGAAGAAGAGCAACATCGTCAGCAGCAATTGGAGTTCTCACTGTCAGAGAACATATCACACTAATTAACTTATTGATTGCGCATGATAATTCAAGAGCTAGGCTAGCAGCATCAACTCATCAAATCACTCTCAATTGCTCAAACACACGCCAATGCAGAGGGAGCAAATTACACGGAAATTGATCAAAATGCCATCGCACATATCAATCTGCTGGTTAATTTGGGGATTGGGGAAATTAAAGAGCAGGAGATTCTAAGCTCAATTAGATAGGTACTAATTGATGCCTGGCCATGAACTGAACGACAATCCTGTTGCTGCATGGTGCCTACCTGTTGCCAACAATGGCGTGGAGGCTGATGATGAGCTTCTCCTCCTCCGCCGTGAACCGCCCTCGCCGGATGTCCGGCCTCAGGTAGTTGATCCACCGGAGCCGGCAACTCTTCCCACACCGCTGCAAACCTGAAGAATTAAACCACACCACATTGCACAAAATTCAGCAAGTAATTGTCAAATCACCCTACATACACCTAGCTAGCTAAGGCCAGCAAAGTGTCCAGAAGATTGAGCAAGCTGCGTACAAATCCATGCAAATGTGTTCATCGATCAATTTGTCGATCAATCGAGACACGGGGATGATCGATCAAACACTGCACATACCGGCTTTCTCCGGGACCTCGCTCCAGCATCCATAGCCATGGGTGGTGATGTATCTGATGAGCTTCTCATCCTCCTCAGGAGACCAGAGGCCCCTCTTCACCTTCTGCTGGTTGCAGCAAGAGTGATGCCCCATGAATGCATGCACTGATCAGGATATGATATCCCCTAATGGCCTAATGCACACACCACTCCAAATATATCTCAACTGTAGGTTGCAATGTGCAACACTGCTACAACTTGCAATGCTGCTGCTATAATTAAGAATCTTGATCTAGCTAGCTAGCAACATTGCATATATATATGACATTGTCTTGGGATAGCAAAGGGTTTGGTTGGTGCTTAGCCCTTTTAATATGAGCTCTTAGCTCGGGGTGTCCCTAGCTTCCTCTCTTCTACCTCCTTCACTCCTCCTCTCGGTTGATTGATTAATTAATCAATTAGTTAATTAAGATTATTGATTAATTAATTAATACATCCGTTTAAAAAATATATAAGGCATATAAGTTTTTTTATATTGTAGAATGTTGACAATCGGTTACTTTCACTATGTGTTCTCAACCACTATTAAGATCCGTAATTCAAATATCAATCTAACTATATAGCTTACATAACACTAAAACTAAATATTTTTAACTTAATTATTAGCCAAAAGTTATAAATATTTGACTTTAATAAAAATATGAATGTCTTGGTTATATAATTTCCTCTCTTTGCTTCCTGGGGATCCTCCCCCTAAGCAAAACTGGCATGCAAATTAAGGCATCAGCATTACACTTCCATTGCATTAATTTCCTCTCTTGAGGGCCCTACTCCTCTGTTCCACTTTAATTGGTGCTTAATTTCTATCTAACACTACAGCGACATGGCATCAAACATAGAGAATTAATGGTTGCTTCACTATGATTTCTAACCTAGCTATGTACGTATTATATACACTTGCATGGGCACATGCATGTGACATGGGTGTGTTTTGGTTAGTGTACCGTTATTCATGTATTTGGATTTGGAGTGATTTCTAGTAGGTACATACAAGAGGTACACAATATATACTAGAAAGTACCAATGTTTATACTAAAATAATATTGTGCATCTTGATACCTCGTAAAGGTCTTAAAAAATCATGTATATTTGTGTAAGCTATATGTGACTTGTACATGACATAAAGTATGGAGCATGCAAGATGACTCTATATATAAAGGACCATACTTAATTAGGGTGGATAAGTTTAGGCACAGAAATAGTTAGGTAGAGTAATGAGTAATCAAGTCTGATAGTAGTATGATTATTTTAGAGATAAAACTTTTTTTTTTACCATTACTAGTTTGTTATATTTGCAACAAATTTTAATATCTAAAACTTCTCATATTATGGGACAGGGAAGTAACTAATAATAGTTGAAATCTACATGATATTATTGTCAACCATGCATATTTATACTTTGATGCATACACATGCATGTGTGACATACATAGAGATGATGATGTTGTTGAAAGTATATATGTATTTATGCTTTTTTGTGTGCTGTTGGTAGTTAGCAAGCAAATGTGAAGTTTGGTAGCCGAAAACATGCGTGATCTTGATGTTGGATTCGAATATGTCGATATCTACCTTTTGGCCTTTGAAATGAACGCTGATGTACGCGTCCTGATTTGTAATTTGGGATTCAGAGTTCGAATATGTAGTATTGCAAGTTTTTAGTTGTTCTTGTCTTGGCTCAAAAAAATGCAGAATTTACCCCAAGTTTTGCCAAACAGATCAACATAGTGAGGGAAAGAAGAATTGCAATTGCAGGATGCAAACTGATTTGAATATTTCATTTTACAGGCTATATTTGCCAGTGACATATTCAAGTTTTTTATGGTCAAGTTAAACTATCTAAGTTTTGACCAACTCACTTATGCAGTTATGCTTCAATAAAAAGACTAATTCACTTAATTATTCCATCAATATATTTTTCTGAAGAATTATTCCATCAATGTATTACTAAATTTTGTGAAAACGATTGTTGTTAATTCATTGTAAACTAGTTTCATACGACAGTTTGCTTTTTCAGTTATAGACAATACACTGTCAAAGGTTAATTCTTAAAGCTCAGTTTTTATAGATCTCCTGTGAAGTCAAACTGCATGAAAACTATGAACTGTGCAAGCTCAGTTATGTGGTTTTTATCAAGAATACGAAAAATCCTCTAGATAGAGGCGGAGATAGCGGTGGAACAGCCGAGGCGAAGACAGGGGTGGGGTGGCTCGGGATTGAGCCCTACCCCTAACTCTTTATTACTGTAAAAATTGTTATGAAATTTTATGAAAACCTTTAAAAATTTTAATAATTAATTAAGAATAGTTGAATCAGCTCTAGATTTGATATATTTTTGACTGTGCTGACTCATATATGTAAACAGATTCTTTTGCCTATCTAGCTTGTATTTCCCTAAAGGTAATTCTGCTTTTGACCTTTTTGTACCATAAAACAAAAGAGAGAAAAGAAATGTGCATAGTGTCATTCAATATTTCTTCAGTTGCTACAGTGCAATTAGCACAATGTTGAATATCTTCTCACACAAAAAAGTTACCTTACCTAGCACACATATGAAAGTGGGCCCTACATGTCAGCGGTATACAGTAGTGGGGGGCCACATCCCACTGGAGGGCCCAGGTGGCAGCTGCGCCGAAAACGGCATGTCGACGGCGAGCTGGACCGCCGGAGAGCTTGATGGAGAGTGAACTGAGCTCTATACAGCGGCGGGCACTAGACAGCAAGGAGATTACTGTGGGCGACGTCCCCTTCAAATCTTGGCAACCATAAACATCGCATCGCCTGTACGACCGGGGTCGATCGATCGATGCATCGATCAATCAGCTTACTGTTTAGCATGATCGTCAAGCTCAGCTGGGGTTGCAGCCAAAAGCAAGATTCCCCATTAATTGTCACGGTGATCTTACAAGCTCATCCAATCAGTGATCACCTCTGTCGACCAGTGATGGTTCGCTGCTGCTGAATAATTTCTGCTCTGAATGTTCTGAATTCCTTAAGCTGTAGTAGTTGGCACTGTTAGCTAGCTAATGCCTCTGTATTTAATAAATGAAGCTAGAGGATTATTCCCTCTCACGCTGATTTTATTTGGAGATTTTTACGGTACAACGAAATGAATTATAACCATTAATTATTATAGATCTAACGGTCACGATTAAAAGGAGATGACCTATTGCCTCATAGGAGGTAACGGGTCACCTTCTATTTTTCTGTTCTTTCAACTATAGAAATTAATTGAAACAATATCTTTTCTCTATAATTTTCATGTGAATTTAATGGATTGTCCATAATCTACGTGGTGTGGTGCATGCGTGCTATAATTCTGTGCATGCATGTGTATGGCAACTAATCTTCATGATTCTTGATGATTCAAGACCATAAACTAGTCTTCATATGTATGGCAACTAATACTTATTTGGAGTTAGGCTGCGTAAAGAAATTAATCTCCTTAATTATCGTGATTCCACACATCATTATTCTGATAGTTAGTTTAATTAATAAAATTAAAATTTAATTTAAAAATATTCTTCATTTTAATATATATGAATACAATTAAATATAGCATGTTGAATAGATTGATATTTCAAATATAATGTGTGATTTGAATAAAATATAATACATAGCTGACAATTAGTACGAGTAAAATTTGGAATATATTTTTGACCGTATGGACGGGTCTCAATTTATGAATACAATTAAATATGACATATTTAAATAGATTGATATTTTGAAACTATAGAAATTAATGAAAATAATATCTTTAAGCTAGTCCATCCGTACATACCATGCATGCATGTAGATTTGTATTCTTTGGAGTTGGATTGCATGACGTTGGAGCTCAAGAGGAAAGAGAAGAAAAGTGACCGGCAATATCAGGTTATATAGATATTAAAATTTTATTTAATACTGAAAATTAACAATAGTGAAGGGTTAGGATTAATTAGAACTCTTACCTCCTTATGAGGTAATGTTGTACCATAAATACCCCCTTTTATTTTATTTATTGTAATGCTAGAGAATAAATACAGGCATGGATCTTGTATTGGCAACTGATAGATCACTAACTGATGGACTTGATGACCTGATGAACAGTTTGATTCTATAGTGAAACATGTTCTTGGCATCCTGTATATTTTGATTCTCTCCTGATATCTGACCTGTACACATTCAGCATGTAGTTGAATGCACATTCAGATCATGACATTATAAATTTATTCCCAAAAGAACAAACAGATCACCTCATCACCAATTCTGAGGCTTGACAAGAGGAGAAAAGAGGCACCAACTAACTAAAATAAAAAAAATGCACTCGATTCTAAGCAACTCCCTAGAACTTAATCTGCCTCTGTCTGATAAGAAACATAAGACGTATCCTAATTGCCATTGTCCAAAGCAAAAACAAGTTTGTTTGGCAATCTAATTAAACCATCATGTACATCATAAATCTCTGATCAAACTCAATGTCCAGTATTGACACTCCTCTGAAACCTGAAACTATCCCAAGTTAGAGACAAATGTTCAGAAAATTTAAACAATTTTCATCATTCATCATTCATCATTCATCAATGCAAGATGGATAAAAAAACCAGTGTATAATTTCCATCCAGATGCGTATGAAATTCATGCCACATTTTGCAGAACCATCATCTTGGCATGAAAATAACCTACACCCAAATGCAATCGACCAACCAAGGTAGGGCTGCAGGGTCCCCTATCTCCCAATCATGCATGCCCGTGTCGTCGTCGTTGTCGCCGCCGGCCGGCCGGCCGGCCTCCCTCTGACGCAGATGCGTCGCCGTCAGTCAGTCGATCGATCGACCAGTCCATCCATTGATCGATCAGTGCACACCAAGCTTCCTCACGCGACCGATCGGTTCCTTGGTCTTCACTGTGCTCGTTAGCTCGGCAGTGACACTGATCGAGTTCAATAAAAAAAAACTGTACGTTGCTGCATTGCACACCTGCCCCCAATTTCCTGCAGCTTGCAGACGACACAATATAATTCCTGCATGCTGCTAGCTGCATGATGACAGTGGTAGTACCAAGAACGTAGGTTGATGATGTAGATATCCATAACTAATCACCAAGAACCAATCAGGGAGAGACATCTCATGTACTCCTTGTGCAATTTAATTGGACTGAAGAAAAACTGCAGGTAGATACGCCACACTGTCACTGTATGCATGTATCGATCGATTGGTAACTAACTGAACGGCAATTAAAGTACACTCTTCCATGTGATTTACGTACCAAAGGTGTGTCTTTGAATCCATTTAAGTGTTCTTGTACTGTGTGTTTCTTGGTAACAGATTCAGTTAATAGCTCAGTACATGTTCCTGTGATGAACTATGTTAATCCATTTCCATTATCTAAAAAACATGGGAGAGTGCTGCTTCCACTATAGCAGAAAATTGTTTTCCGAAGGCATGAAATGGAGATGTATGCTGTCAATTTGAGATGGTTGGATGCGTGCATGGCCAGAATTCAGCTAGCAAATTGCTACTGCATGCTGAATGTGTGTGGTCAGCCAAAGTGTTTTAAAATACAGGGAAACAAAACGTTGTTATCTTGATCGTTGTTTGAGCAATTAGTTAAAAAAAAACTCCTGGGGATGGATTCGTATCATCTTTTTCAAATTTGTCCAATGTGTGACAAAACTTGTATTTTCTGACCAGTTGGGTGAAGCGTCATTGCCAAGAACGGTTTTAGTTTAACTAGGTTGTTCTCTAACAATAGAATTGTAAAAAAGAAATGAGAATTGAAGTAGAAACAAAGCGATTTTGTTGCCCAATCTGATTGTTAGGGAGGCTAAAATCTAATGAGAAGGGCCCTTGAGCAGCAGCAAGGATCAGGAAGTGAGGCGATGCATGGAAGCATAAGGTCAAAATTGCATCTTGAAAATGTGGTTTCCACAGGTGACAGATCATATAAGCTGCATGCATGTTGGCGTGTTGCTGAATAGGTCCATGGATTTTCAGAACAAGATAAAACAAAGCAACTGGCAAGCATGTGCATGTCCCCTAGTTGATTTCAATTATTTTTTTGAAAGAAGTCTTTACTCCCTTCAATTGTTTCATCGAATCACTTACCCCCCTAAACTAGTTTCTGGCTTATTTTATCCCCTTAATTAATGAAAATGGCTCACTTTGCCCCTAATGATATTTCTCTCTTTTGTTTCTCTTTATGCAAGTTTATTTATTCGTATTTTACACTGAAATTTTGTATGATGATAGATTACATCACACCCTATGTCTCAATATTTTTTTGACTTTAGCATTGGTTGAAAAACACTTAAAACTGATTTAAATATCGAGATTTAAACTACATGCAATCTGCCGTGAAAATTTTTAAAAATATTTACAACTTAGGGCATGTTGTCATCTATGTCTCTACAAAATTTCAGCTCAAATTATGACATGTATAAAGAGAAACAAAAAAGGATAAATATGACCTGTTTTCAATAGCATGGGAGGTAAAATGAGCCAAAAATAGTTTAGATGGTTAAGTGATCTGATGAAATAGTTCAAGGGAGTAAGATAGACTTTTCCATTATTTTTAGAATGATATTTGATATCTGTAATTGTTTCATACCATTGTTCTACTCTTGCAGTTAAGCCTAACTACAAGAATTAAGAATTTTCATCTATTCATGGAAACAAAATATTAAACTGAGTAACTAATAAGCTAATATACCAATCGCACGCAAAAAAGAGCTTCAAGATGGCAACTTGGCCTGCCGAATGGACTAGTTGTTGAGTGCTTCTGTACAGAAAAGAAAAATATCAGTGGCATGGGGAGCTATATAGATATATATAATGTTCATCGATATGTGGGTTAATGCGTCATTGTCACAGAGTACGCGTGTAATTATTATTGCTTATGTTAGTTATGGTTCTGCAAAATTACGTTTTTATACGACACTGGATGGAGTGATGAGTGACTGACAGATTGAAGCAAATAACTCACCATCTGTTTTTTTTGCTTAGAGCAGCATTCTGAAGATGGGGCTGTTCAGTATCTGTCTGAAACTCTGAAGTATTGTAGTACTGAAATCTCACTCTCACATGACAACCCTTTTGCCCTTTTTTTCGATCTTGATGTGCACCAAGTTGTGTAAATTAGCTCATCATGATCATTGTAATTAGGGTCTCCATTATAATCTCCATTGTATTTCATGAGCTCTAGCCAGAGACAGCCATGCAGTGGTCAGTGAAGACCATGCTCAACTTCAGGCTGAAGGTTCAGTGGAGCATTTTTCAAAAAGGAAGGTTGAACATTTGCATTGTAAAATTGAAACCATGAAATTAACAGAGCATCTTGCATGAGCTGCCTTACTTTCCAAACATGCCATTTCTATGGTTAATTAGGCCCATCAGGCTGTCTGGATCAGGGGGCACTGTAGCATCAGCCAGGGACCTTTTGTCAAAGCAAGATTGCGAAAATGATCGGCACGTAGCTTGAGGAAGGAGCAACACCAACACCAACACCAACACCAACAGGGAAGAGCTGAGAACAGAAGAGAGCCACTGTCAGGGGTGATCCAGGATTTCAGGTCACTGATGTCATCACAAACTTATCGTCTATGGTTTTAAGACTTTAATGAGACATCAATATCACTAAATAAATCAAACTATTATCATCAACATTGAATTAGAGAAACGTGCTTTGATCAACCGGCAAGACAGCAAGTGGATCTATCCGTGACCACTATGCATGTGTACTGAAGGGCCTACACGGCTAAGCCAGTAGGCACTGTCTCCCTGAATGAATAAGCTGATGAGTGCAATGTACTACTAAGTGTGAACTCTCTCTCTCTCTCTCAATCTCTTGAGTTAGTTAAGCTAAGGCAGTCCAAGATGGTTAAGATGTCACCCTTTCTTGCAATGCAGTCCTCTTCCTTCTAGCACGTTGATTCTTACTTCTTCTCTGTGCTGTCTCCATTTCCTGTAAGAGCTTGTTTTGTTTGGATAGAGAGGGACTGAAGAAAGCTATACACACGGTGTTTTATTTACAGGGATATGGGATAAAAAGTCTATGACAAATTACTAATGTCTAATATAAAAAACAATGGATGCTGCTCACTATAAGCTAGGCTTGCACAGATCTTAGCCCAAGGCTAGTTCCACTGGGGTTGACAAAACCATTATACGATTGGTTACTGACGGTAGCCGGACGGCAGTAATCAGCCTGGATACTATTGTTACTACTATGATTTAGCAGTAATCAGTCTGGTTATTGTTAACTATAGACTGAAAGTTAGTTCAGAAACCATCGACTAACCGTTAGTTCAGAAACTATAATTATTAAGTTGATAACGATGGTTTTACTAACCATAATTCCATACCCCTGCTTATTTACATGGACATGGATTATGTATGCTTATAATTACGCCAAATTATTTGTATAATCCCAACCGTGCCAGATAAGCCCTTGTATTTGCTTTGAGAACACACCTTACATCAGTGAGGACCTCTCCTAGCATAGCTAGGCTGCTAGGGCACTGCCAATCGATCAACTATAAATCATTCATCAATCAATTAAATGGGCGGTCCTGATCATCTCATTGTCCTTATCCAATGGTCCTGCAGGTGTGCTTGGCACTGTGCAGTGCTTTTGTATGGTTGTGTGTGTGTGTGTCCACAATTAATTAATTGCTACTCACACACATGCAAATCTCCAATTCATGCATATAGCACATAGATGCAAGTGCAGGGAGCCCTGTAGAAGAACAGCCTGTTGATTACCTAATCTGCAACTGCAAGCAAGGATTTTGTTAAGTGGGGCTTCGCATCATTCACATCTGAAAATTAAGCCATATAATATCCCAGATTTCTTATATAAGTTGTTTTATCATTTTTCAACGCTTTCACAAATATAGGTTTTTTCTTTCATATTTGTCATTGTCAAATAAATACTAACTCTCTTACAAATAAGCAAATCATATTTTTCTAAATCAAAATAAATGAAAGACAACAAAGTCATTTAAACTGATTTTTTAATTCTCCAACGACTTATATAAAAAATCCGAGCGAATATATAGCTATATCTACAAGACAGTGACATCCATATTGATTATATTGTAGCTTAACTTTGACCATGATGATACAAGATTGATGATTGTTTTCAACAGTACTTTCAAGGGTAAGGGTCCAGCTACCGACAAATTTGTCAATAGTTGAGCTTACTGTGATGAACCAAGTGTTTGGCTGAAAAAGATAGAGTGATTATCACAAAATCTTAGGTTTTGGGTGTACCTAAAAACCAGTTTTCACATTTTTTAAAGGAATCGATGTTTATGGTAACAGGTTCAGACAACATTTGTGCAAATATTAGTCAATAAAATTAATAAATTGTTTTTTACCGCTGCCTTTGTCATCACCCAGTCAACGAGAAGAATTTTGATACAGGATGATTGTTTTCTATTGTGGGAAAATTGTATGAAACCCTACGGTTCAAAACCCGAGTTCTCTTAGAAATAATACAAAACCCTTAAATTGATTAATACTATATTTTTCATGAATTGAAATGTCATTTCCGACGTGGTAAAAATGTTTAACTCCAAGAATTGTGGGTAAAATGTATGAAACCCTAGGGTTTTATGAACAACTTTGGCTTGAAACCCCAGTTCTCTTAGAAATAATACAAGACCCTTAAATTGATTAATAATATATATTTTCACGGATTCGAGTGTCATTTCCGATGTGGTAACAATGTTTAACTCCACCTAGAAAAATACAAAGTGAAATGACCATAGAATATATTCTATCAACCATTACGCTTGTTAAGATCTACTCCTTGTCTTGTTTAAAAAGACTTTATTTCTATCTCATTACCTATTTTCGGTTTACAAATCGAGAAGTTGTATGCTCTCAATATCGTTTACCAAACATATAATAATTCTGTTTTTTATTAATAAATAATATTTTAGTATTTTACTTTTATTATTAATTTATTAAATTTATCTAAAAATAAAGTGCAAACTAAAGCACGGCCCACCGTGTCATGCCTATGCATCTCATGTTAAGGCCCATCTGGGCCCAGAATCCGGTCCACGTTGAACGGCTCAGATCGATGTGTGCCCGAATCGCGAGGCGCAGACCCCGCCGCCTTCTCCTTCCCTCCGCCGCCGCCCGCTCGCTCGCCGTGTTTCGAGCTCGCACTCTCTTCTAGGGTTTTTCCTCGCGTCCTCTCTCTGACTCTCTCCAGGCCCAGGCGCTTCCAGAAGCTTCGAGACGCTCCGAGTAGGAGGGGGAGCATCTTCCGCCGCCGCCGCAGCCATGGCTTCCACTAAGGTCCAGCGTATCATGACCCAGCCCATCGTACGCTCCTCCTTCCCCTTTCTTTCCTCTTCTCTCCTTCGGTGTCGGAACTCTGGTTGCTTGTGCTACCTCTTCTCCTAACCGGCTAGCTGGTTTTGGTGTTCTCCATGTGATTTGGGCGGCCGCGGCGGTAGAATCTCATCTTCCGGTTCCTCCAGAGCGTAAGTGGATTGGGAGATTTCGTTTTTTTTTTCAAAAAAAAAAAAAAATCCTCTGTGGTTGATTTGAGCTAATCCCATTCTTGTTGGAATTTGATTTGGTGCAGAAAGCGCGCATCCAGATCTGGTTGTTCGAGCAGAAGGATCTCCGGATTGAGGGCCGGATTATCGTGAGTTCTTCAGTCGATTTCTTGTTCAGAATTTTAAACTTTTGTGCTAATCCTCTGGTTGCATGCACTTGTAGCTGTGAAATTTGCGTATGGTATGTGGATTACAAATGGAAATTCTCGTTGGGGATGAGTTATAGTAGTATGTATTTCCATGTGAGTGTTGGGTACTTAAATCCCCGAACAAGATAGAATAAATGAACCCGATGATAGGTCTGCATATCACATTTATTTGGTCTGTTCTGTTAAAACCAAACATGCAAATGCATATCCACAAGACCACAAATAGTAATTTCTCAAATCTTGTGCTGTTATCAGGTGTCAGCTACTAGTAAGCTCATAATTTAAGCGTTAACCGAGGACATGAACTCAGCACGCTTGAAAGGTCTGAACTTTAAGCTAGATAGATGTTTTGAAAATGTTACATACTTACATTCTAGGTAACACACTTAGGTTCAACAAAATCATCACAAAGGCAATGATGCTACATGCTTTTCTTAATTCTGTGTGAGTAGGCTTGCTGCTGTAACTCTATTACGAAGTCCACAAAGCTGAAACTGATACTGATTCAGATCTTGAAAATTAGCAAACAAGGTCATTCGAGCAGCTATACTTTTATGTACTTATTGAGTTCTGCTGCTTCCTCTTGAAACCAGGGAACACACTACCTTTTTTTCTATTAAAAAATAACGGTTGTCTCATCAGATAATGATTGAGTCTCATCAGATAATGATTGAATTCCCTTAAGATGCTTTCTATCATGTGTTCCTGTAGGGAACAAAGGGGTTATCTGAGTTTGGAGGATCTAGGTTTAGATTTTTTTGCTTTGATTGTGATTCAGACTAGGAAAGAAAGGGTTGGCAATGCATGCCAGTTATAAGTTTGTACTTATTTGGTGTTTCAGTGTTTGCAATAGAATTAGACCTACGGTAATAGCCAGCAGATGTATTATGACATTACCGAGTTTCCTATCATTCTGGATGATAGAAAAAGCCCCAAATCTGGCTCTACGTGCAGGATTCTTTTGTAGCTAGCTCATGTGTAACATGGATAAGTCTGAACTGTTGGATCACCAATCTTCTCTGGCTTTATAATGAGTCTTTTTGCCCTTTGCTAACTAGTATCCGTTACCAATTGTTTCTGGACTACTAAGTACAGCTCCAGGGGCCTTAAAAGATCTCTTTTGTTTTACTTGTTGCTAAATTCTTTGCCCTTCACTTGTTTATAGAACCAGCATAAATCATAATGCTTATGCTGTGCTCAGTTGTTTTCCCCTTGTTTCATGGTTTTGCTGATATGGCCCATTCAGATTTGTTAATTTCTTTCATGGTTTACTGATCATTTATTTCCATGCCCGAGCTGCACTGAAATACTTTTTATTGCAAATAAATATAATTTTAGAATTTGCGTTAAAAATGTGGCTTGTTCTTTATAAGTGCCATTCTACATTCCAGAGATACAGTTTGAATGCTCTCAATGCAGATTGTTGGTGCTGCCATGCATATAGTATTTATAGAGTATTTACACCAGTTGAGTATGTTTGGCAGGGCTTCGATGAATACATGAATTTGGTTCTTGATGATGCTGAGGAAATCAACGTTAAGAAGGACACAAGGAAACAATTGGGTCAGTAAATTTGCAGTCCCGGATTCTCATTATTATTTCATTAATTAAATGGAACGCTAAGAATAGTCTTCTAATTCTGATGATTACATGGCTGGAAATGGTTTGCAGGTAGGATACTCTTGAAAGGGGATAACATAACTCTGATGATGAGCACGTGAGTATTATCATCTCACTCCGTGTTCTGCTCTTGTAATACCAAACGAGGAGATTTCTATCTAACTTTTGCAATTGAAATTTTTGTAGCGGGAAGTGAAGTTTCACCACCTGGATGGCGTTATGGCGAAAATTCCAGTGATACCTTGTACTTCATCCGGACTGAAATGCATGTAGGATTTTGTCATTTTGCTTCATCGTGCTGTTAGCAATGTATGAACTCATTATGTGTACTCTAGGCAAAATGTTGAGATAATGAAGTGTGCTCACTTGTGTGTTCAAGATTAACATTGACAAAAGGCGCAATTCTTGCTATACCTTGCTTGTTTCCGTTGCACTGATGTTTCGAGCCTCAAGCATGGTCATCAGGAATTCAGGATTATTCCTCAGGATTTCTCTGCATGATATGCATCAAGTCTGCAGGTTTATCATGATAGATTCCAACCTGAAATCCATCACTACAGATTTATTCTGACAAGCATGCAAAGATAAGAATACAGGTGGTCTCTTGCAAAATTTTCTAGGGTGATGATGCAAGCTTTCTCTTGCAAAAAATTTTCAAGGTAGAGACTTGGAAGGGCAGAAAATAAAATCATTAAAAGAAATCAAATTTGACAAAATAACAAATAATTAAGTTTGGCAGAGATTTAGATATCATTTGATCAAATCTAAAGTTTTAGATATCAGCCTTTTGAGTGACAAATGATCAATTTTCTGCTTTTATGATGAAGACAGTAATACAAGCTTACAATTGTCAAAAGCAGTCTATGATATGAAGTTGTGGTTCATGGATTTGCCAGGAACAATCAACATTTTTACATATCAGGGTCAAAAGAAGAACCACTTGCTTTTAGGCTTGTTCTTGCTCATCGTCTCCTTGCTCTTCTTCCTCTCCAGTTCCATTTTCTCTTCCTCCTCATCGTCGTCGTCCTCTTGGCTACTGACGCTGCTCTTCTCATCCTTCTCTTCGTGCTCCTCGGCGGGCTTCGCCTTGTCGGCGGCGCCGGCCGTGGCGACGTCGAGCCGCGCGGCGTCCATCGCCCACCGCATCAGCTTCTCCACCTCGTCGTCCTCGTCTTCGTCCGACTCCCCACCCAGATCCTCCAGCCTCACCCTCGCCTCCTTCTCCGGCCCCGCCGACCCCTTCAGCGCCGCGAAACGCGCCTCCAGTTCGTCCATCCCGCCGCCGCCGCCGCCGGCGGAGGCGGCGGAAGGGGCGGAGGGAGCATCATCGGCCCGCTTCGGCGCCGGGGGGCGGGACCTGAGCGCGTCGAAGCGGCGGGCGAGGTCGGCGTCGAGAGGATCTGCCGCGGGGTCGAGAGAGCGAGGATCCGGAGCGGCGGCGGCGGCGGCGGACGACGACGAGACGAGGTGGGAGTTTGCCTGCAGCTTCAGCAGCACAGCGTCCTGCGCCGCGCGGAGGAGCGCGTCCACCTCCGCATCGTCGCCGCCAGAGCGAGCCGGCTTCCGGCCGCCGCCACCGCTCATCGTAGTGGGGGATTCCGTGCAATATGCTTCACGGGGTTAACTGCTTTATGGTAGCATAATTTACAAAAAAAAAAAACCTGGCTTCAATGACAGTGGATTAGGAAATATGTTTGTATAATAAAATAAAATAATTTTAAATTTTATTTTTAATTTAAAATAAAAGTTAAATTGCTCATATAAATACTATTAATATATACAAAGCTTAAGATCTATTTTTTGGCGTTAAATTATTTAGCTCAAAAAATACCAAATCTAAAATTGTGCCAAAAAATGGGACCGCTTCCAATAACAGTGAGACAAAATATTGCAAAAAATCCCTGAGTCATCTAGCAGTGATAGCGGTGCTAACATTTTTCAGAAAAGCCCTCATCCGGACATCTAACCAAGGAAATTCTGACTTTATGCTCTCTATTCAGATAGAAATGGAGAAATTTACTGACTTATAGAGACTCTCAATTTTTATTTTAAAAAGGTATATGATCCATCTATGGTCCTAAAAGTTCCGAGAAAAACCATTTTCCAACGCGGTTTCAAATGGGCCATCACGGCCCACTCTGTTCTAGGCTTGTCACGGGCACCGTAGACAGAACCGATCGAATTTTTTTTCATAAATAATATTATTTATAAAAAAACTCGAACCGATCGGAGTGAAACTAAAGTGTTTTATTAAATTTTTTACAAAACTGTATATCAAAAGTATTATACCACGAAATTACAGATTTAACACTGAAGGAAACTACACATTTAAGCCATCGTACGGCAAGAATAAGAATTCACTGTAGATTTGTTACAAAACTATGGTATCGTATTTTTCTCTCTAAAATATATGTTTTATAATAAATTTATTGTGAAATATGTAATTTTACAATATTATGTTTTAAATATGCCATTAATATCTAACTTAATTAATCCGGCCGTCACACACAGAAACCTAATTAAGCCATCCGGCTCCACCACTGCGCGTCTGCGCCTTGCAATCCACGCACGCCTCCGTGGCCGCCTCGCGCATGGACCACCACCACCAGCCGCCG
>KE372915.1:121907-158185 GCA_000418225.1 Zizania latifolia
CGACGGGCGCCCCCTTTCCCTCCCGCTCCGGCTCGATCGCCGGGACCCCGCTTCCGGCGAGGCTACCTACGTTTGTACCGCCTCCGCCCGCCTCCTCCCGCGAGCCGCTTCCTTCGAGGTCGCTGACCACCGTGGCGCCGCGCTGCTCCGTGGCTATCTCCGGCCATGCTCTGATGGCAAACCCGATTCCCCCGCCTGGGCAATCGACTGCGTCCCCGCCGCAGGGGCGGAGGCTGAGACGTCCGCGTTCGAGGTCTACGTCGCTGGATGCTGTGCCGGAGAGCCTGCTGTCCTCACGTGCGCCCTGCGGCTAGTCACCCCTGAAGAAGCTGGCGCCGGCGGATTGGTTCGCCGTCGATCGCCGACTACGACTGTGAGTATTAATTAACATTCTATATGGCACTGCTTTCCTGTTCGATTGATCAATTCTACTACTTACTAAGGAAATATCATTGGTAAACAATCAGTTATAAGAGATTTGATAATTTGTACCCTAACTTCAATTTTTTGTCACCTGACCACATGTCTTTGACTTAATAGTCTCATGTATTGTTGTCACCAGATGATAACATAATCAAGGTGATCATTTTAAGAGTGGCAAATCATCAAAATTTTCAGCAATGCAATAATTCTAGCATGTTAAATTACATTTATTTTAGAATGCGCTGTGTGGCGTGAGGTGACAAGCAAATCTTTTTCATGACACAAATGTGTGGACTTTTATCATAGCCTCATATGCATGCTATGTCATGGATGTTTGGTTCTCTCTTCCATGATAAGGCGATCTGACTTCTCAATCGCATTTGAAGTGCCAAGACATATGAACCTGTTGGCATTAGACTTATAGCATTTGTTGCCCTGACTGTTTTGCCATAAGATTTGCTTTGATCATTTGCTTCTTGCATGACCGAAACAACATGCTTAGTGAATCCAAACTATATAGAGCTCATATTCAAAGCATCATATGCTCAAATTTTTATTAATTAACATAACTACTTGGTAGGCTGCTGGTGATGAAGATGACAATGGTATGAACATTGGAAGCAGGCAACACCCTGAAAGTTGGTACTCTGACGATGACGACGGCCAACTCACATGGTTCAATGCTGGTGTTAGAGTTGGCGTTGGGATTGGCCTGGGAGTCTGTGTTGGTGTTGGTATAGGTGTTGGGCTCCTCATGAGCTCATACCAAGCAACAACCAGAAGCCTAAAGAGACGGTTCTTCTGACGCTGTTGTGTCGACTACGCAACCTTTGATGGCCAGGCAGAAGTATAGTTGGTTTGGTTATGTTTCAAAGAACAAAAAATATGATATAGTTGGTGAATGTGCTGTTTGTGTATGAAGAGAGGTTGTGTTGGCTTGTGCAGTTTTTGACCTGTGTGCATTCTTGTCGGTTCTATTTGAACTGTGAATGCTCTCTAACCTGTGAAGATGTTCTCTACTTTCAACATGGAACAACTGAATGGGAATGGATTGCCAAGCGAGTTGTCTACGTTTGCATAATAAAAGTTATGGGAGGTATCATTTCTCTTTGTTTTTTTTTACTTTTTAAGATTAAGGTATTGTGAAAGAAGTGGCAAGTATTTCTTTAGTTAATTTTTAATAACTTACTTGACCATATTTGATGTTTTTATGTGCTGACTTAAGCTCTGCTGGAAAGGAGATGGCAGAATTTCCTAGGAACTGAAAGTTTGCTCTTACTGAATATTAGGTTTCATAGGAAATATTGTGGCAATCTTTGTATCCCAAACTGGTTATTTGGAAGCTAAACTTTTCAACTGGAGCCTAATTTTGTGGGATAAGATGGTATTTGCAGCCAAATCTTAAATCCTCTGTTTTCATATCTCTACCCCCCATTTAAAATAAGTGGTTCCAATGTAGTTTTTCCCATTATATTATTTAATATTGCACAACATGTCTTGACGGACATTTGACAGATACATAACCAAACAAGTGAATAACATATTGTATAAAATTTTATTTATTTTAGACAACATTAAGATATAATTTCTTTTATTCGTATCAAAACACGGACAATTTGCTAGTCTTAGTAAATTTTATATAAAATTTCGACATTCGAAGTCCATTGGGACAACCAGAAATATGGGAGATCGGCCTTCAGAAATTAATTATGTTATTTTTTAAAAAACAATTGGAATCCATAAATCCATAATAAACCAGTACTAAACGAGAAAGAAAATCGTCCCGCCACGTAATTTTTTGAAACTCGCGAACTCCCGGGAAACCAAACGCAAAGGCGCCTCTTTTCCCTCCCAAATCCAACCACAAAGAGGAGTCAGCCGACAGCCGCACCCCCCGGATGCCGCCGCCGCCGCCGTCGACGTCGCCATGACCGCAGCCGCATGGCCGGTCTGCACCATCTGCTACGAGGACCTCCGCCCGCTCTCCGACCAGCACCTCCACTGCCTCCCCGCCTGCGGCCACGTCTTCCACGCCCTCTGGTGAGTGGTGCCCTCCCCTTCCATCCCAAATCCATTTCTTTTTTTCTCCCGTGTAATCGATCCGGCAATGGAAGGCTAAACGATGATTCTTTAATCTTGAGCAGCCTGGAGCAATGGCTGGAGTACTGCCCGGGCGGGAAGAAGAAGCTCACCTGCCCCATCTGCAAGCAGCCCTGTGGCGCCGCCTACCCCCCGACCCGCCTCTTCTTCCAGTCCACTGGCTCGTGCCCTACGCAGGCCTGCTCCCCCTCGCGGCAAGGAGCCAATGGCGGCGCCGACCCGGATGAGCTCGCGGCGGAGGTCGCTCGGCTGGAGCAGAAGGCCGCGTCCCTCGGCAGGGTACTCGAGGAGCAGCGCAACGGGATCCAGAAGCTCAACGCCGAGGCGAGCTCTGCTTCACCCTTTTGCCGGATCTCGTGTTGGGTATGCATTTCGCCTGGATAGCTGATGGTTTCTTGGTGATTTTGGATTCAGGTTGCAGGGTGGAGGGAGCAGGTGACCAAGGCGGAGGCGATGAGGGAGGCAGCTAGGAGGGAGAAAGAATGTGTTCAGCAAATTCTCAATTCGAAAACAGAGGTAAAGTCGATCAATTCGGCAAGGATGTTCAATGTCCCTGACTCTTCATCTGATCATGGATTAGTGAATCTCATTGGCACTTCATGGCAGGAATTGTCGAGGAAGACATCAGAGTGTGTTAGGTTGCAGGAGAAGAGCCTCGTGTTGGCAAAGGAGCTTGCTGCACTGAAGCTGTATGTTTGTTCACTCAACCTGAATGATGCAAATATTTCCGTTTGATAAGGGGAGTGTATTTATTTTCAATTTTTTGTTCATTAGGTCAACAAACATGAACCTTCAGGAGGAAGAGATCCTTAAATTGGCATCACTTGGTAACCATGGAAACCCAGAGAGTGCGATTGACATTTTGACAAGATCTCTTGCTCTTCGTAACAAGTAAATTTCTCTTTCATTTTGCTTATCTCGAAGGAGTGTTCATGGTTAGTATGAATGCCACCTAGCATAATTAACTGAATGATAAGGGTTGATTGCCTACTTATGTATTCATTACACTGGTGATAGATTGATAGTTAACCAATAACTGAAAACATGCTATGTGCTTAGAATTTTGTGTGGAGTTGTACATGCAAATGGATGCAGAATTTGTTTTTTATGGAAGTGTGAGATCCTCAAACATAAATTGTAGTGAGTATTTCTCTCCTAAGATCAGTGATAGTTTTATGGTTGATTTGGACAATGAGACAGACATTCTTGATGAGCCAAATAATTGGACTGCATATTGTTTAGCGATAGCAATATCACTTGATGACTCCATGGAGGGATTTGAATGAATTTCATGGCCAAGGAACCAGCTTTATTGTTGTATGTATGTTGATGAGACGAAGAACATAGTGCATTTAGTGTTTGTTTAACCAAGTTATTTCCTATGAGAACTGTATGTGTTGGTTATTAACATTACCAAAAATTTTACTAAACATAATGAAGCTTGATAATGGGGCTACTACTGCATGATTGGAATGCTTCAGTAACACATTGTTTTTTCTAGGAGCTACAAAGAATTGATGGTCCAATGCAATCTTCTGGGAAGATCAGAATCTCGTTCGCAGCAGAGGTTTGATAAGGCAAAAGAGCTCATAAAGAAGTTAAGGGTAAGATCATACACATTTTTTGACAGTAATCATATAATATATTTTTCCTGGATTTAAATTTTCAGTGTGTGTGACCTTTTTCTATGCAATTAACTACAGGCAAGGGTGCAGGACCTTGAGAAAGAACTAGAAGAAAAAGAAAATGGTTTGATCAGGGACTTGAGGTCTTCAAAGAAATTTAAAGCTGATCAAACAAATTCAGGACATACCACAGCTAATAATGGTCTCTCCAGTCTTGCTGCCAGATGTGGAAATCAAACAACAAAGTTCGATGAAGTGATGCAGGATCCATGCAACAAGCCTCAGCCATCACCTGACGCTAATAGTGATCTGAATATAAAAGACAGAATGGACATCAAGCATGCAGATGTGATAAACTTAGATGCCGATGATTCTGTCTTCCATGACGAACACAAGATAGGACTTTCTGCCAAACCATTTGAGAATCATGTGAACAATTTAGATTTTCAAAGTTGGTCTAGTATTTATGAACATGATAGAAAGGAATCCATAACATGCAATACCTCATATGTAGCAGAAGAAAAATCCTTCATAAAACACTCCGTGACGACTGGAAGATCAACACTTCAAGAGACGAAGAACAAACTGCATAACTTTCAAGAAATTCCCGTTCTAAGAAGTATGAATGCTACAACTTCAACATGTGAGAAAGAAAAACTGACGATTGACGGCATCTCTAAACAAGCTACTAGGTTGGCATCAGGCACTGGACCCCAGCAGGTTCACAATTTCAGTTCTCTTTCAGGTGAGTTGTTGTATGGTCCTAGACATCAAGCAAATAACTTTGAATTCAAATTGCATAATAATATACATATACAAGTTTACATGGCAATTTTTTCAATCCTATATTCTAAGATGCCAGAAAAAAAGGCATAGAATATAAGGTAGGCAAAATTTTCTAATGAATGAATATTCAATTTTGAATGAATGCTCAACAGACTCACTCTTTCATGACCTTTGCTTATTTCTAATTCTTTTGATACTCTGTCGTTTCTACTTGATCACCTGTGTTAACAACATTCTTATGAAGTAACTGCATTTGTTTACAATCAGATGACTTCCAAACACCTACTGGATTTCTTGGTGGGGAGGGAACAAGAAAAGGCATTGGTAAATGGTGCAAGGGCATGACAACACCTGGATCTCTAAATGCAAAGACAAACGCAAACAAAAGCAATCTGATTGCGGTAGGGCCAGACGGACGTGGGGGAAAAGTGAAAATTCTGAGAGATCTTGGGAAATTCCAAGTCAGTTTGATAAGTCTTCATGTTCTTCCTTATCAGATAATAAAAAGTAGCTTAACTTCGTAACTAACCACCTGTGTGAATCTTTGCATGTTTGCTGCAGGATAGCAAAACTCAAGCACTATGGCCTAAGGCACAAAAACTTGGAAGCAAAGGTGGGCAGTCTCAGATAGATCATTTCTTTGGGAAGAGATGATCCAACTGTACAATCTATGCTAACATATACCACCTCTGAGCTCATGCCTCCTATGCTGTGATCAAATTCTGTGAACTATTTGATGTCCTGCCTCTGTACTTCTATAGAATCTGTTGCACGTGCAGGGATAACTGAATCCAATATTTGTGATTCTGCCTGAGGAGATTGAGGTTGTAAACAATCTTTTGTGCCGTGTATGAAAGCCTGAATTCCCCATAGGCTCAGGTTGTCAGGTGTATCACATTGCCATGTGTTGTGTATTGATAGAGTTGAAAATACATGATAATCTCAGAATTGGACTGAAGAAAATGACTGCAAGTTTTCCCATCTGTGAGTTGTTTTATAGTGGTAATTAAGCAACAAAAGAGGATAAGAGTAGAGTATCATGGTTGGTACTAGAATAGAGGTTCTGGTATTCTCTGAACTGGAGACTGGAGAGGCTACAGAGCAGCTGAGCAAAGTCCAATCAAGATGAGACACCAGACGTTATCCCTGTACCTTATCTGTGACTGCTGGAGTAGTATTCAACTTCTAGATTCATTGAAAAAGATGTTTAGTGGATAGCTGGACAAGCAGCTGCTTTGTCTCTTTTCTCTTCTTCAAATGAACAAACCAAGTTTCTTTTCTGTTAGGGATGTTTTGTCTGCAGCTCAAATAAACCATGCCAAATTCTAGTCATACCAAATTTTGGAATGACTAAATTTTGGTAAGGTTAAGAAATGTTTGAGGCCTTGATGTTTTTTTTTGCTAAGTTTTGGTATTGTTATATTGGCTATGGCCTATGGTGTGTTTGGTTTGTTGCCTTACCAAAATTTAGTAATGTCAAAATTTTAGCATAGATACCAATGGCAACAAACTAAACATACATCAGGTCACTCAGATTTAAAAGGGCATAAAGCTTCATGTCATTTTAAGATGCTTGTGATAGTGGCAAATCCTTGAGTGCCAATCTAAACCATTTTTTGGGCTTCTCTAAATAAAGGATTTTTGAAAAAAAATAATGATTTGTCATTCTTAATATGATCTTTTAGTTATGTTGTTATTTTATAATAATAATATATGAGACCATCTAAGTCAATGATATATAGGCAAGAGTGACAAAATCAAAGTCACTTCTTATTCTTAATAGTGTCAAGTAACAAATTATCAAATCTCTCGATTTTTGGAATATTTGAAATAAATCCATGTGAAATCCTGTGTGTTGAAAGAAGCCCTAAAAATATGCTAGTCTTTTTCCTATAAAATTACTGTGAAAATGCCAATTTTCAAGGAGGGTTTAGATAGCAAACCTGAGAATTGGGATTAGCACATGGTGCTAGAGTAAAGTGCATGGCGTAAAATTCTACGTTCTAAGAGGGCCTAAAGGAAAAAGAGCCAAAAGGAAGGAGAAAGGGAGAAACACTACGGGCCTTCTCCCCTTCTCCCCCCACTTCGTCGCCAACTCGAGCTGCCGCCCCTTGGGCTCGCGCAACGGCCACCGCCCCTCCGGCGCCACCAAATCGCATGCAGGCCCCTCGCCATTAAACTATTCCACTCTCCGTTCCTCCTATAAGAGCGCGCCGCCGAGGAGCGAGCGGCCGATGACTTCAGGTTCTCCTCCATCCGCGCCCCGCAACCTGCTGAAATTGCATCTAGGTCCCTCTGACAAAGCGCTCCGTTCCTTGGGAGGTGGCCGTAGTTCTCCTGCGGAAGGCGGCGGAGATGGCTTCCACGGCGGCGGCGCAGAGCTACTGCTCGTGGGCGGTTCGCCAGCGTGGCCTCGGCCTCTGCGGCGGTGCACGGGCCGTTCCGATGACGCCCCGGCGGTGCTTCTCCGTCTCCGCGGCCGCTGGATTCGACAACCAGAACCGCGAGTGGGTGCTCTGATTCTTGATCTGAGTCTGTTTTACTGTTTGCTCTGTTTGTTGATTGGGTTCTTGGGAAGGAACGTCCAAGGGGAGTGCGAAGTTTGCAGCTTTGGGTCTGGACTCTGGAGTGAATGAGTGGTGTTCAGACCAAGAAACGAAATGTTCAATTGTTCATTAGGTGGTTAATGGATGTCCAAACTGTGCAGGTATGTGATCGTGGGTGGAGGGAATGCGGCTGGTTATGCAGCGAGGACGTTCGTTGAGCACGGCATGGCTGATGGCCGCCTTTGCATCGTCTCCAAGGAGGTAGTGCCAATCCGTTTCAGACTTTCAGTACATGCACTTAGCTATGTTGGTTGCAAAAGTGGGTTGTTAAGTTTCTGTTACCATGATAGCAAAATGTGTTATTTAGTGGTTGCTCTCATGTCACTGCAAAGTATTGGTAATTTGAATTTTGAGATTAATGATAGTATTTGCTTACTGTCTGCAGGCGCATCCGCCGTATGAGCGACCAGCCTTGACAAAAGGCTATCTTTTCCCTCCAGACAAGAAGCCTGCACGTCTACCTGTAAGTAATTGAGACAACTTAATGATGAGAAGTAGCATTGGATCACGATAGTAGGTGATACCGTGACAGTGTGCAGACTTGGGATTGACAAACTACTTAATCCTTGTCTATTGTACATTCTGCATGAAAGCTTATTTGGACTTTAGTGAAGTCTGCTCCAGTTTGTTGACAACTTGACATTACACTTTCTGTAGTGTTCTTTTAGATGATGTGGTTGATTTGTACGTTCCACTCTTAACCATCAAGGTGACAACTACACATTTAGTCATATAGCCTAAAATTCATGTGATTTGTATTGTTGCAGGGCTTTCATACCTGTGTTGGATCAGGTGGGCAGAGACAAACTGCTGAATGGTACAAGGAGAACGGTATAGAGGTAGTCATGACTAATATTATTCAGATTTACTTCATGTATGTGAAAATACAGGATGTCCTCTGTCTGAAGCCATTTAACCTTTTTAAGGTATTGTATGAGGATCCAGTTGTAGCATTTGATGGCAAAACGCAGACCTTAAAAACTTCATCGGGGAAAATTCTGAAGTATGGGTCACTTATTATTTCTACTGGTTGTGAAGCTTCAAGGTTTGTACCTTCAAAACTATTGAAAAGTAGATTTGCAATGTCCTTATCATGAATTCATGTTCAGTAGTTTTATTAAACTCTGTACTCATATCTCCTAAGGCAAACTTGCAAACTATAGTAATCATATGGAAATTTCTTCGTTGATTGTATGCATGGAATGGATACAAGCTTTGTATTGAACCCAGAAGTTGCTTGTTGCCACCTGAAATGTTGATGCTTCTTCTCAGGTTACCTGCAAAGATTGGAGGAAATTTACCTGGAGTTCACTATATACGTGATGTTGCTGATGCTGATTCTCTAGTATCTTCATTGGTATGTCCAGTAAACAAATAATGCTAGATGTTCCACATACACCATAATTGGATTATCTCAGTTGACTTGGCAGAAATGATCTCAATTTTTCCCTGTATATTCTCATCTATTAACATTTACTGGTGAACTCATATGTTGTTCTATCATTGTAGGGAAGAGCAAAGAAAGTTGTTGTTATTGGTGGGGGTTATATTGGCATGGAGGTAGCAGCAGCAGCTTGTGGCTGGAATCTGGACACAACTGTAAGGCACAATATTTCTTTATTCAGTTTTTGATGTCTGAAGCTTGTTTCTCAGTTGTACAGGCAAATTTCTAATTAAAACTGCTCATAGATTATATTCCCAGAGGATCACATTATGCCAAGACTCTTTACACCTTCCCTTGCTAAGAAGTATGAGGAACTGTATCAGCAAAATGGTGTCAAATTCATAAAGGTAACAATGCTTCATCAAGTTCATTTGTTAGGCTTAATGTGTCAACATATTTGAGCTTGTGTTATTTTGTTCTAATCAGGGAGCTCTTATCGAGAATCTTAAAGCTGGCTCTGATGGGAGGGTGTCATCAGCAGTACTTAAAGATGGATCTGTAGTTGAAGCTGATACAGTTACACCTTTTTGTTAACTTAAAGTCTTATCATACTGCGCTACTTTAGGAAATTGTTACCTTTGTTACCAGATGTTATTAAATTTATCATTTTATCCATATTCCATCTCTCAGTTACCAGCTAGGGAGAGCCAATGTTGTCTTTCATATGCACTAAATGTTAATCATCCACAAGATTCATTTCAGGGTATGTGTTAAACCCGTCGATTTTGTTGGTTTGATGGGCAATTGGTCATACATAATGGACACTGCATTTCAGAGAATATATAATCATTATACCACCATAAATATATATAGTACAATTTGAATTGTGAAGCATGAATTCTAATCTTTCAGATCCTGTTGGAGTAAGAAAATTTTGGTTAAGCATGATTGTTTAAGTGCATGACTAGGAGCACTTGGTTTCACTTAATTATGTTTTATTGGCATAAATATTTGCATGTATATGGTAAAATCAGCCTACCTGTACTCATTTTACTTCAAAAGAGAGGCCTGGGACAGGCAAGGTCGGACATAAGTAGCCGCAGGAGTGATAGAACAGGGGGACTGGGGAATGTTTACATTACATACAGAATATCATCACACCACTGAACTTTTGGTGTAGTCTGAAGCTTCATTGGCACCGTTTGAGACCCAAAATTTGCATGTAAATAACTGCTCAGGCGCTTATAAATTGGTTCAGAACTTTAGGTGCCTCTTGACAGCTCAACTAATATCTGATATACTAGGCAAACATGCAAATCTCTAGACCATAGTAAACCAGTTTAAATTGTTCATCAAGCTCTGCTGCTTTGGCTGTAATTCCAGCAAATTTATTTTACAAATTTATTGTTCCACCATTTTATCAGTTTGATGTTCAGTTTGAGGGTATATTATAAAAAAGTTCCATCATTTTATCAGTTTGGTGTTCAGTCTGCTGCATATACGGAATTTTCTCTATAAAAAATGTCTTAAATCATGATTTGCATTTGCTGTGGAGTGACAAAATACATAGCGAACCAACATAAACTAAAAAAATATCAGCTCATCCCAAGGAGCATACAGAAACATTTAAATGTTTTTTGTTGTATTTGATCATCTTTGCAGTTATTGACATTTATAAAATTATTCTAACAAGAACATTATAAATTCAGGTTATTGTTGGTATAGGAGCAAGACCAGTTATTGGCCCATTCGAAGCTGTTGGGGTCAACACTAAAGTTGGTGGAATAGAGGTTTGTTTTCACCTTAAAGTTAATGCGTCGTGTTTCATTCTTGCAGTAGTCTGCTGTGTGTTTTCTGAGGAAATGTGCTTGTTTTGGTCTTTCGTACATGAAAATTGATTAGGACCAATTTTAAAATTTATAATGATTCATAATAGATTGTTTTCTCAGTTAAAGCTTTGGTACTGTACTACTGTGTTCCTCTTTTTTGGTTGGACATATTATTCTAAATCTGTTTAATGGATGTTTGACTTCGCAACAATCAATTGCTGTCTGTTTTTTCTTAATAGAGCTGATTTAAAACTTTTTTTATAGGTTGATTCCTTGTTTAGATCTAGCATACCTGGTATCTTTGCTATTGGAGATGTAGCAGCTTTCCCCCTCAAGGTAAGGTATTCACTGTATTTATTTTACTACTATGAAGAATTGGATCCCAGAATATGATTCTATCAAACTCTTTGGCAGATGTATGATAGAATAACAAGAGTTGAGCATGTGGATCATGCTCGGAAATCTGCGCACCACTGTGTTGAAGCACTCCTAACATCCCAAACAAAGCCGTAAGTTAATGGACAGTGTGTACTCCATTAGTTCATCTGCTATGCTGCTTTAATTCTCATATTTGATGCAGGTATGACTACCTCCCATATTTCTATTCAAGAGTTTTTGAGTACGAAGGAAGTTCAAGGAAAATTTGGTGGCAGTTTTATGGTGATAATGGTACAGTACCTACGTAGATAATCTGTATTACATAGTGTCCGTCCCGTTATCAGACATCAAAAACACAAAATCAATCCCTTATCTTGTGCACTGAGCAGTTGGCGAAACAATTGAAGTAGGAAGATTTGATCCAAAGATCGCTACCTTCTGGATTGACTCTGGTAACCAGTTGTCTGGACTCTAGAATATTTTGGTACTCCTCATTTGCATATCTTTTTATCTGTCTTATACTGTGCAGATAGTCGAGTGAAGGGTGTTTTCCTTGAGAGTGGTAGCTCAGAGGTAATTAACTACTGACATAATATTTTTGTCATGAAAAAGTCTTGCTTTTTTGGCACATTTCTATTGTTTTGAAGTTAATTCTGAATTACAAGTCATTTGTGTATAAGGATTTGTGATACATCTAAATTCTGATGAAATCTCCACCATCTTTCAGGAATTCTCACTCCTTCCTCAACTCGCTAAGTCTCAGCCCGTTGTAGACAAGGCTAAGCTGAAAAGAGCAACCTCTGTCAAGGATGCTTTAGAGATTGCAAGAAGCTCTCTCCAGTCTGGTGCTGCTGTTTAGTTCTCAACATCTAGAAACTCAGTTTGGTTTCAGTTACATCTTTCAAAACGTCAAGACATCAACAATAAATATCCATAATTCCACAGCATTTGTTTACGTGGGGTTGCAATATTATTATATATACCTGTGATCGCCATTTCCAGTTTAAAATAAATCTGATGGCCCTTTGAGGGGTTGATGAGGATATGAGATAAATCTTCTTGCATGCTGTTATCCATATTATTATGACCAGTTCAATGGGTTACTGTGAGTTGGATCAGTTTCCTGGTTGAAGTTTAACAGGTCTTGGCACCATGGCTTGTATGAACGCATGAATTTGTATCTGTGCAGCATTTCACTGATATTCTTATTTATGCAGTTTAAATATATCTTCCTGCACAAAATCAGGAATTGTTTTTTGAACTTGCACAAAACCAGGAATTGTTGTCATAGTAGTATTCTCTGTAGTAGTTTATGACAAGGCCGAGCCCAAATGATCACCATGACAACTCAGTGGAATTATTCTTTAATCATGGCTCATGTAACTGACAAATGCTTGCCCTGTCCTTGTAGATTCTAGAACAAATATTTATTTGATTCTGTGAAATGGTCATGTACTGCATGCGAGGCTGCGAAGAGAGTTGCAGATGGAAGTCAGCCAATACTAAAGCATATACATATATGTAATCAAATGGACTTTGTTGGGTTGAAGTATCCGGAGGCTTCGTCAGAGTTCAGAGACCACAATTTTTCAGGTAGCTTGTAATTCAGCTTAGCTTTGCTCTCTTTCTGTTTCTTGTAAATTAAGCAGCCAGTTGATTGTGTTACCAGGCACAAATTATGCTGTCACCCACAGGGCTTGAACCAAAACTGGATCCAATTTTGTAACTGGCAAAAAATAAATGGTTGGAATAAATGACTCATACTCTCCGGATTCCTTGTATATTAATTTGTTTTAGACTCTCAACTGCATCTATTCTTTTATGTTTGACATTGTCAAATAAATTCTCACACATAGATAAACGACTCATATTTTTTAAAATAGAATAAATAAGAGATAATAAAATTATTTGAGTTGATTTTTTATTTCTTATGCATAAGTCTAAAACATCGTATATGAGGTCAAAGAAAATAAATATTAATCAGTGCATGCATATATCCATAATTCACCGAGCTAAAGGGCAAATGTGAAAAATGTGATATTACATGGGCAAATGTGAAAAATGTGATATTACATGGCTTAAGATCAACTGCTATAGCAAAAGCTCTACGTCGAAATTTACCTCGAAAAGGTGAATATAGAACATTGTAGCTAGAATAAATATTCATTGCATTAATTCACTGCAACAGACAAAACTACAGTGATCCTCTTCAAAACTACAGTGACTCAATCTCGCCTCGCCGCTTGTCTACGCGTGTGAGGTGAGAGAAGTTCATCCGCTCATTTTTTTTATTTGTCTATTTTAGATTTGAAAGAAATATTCTTCGATCTATCATATCTTACTCGCCTTCCAATCAAATGTCTTTAAAATTTATATCATTCTATTTTGTCTCAACTCACTCTATCTCATAAATCAAACAAACCCTACAGGACATGGACAGAGGGAACCGTCTACCTTTACAATATGAAGGAACCTTTAGCATCTATCATCTCTGATTATTACACAAAATTCCTTCCATTTTAGAGGAATCCTGATTAATTTTGTTATACATATAAAAATAATTTTAGCATGCTAATTGCTGCCTCTGATCCTTGATATATGATACTTCTATAACTTAATTTAGTTGTAAAAACGTCGTATGTTAATAACTGGAATAGGGATAACAATAGGTCTAAAACCTACAGGTTCAATGAAAACTTGCTTACAAAGTAAACTCATAAAATACTTTTAAACCTACACATGCGGGTTTTAAATCAAGCACGTGCTTGAATCCGTCGGATACCGAAATCTGATGAAAAAATATGTGAGTTTGCAGAAATAGAAACATGTATAATTGAGTAAAACTATAGGTATCTATAGGTTTTAAATTAAATATATAGCTATAAATGTAAACCCAGACTAATGGTTATCAGTCAACGGGCAAAATTACCGTTCCTAAACCCGAGAAAGCAGACCGGTTACTCGCATAAAACTTGAAATGGTGATTTTTTTTCCACCGCAAAAAGTTATGCTCATTAGGTACCAAATGTTTGCTGTGGTAAAACTTAAAAGTTAGGGAAATATTTGCTGCATGTATAAAAATTTGATATCTTCTAAAGTATGATATTTAATGTATCATAAAAAATCCTCCAAAATTGTTAAGGCCTATTTAAAATGAGAAAAAATCATAATTTTTTTTAAAAAGATGTCATGAAACAATTCAATCTCACCAAGAAAAATTAATCCAGGTTGTGGCGGCGTTCATCGGCACGTTCATCTTGATCTTCACGGTGCTGTCCGGTGACGTCCACCGTCGTGATGGACGCCCAGGCGCAGCACGGCGTCGCCGCTTCGGCCGGGCTGGCCGTCATCGCCGTCGTCCTGTCCGTGGTGCACATCTCGGGCTCGCGCCTGAACCCGGCGGTCGTGTTCGGACTTCGGACGCCTCCCGCCGGCCCACCTCCTCCCCTACGCGGTGGCGCAGACGCTGGCGTACGCGTCCCTCGCCGCCGCGTTACTAGCCAAGGGCGTGTACCGCCCGCCGCGGCCGGCGGTCATAGCGACGGTGCCGAGAATCGGCGTCAGCGCCGGAGAGGCCTTCGTCCTCGAGCTGGCGCTCACCTTCGTGCTCGTGTTCGTCATCACCGCCGTCGCCACGGACCCGAGCTCGGCAAGTGCATGCATACACACACACATATTCATCTTAATTTCACCGTTCAAATCAAGATCAGAACTGTGAAAGGTGAAAAATTGAAGCTTTTCTAACAGTAGGAAAGCTTGTTTGTTTAAAATTTGTGCAGAGTGAGGAGCTGATCGCCATGGCGATTGCTGCGGCGATCATGATGAACGCTCTCGTCGCAGGGTATGTGAAATTATCAAATTAACACACTCCAATTAAGTTCATTACATTTGCTTTGTTTTGATAAAAAGAGATATTTTTTGTGTATCAATTGTTCGATATGGATCATTGATGGATGAATGGTCGATGACTTCAGGCCGGCGAGGACCATCGGAGCGGCGGTGGCGACCGGTGAGTACATGCACATCTGGGTGTTGTACATCGTGGCCACGCCGCTGGGCTCCATCTCTCGTCAAGCCTTGATCTGATCTTGATTTTTTTTTCACTTTTTTGGATTTTGATGAAAATGTTCTTCTATATAGTACTAAATACGGTAGTTTGTATATCTTGAAATTTTTATAAATATTGAGTTTCTTACCAATGGTTGGATTCTTACATTTAATCCAGAAAAGGAGTAAGATAGAGTAATTTGTTGCAAGCATGCATCTTTCTCCTTTTTGTTCTCCTGGTGATCATATCTTTGTCAGAAGCAAATGTTCACAAATGTTGAGACAAAAACTGCTAAAAGAGGAGAATTGCAAACTTAGGGTTACTTTAAAATGTAGAAATTTTACAGGATTTTTATAGGAATTAAACTAAATCCTTTAAAATACTCTATTTCAAAAGAGACTAACATGTTCGTCATGGTGAGTGGTGAATGTGATGAGCAAAACATGGGGTGATTTATATTTTTACCCTACATAAGTTAGTAGATTTTATACTTTTGCTCCATATATGTGTGGATGACAAGTGACCTTTGGCCCAATTACTATAGGAGTAAGGTAAAAAAATATAAAGCCTATTCAACTTTAGGACAAAAGAACAATTAATCCATGAATATCAGACCTCCCAAAACTAAAATTACATCGGTGGCATCTGCACTACAACAGTTCTTAAACCTACTTGCCACGACCATGAATGAGAAGAACTGATAGATTTACATGTAGGTAAAAATAAATTGATCAGTAAGCTCCAAGAACACATCATTTTAGTTCTGATTATGATCAGCTCAAAAAACTCTTATTTCTGGAGCTATATCTAACTGGCCTTAGTCGCAAAATCAACGCCCCATCTCGGCTCTTGCAGGGAAGGTGCTCAACAATTATTCCTCTCCCAGGGCAAGGTTTAATTAATAATCACGCCAGCATCGCCTCTCTAATCCTGCTTTGGTTTGCAGGGGTGTATTAATAAGACGAGATCAAAGGAGATAATTAACACGTTTTGGGTTGCTAAACAAGAGGTCAACCGGTCTGATCTACAGCCACTGGCCGGATATTCCGTCTGAACCCAGATATCAGAGCTGACGGCCACAAAAAAAAATGTTTTTGAGCAGATTCAACTACTGGCGTTGTCATTTGCTACATGAATACTACTACTTCAGTAGAGGGGAGCTGATCAGTTGACATTTGTTAATACATGCATGCATTATACTTAGTTTAATTACATTGCTCTTCTTCCCCGCGGGATCCTATTCCGCTTTTCCAAAATCCATGGATACATCTGATTCAGCAGCTGAGCTCCCCGCCGCTGCAAATTCAGTCACCTTCCCTCGGTTTCAAAGACACGAGCTTTTTCGCGCGCGAAAAAAACAAGCTGGATTTGAGAGGCCTATATATAGCCCTCGTGCTGCATGCCGTGCTCCTCATCCAAGGTTCAGAGAACAGCATTCCTTCGTCTACACTCTACAGCAAGATCAAAACATCCAAGTTCAGCACTAGCTCATCCATCTTGATCCATAAGAACACCAAAGTTAGAAGCTTGGCTTTGAGGAGGAAGAAGAACAAGATGGATGCTGCAGGGGCTGCCATACTCCCTCCCATCCAGACAGGTGAGAACAACAGGATTGCCATTATCATCTCTCCGAGGGCTGGAAGCTCCAAGATCCTGCCGTTCGAGCTGGTCGATGATGGTGGCAGCAATGTCAGCTCGCAACGGCATTCTGATCCTGCAGAGCCATCTGATGAAACCAAGCATCATCTATGGCATCCTGGCCTCCCAAAGATAAAGGCAGTTCCTGTTCCTCTCGTCAAGAAGGTGCATGCACTTGACAGACAACACGCACCTTATCTTTCTCTGCACTCTTTTCTTCAGATGAAGCCTTGACAGTGGATCTTGACAATATTGTTTGCAGGTGATTGCAGAGTTCTTTGGAACCTTCATACTCATCTTCACCGTGCTGTCCACCATTATCATGGATGAGCAGCATAAAGGTGTCGAGAGCCTCCTTGGCATCGCAACGTCTGCAGGCCTAGCCGTCACTGTGCTAGTTCTGTCCCTCATCCACATATCTGGCTGCCATCTGAACCCAGCAGTCAGCATTGCCATGACTGTTTTTGGTCACCTCCCTCTTGCTCACCTTCTTCCTTACATGGCTGCACAAGTTCTGGGCTCCATCGGCGCATCCTTCGCCATCAAAGGGCTGTATCATCCGGTGAACCCCGGGATTGTCACCGTGCCAAAGGTTGGGACAGTTGAAGCATTCTTCCTTGAGTTCATCACAACTTTCATCCTTCTGTTGATCATCACTGCTCTTGCCACTGATCTCAATGCAGTAAGATTCCTGATATCTTTGATCACTCTGGTTTTATTTCTTTGAAATGTTTGATGCTAATGTCCTTCTCATCAATCAAATCTTCAGGTGAAAGAGTTGATAGCAGTGGCAGTTGGGGCAACAATAATGATGAATGCTCTTGTGGCAGGGTATGTGCGTATAGAGTTCTAAAAGAAAATGTACTCAAACAGACATAGATTTCTTGTGTATTTAAACAGCCATATACCTTCTTTTCATGTTCTATTGAAGAAAATATGATTCAGATGTTAATATTTTGAACAGGCCATCAACAGGGGCATCGATGAATCCGGCTCGTACAATTGGCCCAGCTATTGCCACTGGGAGATATACTCAGATCTGGGTTTACTTGGTGGCAACTCCATTGGGTGCTATAGCTGGAACTGGGACTTATTATGCAATTAAGCTGTAGTGACACCAGGTAGAAGAACTGAATTGACAAAGAAATCAAAAGTTCAACGTGTAGTGCTACATGTTCATTCATTTTTAACAAAGTAACAATGAGTTGTTTTGCAGGAACTTGTGGTTCTTGGAGCATGCTGATTTTACCAGAATGTAGATACATCAAAAATTCAAACCTCATCTGGCTCCACGATCAAGTGCTCGAAGTGTAGCTACCCAATGAAATGTTAACAATACTTGTAATAATTGTTTTTAGCTGTAACAATAAAAGCCATTCAATGTCATTATTCATTTAAAACCATCAATTCTACAACTGGATCACTTCTCTGAGGAACAATAGCATATATTTTTCACTCTGAGGTTTCAGAGAAACACTGCCCTTCTCAAAAGATACAATTTTTCTTGCCAGCATCCAAAGTTACAGTGGCAAATGGGATCTCAGATCACAAATATAAGCAATTAAGAATAACAAGGTGCAGATAGCAAGATGCAAAGTACTAATCGGTGCCCATTGTAATTTGTACATACACACTAGCATTATAATTAGCAGCATGAGCAACGAGAAGCCATGACGTACTCTCTTGCCAATTGCCACGCTAAACATTCAGAGAAGACGGCCACGGCCGCCGTTGCCGTCGCCGTCGTTGAGGCCTTCCTCAACTCAGTTAAGCTGAACATTTGACGGCGGCAGCTGATCGGTCGCCGCGCAGCGGCACGGCCGTCGCCTTGAGCGGCCGCTTCATGACGACGGTGAACTCGAGCTTCTCGCTGAGGTCGACCTCCTCGCCGGCAACCTCCCGCCACTCGAATTCCCTGACTAGGTTGGCCACGAAGTACTCCAGGTGGAGCAGCGCCAGCGCCATGCCGGGGCAGATTCTCCGGCCGGCGCCGAAAGGCATCATCTTGATCTCCTTGCTGCCGGTGAGGTCGACATCCTCGCCCTCGCCGCCGGGAAGGAAGCGCTCCGGGCGGAACTCCTTCGGCTCGGTCCAGACCTCCTCGTCTAGCCCGATGTCCCCCACCGCGAAGTTCACCGGCGTGTTCGCCGGCACGCGGTACCCGTCAAGCGTCGTCTCCTCCTCCACGGTGTGGGGAAGCAAGTAGTGGCCCGGCGGATGCCGCCGTAGCCCTTCCAGCACGACGGCCTTGAGGTATGGCATCCCCTGCAGGTCCTCCTCCCGCACCTCGCCGTCGCCGTCGCCGTAGCGGTCTCTCCCCACGGCGGCGGCCACCTCCTCCCTGAGCCTGTCCTGCATCGCCGGGTTCTTGACCAGGTTGGCCAGTATCCACTGCAGCGCCGTGGCGGTGGTGTCGGTGCCGGCGCTCATGAACTCGGAGCAGAGGCTAACAATCTCGCCGTCGGTGAGCCCCCTCCCGCCGTCCTCCGGGATGGTCAGCTTCACCAGGGAATCCACGTAGCAGTCCCCGCCGGCGCCGGCCTCCCTCCTGTCGCGTATGAGCGGGATGAATAGCTCCTCCTGCCGCCGCCGCAGCCACACGAGCTTGTTCCACCGCTTGCGGAACACGAGCTTTGTGATCGTCGGGATGAAGGCGAAGACCTGGAAGCTGAGGAAGTTGCCGAGGAGGTCCCGCTGCAGCGCCTCGATCTCCCTGACGCGCGCGTCGCCGGGGCGGTCGCCGAAGCACATGTACACCAGCAGGCAGAACATGGCGTACTGGAACGGCTCCATGACGGTGACCGGCGAACTCCCTTCGCCGTCGCCGCGGATGTGGGAGAGGACCACGTCGAGCACCCAACGCCGGGCGTCGGAGAACGCACGGAGCCGCGCCGGATTGAGCACGCCGGCGGATATGCAGCGTCGGAGCGCCCTCCACGTGGGCCCATACGGCGCCGAGCTCACGTTCCGGCCTCCGCTGCTGAGCAGGGCGGCGGCGGGCCCAGTACCACCCGGGCGTGACGCGAACGCCGCTCCGCGCTGCACGAGCGCGCGGTGCGCCGGCCCCCGCGCCGCCACGATTATCGTCGGCCGCGACGGGCCCAGCGGCGCGAAGGAGAACACCGGGCCGTGCTCCCGCGCGATGCGCCGCAGCGTCGGCCCCACGTTGAAGTCGCGGCGGGCGAGGAACAGCAGCGGGCCCACCACCGGCACCGACCTCGGCCCCGGCGGCATCGGCGGCGCCTCCCCCTCCACCTCCTTCTCCTTGGCCGGGCTGCCGGCGCGGGCCCGCAGCAGCAGCGAGCAGAGGAGGCAGAGCAGCGCGGCGAGCGAGTAGAAGAGCCAGTCCTCCATGGCTAACCCGGCCGGATTTTTTTCCTCCCCGCCCACTGCTCGCTGCCATCTCGGGAGACGAAACTGTATATTTATACAGCCGGAAAAAAAGGATTTTTATCCCTTGCTCGAATGTTTGGGTAAGTAGGAAGTGGGTGGATGGGCTGGGGACACGCAGGCGGCGGTAAATAATTTCCGGGGGATATTTTTCATTTTCTGTGGCTAGTGGCCGGTAGCGAGTGTTGGAGTCATGAACAATTGGACAATTTTAACACCAGTGCCCTATTAACAGTGATGGGTTTGGATTATATCGTGGTTTAATTTAACAGAACATTCGTATTTATGAAGTTTGTTAACTAGGCGTAGGAGGATCACGCATATGTAATCGTCGGCCGAAAAGCTAAAAGAGATAGGTACCGACTAACGGTGCAATCGTTAGTATCGGGAGCTAGGTCTATCTATAAAAGATCAAACATTAGTATACAACCACTATAGATAAATTAATGTTTAATTTTATTACTATATTAAAACGATATACCTGGTATTGACGCAACTAACTCTATGTCGGCCTGTTCGAGACAACTACTGCTTCTGCTATTAGAAGTCCTAGCAGGTAAGATACATCCTCAAGTGTGATCGTCACCTCCCCCAAAGGCAAGTGAAATGTGTGTGTCTCCGGCCTCCATCTATCGACCCACACCGTGAGAAAAGCTCGGTCAAATAAAAACCTGATGGCTCCATCGACCAATCTAGCTAGAGAGAGTAAGCCAGCACCGCACAACCTGTATGGAAGAAGATGTTAGTCACGTAACGAGATAAAAATAAAATATGAACGACCATTATGCTTGCTTAACTAACCTGCCAACCCATCAGGGATGGATGCTCCAGAGATACTGCGGTGTGCGGACTCTGAGCGGAACGAGATCAGGCTGGTCCGGATCGGTGGACGTGAGTGCTCGTGCCCGATGGTGACCGTCGACCATAGCGGAGAGAAGCTCGTAGGGGCAATCATCATTATCCGCCATCTGCAGGTTGTAAAACAGACAAATATTGTTAGCGCCAAAGATACAACATGTGACAATTAACAATTGAAGTAACTACCATACGTACATCTTGGAGACTATGTACATTGTGTGATGTGCGGTGATCTGTATGTCATAGGGGGCCTCGATTGCTTGTGCCGATTTCTGTGCAATTCTTGTACGTGTGTCCAGCCATGTTGCACAAAGAGCACTTTTTCTTTTTCCTGCCTGCTTTGAATTCATCCATATCATTCCGAATACGTCGTGTCTTTCTTCTTCCCACCTTTGAGTTGACACGTTGGAAATCTGGTACCCAACGACATGCACCATCTGACGGAGATATGAATGAGCTGACAACCCCATATCCTCGGAGTTCACCGCTCCAAGTCTCAAAGACCTTTTCTTTTGTAAAGTATTCAGACAAGTACATCCCGGCATGCATATCAAATACGACGCACGCCGCCATGACATGACTGCATGGCTTGTGGTACAGAGATGGTTTGTTGCAGCTACACCGACAAGTGTCGGTAACGGTGCACTCATGAACAATAACATCCCGATTTGTTCCTCGTCGACCTTTGTCTCAACATGTTACCTCGAAACGGAGTTCCCGGGAACTTATCTTAATGGCACGATACGGGGTTGCCTTCTTACTTTTCTCTATAAAGTACTCCGTAATCTTTTTGTAATACAAATGACGCTCGTCCCAGTACACCACCAAAGCAGCAGTATGCCGGTCCACGAAGTATCAAGTGGTTCCACGGATTATGCCCTCCACAATACTAACCAAAGGCAAGCATCGCATACCCCGCATGATCCAATTGTACACCTCTGCAAGATTGGTGGTCATGATGCCATACCTTGCGCCGTGAGTGTCATAGAGTAGAGACAAATGCTCCCTACTCTCAAATTTAATCCAATCTAAAAAGCATCGAACTTTCGTCCTCTACCATTTGCGGATCGTCTGTTGGTCATCAGTGGACAGAGAACAAAGTGGCTTCGGCTCTAGCTCCGGATCACTTCAAGATTGCTGCCTTGCGGTCTTCTCATGCTTGTATTTTGATGTCAGCTCATCAAGTTTCATCCACAAGGCCTTGAACTTCCTCTCTTGGTTTTGGCTACACAGTCTCTTGAACAGATTAATCAATTCTTTATTCTTTCCGAAGTGACGATAGAAATTCGCACCTAGATGGCGCATACACCATCGAGATTGAATGTCCTTCCAAGGATATGCCTCCTCCGGATCATGCTTTATATGTTAGACTGTCTTTATAAGTCCATCATATCGGTCATACAATAAACAAATATTTGGTCTACCCTGAAGAACCCCAACATTCAAGTGCCGTAAGAACCATAACCAACTTTCGTAGTTCTCACTTTTCACGAAGTTAAAGGTAATTTGCACAACCTGGTTGTTATCGTCAACACCAATAGCGGTCAATATCTGACTTCTATACTTCCCAGTTAGAAATGAGACATCCACACAAAGAATGGAATGACAGTACTGAAAAGCCCAGATGTAAGCACCAAGTGCAAAGAAAACTCGATGTTGAATCGACGCACCCTCCGGGAATATCGCATCTTTCTCTTCGAAAGAGAAGTATGTGCCAGGGTTGCGCCTCTTCACCGTATCCAGACAGAAAGACAAGTTATGATATGAGTCATCGAATATACCGAACCTTATTTCGAGCGCCTTCTGTTTAGCCCTCCATGCCTTAGAATAGTTGATTGTGTACTGGAAGCTTCTCTCTATGGCAAGTATTAAGGCCCGAGGCTCATAACTGAGATTCTCAACAATCTCATAATACATCACCCCCGCAATGTACTTGACACTTAGATTCTTGTGCCTAGTTACAGCTATATCCACCGCGTATGTATGTTGCACCACAATTAAGCATACCCAATGAATTCTCCACTTCGGTTGATGTGCGCGAACTCTTCATGGGCAATCATCCCTCTCGCACACAACGTCATACATTGTGGTTTGACTTTTTCACTCGAAATGATCATCGGAGTGATAATGCCCAAGCTTTCACGACATCTTGAACTGCATCTTTGGTAGGATACACCATATCCTTCTGCACCTCGTTCTATCCATACTCCCAACGAGGGTCACGGCCCTCATTAATAGCAAGAGCATCAAAATCTTCTGCTTATCACTTGTTGGAAATCACATTGTCTTCCTCTTCATTGTCATTGTTGTCATCTCCTACTTCGTTTTCTTCGTCTGAGTTATCGTTGGTACCCTGCTCGACTACTTCCTTAAAGTCTTGATCCTCTTTCTCTAGCAAATTAGGTATGACCTCTATTTTTCCCCTTCATCAGCTTACCCTTCAGCAACCCTAGCTATCGTAGACGGGAGAGCATCCCCGGAATGTGGCACTACATCCATCTCGAGAATCACCTCCTAGACTTGGCTACTCTGGCCGACCTTGAAGTGTACTCCAGACTCAGCAACTTGATCCGGTACTGGGTCTAGAGTAGGAAAGGCATGAGGAGTAAAATAGATAAGCAAAATCCCTTTCCAACCTCGCTCTAGCGCCTTTCTGACATACCCTCTCCATATGGCGGTCGAGGTAACAGGAACCATCTCTCAAAAATACCCTTCGGTCGCACGGCTGCATCGGGCATACACATACAACTCCCACTGCTCTCTATCCAATCGAAATATATGATAAAGCCACCGCTTAACACTCTCAATGCTACGTTCTACCACCCAACTTAAACTATTTTCGGTACATTAAAAACTAGTAAGGTCAGCACCATCATGACCAACAAGTACTTGACCATATCCATAGTAAATCCTAAATGATGTTCTATCTGACATGCCTGTAAATATTAAGCAGCAATCAATATAAAAAACATAACTACGTGTCTAGCGTGATAGATCAAATCCACTTATTTAGCAACAGACGAATTAACTAAACAAAACTACATCTAATTACGTTCAAAGTATCGCTACATTAAACGACGAAAAACATCTAACAGAGTACGGTATGTTGAGATACCTGGAACAACAGTGGATGCAGTCACCGTCGGCTCTTACGTCAGCAAGCTAGCACGCGTAAGAAAGCTACACATAATAAGATATGTTAAGTACATCTAAATTATCTCTAAACTATGTTTAAAGTGCCTCTAAATTATGTTCAAGGTACCTCTAAATTATCTTTAAAATAACCATTAATTATCGCTAAAGTATAGTACACCTAAATTATCTCTAAAGTACCCCTTAATTATCTATAAATTATGTTCGAAGTACCTATAAATTATCTGTAAAGCACCCCCTTAATTATCGCTAAATTATCTCTCGACTATATTTAAATTACTCTAAAAGCTTCATCAGAATACTCCTAAAGTACTATTAAACTACCCCTAAAATAGTACTAAACTAGTCCTAAATCATAACTAAAAAACTACTCCTAAATTACCCCCAAAAACTACTAAACTACTCCTAAATTAGGAGGAAACTATCCTAAATTAACTACCTAATTACTACTACCTGAAGAAGAGAAAAGAGGGAAGAAGAGGCATACCTGGGAGTTCCAAGCCGAAGGGGACGAAGTGAGACGCGGATGGGAGGGGGGCTTCGGCCCCCCTTTTATAGAACTAAATTTCGGCGGATGAAGAGCCGATCTAGGCCTCGGCCTATATCGGCACTTAGTGTACCGATCTAGGCTGATCGGCCTAGATCGACGCTTCATCGGCTGACATTTGGCGCACCCGTACCGATCTAACCGGATCAGCCTAGATCGACACTTGGTGAGCCGATCTAGGGCCGACCGGCCTACATCGGCAAATCAAGTGCCGATCTAGACCAGTCGGCCCTAGATCGACACATCAAGTGCCGACAGAAAGCTAGTTTTGTTATTTTTGAAAACCATGTACCAAAATTGAAATTTCATTTAAAATTTGTATTATTTAAAAAAAATCGTTTTCTACCCGACAAGAGAAAAGAAATCTTATTCCAAAAGAGCCCTCAACATTGTCTAAAAAACTTCATTTCTAACTCTTTATATATTAAATCAAGAAGTTTTTTAATACCTCTTACCTATCACTTCTTAATACTATTTTCTTATTTAGTAAGAAGCATTTTGGTCTTTTTACTTTTACAATTAATTTATCAACATTATATCAAAAGTATCGAGGAAGTAGATGTTAAGACGAAGTTCGAAACGGGTTTACTGAAAAGTGAATGATCACTTTAAAGTCCGAACCTAAATATCGGTCCATCCACGTAGATTAATGGATACCCGTGAGCAGATGCAGATACAAGTTTCTTAAGTCAAGTACAGAAATGGAGAGACAATACTCACAGGTAGTGTGAAGACCAGGCCATACCAAGACAAAGCGGCACGTATGATTGGCTTGATGGTGAAGTTTAACCGGCAAGGAAGAGAAGTCCAGGTGGGAACCACGACGGCGACCGGCCGGAGGAGGTACAGAGCAAAGGCTGAAGACGAAGGAGAGCAGGTAGTAGAGCCAATCTTCCATTCCATGGCTGAAACTTGGAGATAGGCAGGAGCTAAGCAGCATCAGGTTGCAAATATCTTTTATCTGCAGGTTGCAAGCTGAAATAGCTGTTTACATGATCCGGAAGGATTCGTTGCAGATGTACACTGCACATGTGCTCTCAAGATTGCTGCAAAGGTTACTGTCCCAGAACATGGCATCTATTCATATTCAGAAATGGGTGTTGGGCAATAAATCAACACCTCGGTAAACATTGATAATGGGTGTAAAGGAAATGTGTAAGGATATGCATTTGGTGCTGCTACTGAAAATAGATGTAAAGAAACATGATCTAATGTTCAGGATGTTTAACAGTACACTGATAATCTCTTTGCCTTAGCAATAAATAAACCAATGGCAAACAGAATATGCCAATTTGCAGTGCTTCTCAACAGAAGCATCTACATACCTCATGATTACAAAGCTCTGCTTCATAAACAGATACCATGTGAAGTGAATTGTTGGAAATGTATGGAGTAGGATAGGCCATGGTCTGGTGTGCTCTAGCAAATGCACTAGGTTGAACCAGTTAGAACCACCTCACTCTTTATTATCATCAGCTTTTTCAGACTGTATAAACCATTCTTGCAGTTTGAGTTCTTGTTCTTCCTTGAACCTATTATAAGTCTCCACCGTTTTGGAAATATCAGTCAAAGACAAGCTCTCATTCACAGTAGCTGTATTATTATCTAGCAACTGGCTTGAAGCAGGAAGATCATCCTTTTCTGCATCTGAGGATGTTGATGCGCCATGTCCACCAGCTTGTGATGATTCAGGAGCTACAGATGACACTGACTCTTCACTAGTATCATCTTTTGTTATGAAATCAGGCTGTGGCCATCTGAGAGTGGAGGCCCTTTGCTTTGCGGTGTTGAACATCAAGGAAAAATAATTACGGCTGCTACTTCCATTAGTTGTGCCCAGATCTTCCCATGTTCTCGAGCTTTTACCTGATGAGAACCCCCAACTGGGGTTCTGGATTAACCTGAATGGTAGTAATTCTTTCTCAAAACCAATGATAGAAGATGTACTTGATGCATGGAAATAATAAGATACAGTAAGGGACTACGATGACCAAGCCAGAGTTGTAGAGTGGTTTGTTAGTAGAAGCTATAAAAAGCTAGAACCTTGTTGGAAAGAACAAGTAAAATCAGACAGGCTTGAACAAGTTTATCTTACTAAGTATATAATTATATATATAACATGGTCGGCTGCCATTCATACTTCATAAAAGAAAGAAAAAGAAAAGGTCATTGTTCTATAAAGGATGGCATGAATGAATTCAATTGAGTATACAACTGTATCAAACAAATGAGAAACATTATTGTCTTTTTGTCAAGGCAATGGAGATAGAAGCAAAAGAAGCTTTCAAGTTTGGTAGAAGACTAACCCCCTCTTCGGTTGGGTCTTTGACATTATCTGTAGAGATTTATTGATGTCCTTGATCATATCATCAGCAATTGGAAGTCCAAACTCAGCCATAGACCTCACTGCACAGATAGAATCCTCTATATCTTCAGTATGCAATGCTACCTCATGAATCTTTTCTGCAACCTTCCCCTGATGAGAGAAACAGGGCTCATATTAGAACTCCACGATATTGTATCATTAGGCAGATAGCCTTGTTTTTTTTTTCAGTTGGTAATAATTAATAAGTGGTAACCACTGACAAGGACAAATGAAGTTGTCAAGCAGCTCAGAAAATTATCACTTATCAGATATTAGATTATTTTCAAACTTAAAACTGCTAGAAGAAAATGGAATATTATAGCACAGCACCAATAAATGAATGTGGCAAGTAACAAGCCTTATCACTTGAGAACAAAGTTTCAGGCATACTGTATTCAGCTTTTCTTCCATGTTTTTTTTACAAAAGATTTCTTCCATGTTTTGACTGCTGTACAATATTTATCAAAAAACTGTTCTACAAATAATAGGATCTGGGATCCCAAGCCAACATTTTACTGAAAACAAATAAAATCAAATTTGGATGCTAAACTGGTTTACAACACACCAGGTTCTGCCAATGCCAATTAGAATATTGATTCGCTCTAGAGTCTAGACTCTGAAAAAAGCCACTATATCATGAGAATACTAGGTGCACAAAAGTTGATAACTTCATACATCATATTGAAGTCCCCTCGGGCGACGAGTCTATGTTGCATGACGCATGTTAAATAAATGAAATCCGACTCTCGAATGCTCAAAATCAGGTATACAGCAGATCAGCTCAGTTACTTGCTCATGCAAATGACACACTGTCCCCCAAACCAAGTGTCAATTTGTTATACTTTTCTCTTAACTAAGCATATCTGAATTCCATCCAGTTTACTATTGTGATAGAAGGTGGCACTGATGATAGATCAATTTACAATTTTAATCCCAATGCGCAAGGCAGCATGAACAAAAGCATCACATGCCCTGGACCAAGAGGAAAATTAAGGAGAACCAGCAGATGAGACAGATAGAGAGAGAGAGAGAGGGGGGGGGCTGCTGGACCTTGACGTCGAGAAGAAGGGGCATGGACGCCTGCGCGTGCTGCTGGACGAAGTAGAGCCCGACGGAGGGCTCGTTGGCGACGTACTTGATCATCTCGTCCACCCCGTCCTTCACTGCAAGGCTCCCCAATAGGAGAAAAAACAAGAGTCAGATCGCCACGCCACGAAGGCGAGGCGCTCGACGTAATTCCTCCAAAGAAGGTAGAGCAGCAAGAACGGAGAGAAGCAGCAAGGGCGCGGGGCCGGGGATCGTCACCGCAGAGGAAGCCGTCGGCGGGCGAGAGATGCGATGCCGACGCGGCGGCGGCGGCTGAGGACGAGGGGTTGCGCTGCATGTCCGCGTCCGCCGCAGTGCGCGGCGGGCGACCATCACGGAATCCCCGTCTCCACGACACGAGGAGGAGTTCGAATCCGCCGCTGCCGCCGCCGAGAAGAGTAGTAGGATTTAGGAAGAGGGGTGGAGTCGTGGAGAACTCACGGAAGAAGGAAGCAGGAGAAGTAGATGGGATGGAGAGAGAGAAGGAGGAAAGAGAAGTCGAGCACGCGCGATGGTGACAAATCCCTCTTGCACGACTTGCAAATCGGAAAAGAGTAAATTTTACAAAAAAAAAAATCAGATTTTAGGACATGTAACATAATATTCGAGATTTTTTTAAATTTGTTTAAAGTAACAGCATGTAGGGAGGCCAATGTTAACAAAACCATTATCAGATTGATTATTGATGATGACCAAACAATGGTAACTAGAGTATGATTATCGTTATCGGTCCAGTGATTGCTAACCTAGCTAACGTAAACTATTGGATGGTCGAAAACTATGGTAACTGACTTTATTAATATAGTTCTGTGACCCTGATTAATGCATAATATTTTAGAAAACCTCATATTTACAATTGTACCTTGATTAGATATAATACTATGTTTCATAAAACCTCATATTCATAACTATACTCTATTTGACTATGGTATCTATATAATTATATATAATATAATATTTGTAACCTGAACTTGTCACTTCATTATTTCATAGTCTAAGAGTATATTTAATATAACTTTCTATAGCTATTTTTATAGATTTGGGGTTTAAAATCTCTCTAACAACTCTCCTATCTAGTTCCTAATTTCTATAGATCCCAAAAACCTCCTCTATCCTCTCTACTTTAGAGAGTGGCTCGGTTTCCTATTCCTTCTGGCTCCACTGTGATACAAGAAAAAAAGAAAGAGATATAAAAGATATGATAAGTAGAAGAATGTTGAAGATGAATGAGATTTAGAGAGCGAATTTTATTAAAAAGATTTCATGCGTGATCACGTGATACTAGTGTATTTTAAGACATTCTTGAGATGCTCTAACTCTTTAAGTGACAAATTCTACACTCCTGTTACGTTCAGTTGACAGGCAACTGTAAAATGCCAACAACCATCGTCTGAAGCATGTCATATCGTCACTGTACGATCATATGGAGCTACAGCGGCAAGTTGTAGATCAAACTATTCGCCTAGCCACAGAAATTTCTCGAGTTGAACAGATGCCCAACTTTGTTCGGACTTTGACCGACCAGAAACACTCGACGTGAGGTCGAGATATGCTGCCGGTTTACACCAACAGCTTTAGCGTTAGTGTCGACAAGCGAACGCCAGCACGAGTGCATGACAGCTCAGTTTGATGTAGCTCTCATCGTTCCTTCATCATCACAAGCTATGTAATGCAACATTGCCATCTGATTCTGATGAACAATTTCCTCCAGAAGAGAATGGGGCACACATATCAATTTCTGCATTTGAATGTAATTCAGTTTTATGTACAGAGTGATGGAGTTTGTCTGGAGCCAGTATGTACGATTTTTACTACAGATGTGGGGGCACACAAGCCCCAGCCAGGATCATGATAATATTGAGAATAGCTACCTGAGCCTGATCATCAAATGAACGAATTGCAACCCAATGCTGACCTAGTATATCAATCCCAACTAATGAAAGATATCCTTTTGACGGCAGTGCAGCTGCATCAAGCTCTGGGGAGAGATTCAATAATATCTGCAAAGGATTAGCATTTAGCAACTTATCTCATTACATTGCATAGAAAAGCTCCGCTAAACATGAGAAAAATGTCATCTATAGCTCCTCTAAAATGTAACTCGAATAATGGCAACATAGTTATATGGTTAATCATTGGGGTAACCTCATCAAGATAGTATAGAAAAGAGAAACAGTTGATTGTTCATAACTAGCCAATAGATCTCATTTTGTTGGGATTGTTTCTGAGCGATACCACAGTTTTTTTTTTTTTGAGAGAGATGCCATTGTATAGTAGTATTTTGTTTATATATGAAAATAAAATTATGACAAAGGCAATTTGCAGGACATTAGCTAATTGTACAACTGAGCACCATCTACTTAGTACTTACCATTTCATGGTTTCATGACTTTCATCAGCATCTCCTTTGTGGAAACTCCCAGTAGTATTCTCATCCACATCTTCTTTGTGCAAACTCCCATTAGTATTCTCATCCACATCTTCTTTGTGCAAACTCCCATTAGTATTCTCACCCACATCTTCTTTGTGCAAACTCCCAGTAGTATTCTCATCCATATCTTCTTTGTGCAAACTCACAGTAATATTCTGATCCATATCTTCTGTGTGCAAACTCCCGGTGATATTCTCATCCACGTCTTCTTTGTGTAAACTCCCATTAGAGTTTTGTGAACTAGAGGATGACTCCCTGGAATTTCCTGGGTTGTGTAACAGATGAGAAAAACCCTGCCACAATCTTGCAGGCAGAAAAGGGGCACTTTCTTGTTGATCTTCAGATGGCACTTCATACACACCGGCTGAACCTGGATTTAATTCAGAGAACCTTACAGCTCCAAGAAGTCTCTCAGGGAGCTCTGATTCAGTCTGACTCTCGATAAGGAACGCTAAATCTACTGTAAGTGTTGCCACGTAACCAAACGCCAAATGGACAATTGCATTTGCAACAATAGAAGATCCAATATCCACATCAATTTCAATGAAGTTTGATCTTTGAATATACTTGCACGTAAGAGCTCTACCCAATATGCAGATAGCTTGTTCGCCCACAGCTGTTCGAACAATCCAAGGCCCCCTAACTATGTTCGCTATCATTTTAAGCCTAGATTTCCGGAAAGTTTCGTCCCCTTTCAAGAATTGATCCACAAGTGAGCCTTCAGGTACAGGTTCCAGTGATACAAAGTAGAATACAGCACTGTAGTTATCCTTGCTGGGCAGTTGCAGGTTGAAAGCCCAGACAAAAGGCTGATTGCCACGTGAAACTTCGTCATCTATGGCTTTCCTCACACGATGATTCTTGTTCTTCAGGACCTCACATATTTTTGCTGGGCCTTTGATCCAATCAAATCCGAGAGGTTTTAGAAGATATTCCCCACCGGGTATTTTTACCTTAGTTGTAAGATATTCAGGGCCTCTGACCATAAATGTGTCCCCAGGGGGAGTAGCCCAGCCATCAGGGCAGCTTTCAGGCTCTAGAAAAGGGACTGCTCCTCCTGACTTGACATCCTCTATCCATTGGTGCTCAAGCTCACCATTGGAACAAGCCATCTATACAGCAAGTGTTAAGTGTAGTTAGTCATCAAAGGAGCCAGATAACAATATAAATGTACATCAATAGCTGTCTAGATGCACTTCAAAGAGAGATTCACATCTGTAGCTTGAGAATGTAAGCAAGAACAGAACACAAAAGGAACCACAAATAGTTGTTCGGCGAGCGCTCTAGCATGGACTGAATTCATACATCTACCAGCAATTGCACAAGATAGTTGTTGCATTGTGCAATAGAAAGGCATTCTAGTTCCAAACTTTGATACATTAAATAGGATTCGATCCAACCCTGAGGCATTAACATGATGACCAAACATGCCATCCCAAGCTACCAACACCTACCCAGGTAGGAGTAACCACAATTGGCTCTTACATTTTTCCCATCACTAATTCGCGACAACGATTTGACCAAAGGTGCAAAATAACCCAGGGGCTCCGGCTATTCAACTGTACATACTGCATAACCAAATTAAGCTACACAAACAGGCTCTGCCGCCGGAGAGTCAATCAATCAACAAAAAACAGCAACTTTCTCGATTGAACCCCCGGCGGATCCAGCCGACAGGCAAACACCACGATTCCCGCACCGAATTCTCTCCGGATTGCTCCCGGAACGCACCCCAATCAAGAAACCACACATGATCTACGAAGCAGCAGCGACAGCAAGCCAGCCAAGAAGACGCAATTCACCTGGACAGGACAGGAGGATCTCCGGCGCTGCGGCCTAGCGGAGCTCGGGCAGGGTGGGTGGGGGCGGGGATGAGGCTGGAACGGAGGCGAGAGCTCGGAAAGGTGGAATCTTGGAGCTGTGCTTGCTGCCTTGGATGTTTCTTGGTGTCGCCGCCTTTGCTTGCTCTCCTGGTGAAGGCGGCCGGCCTCTCTGCTCTTGCGTAGGGGGATAAACAGGCTAAACCACGCAAGGCAAGACTGCGACTTAGCGTGTGATGGTTGGCATTATAAATTGATGACTTTTAGCCCCGACAGAATAAAATTAATTGTTAAGCTAACTAATAGTTAGAGTTAATTATTAGCTAGCTAATAGTTAGTTGGCTAAAAATTAGTCATGCATGTTTAGATACTTTGGACTAATAGATGGCTAAAGTTAATATTGTTGCTGCTACAGTAATCGTGCTATAGTAGTGTAGAGGGTAAAATAGTCCAAGGGTCTCTATTAGTTCAAATTAGTTTACTTTTATGGACTAATGAGCTAACAAATTGTTAGCCAATAAACTAATAGTTAGTTCACTAATTAGTTACACTATTTAGATGAACTAAAACTAATTTTTAGTTGCTAACTATTATTTCGTGGGATCCAAACGGGACCTTACTCTTTCGCTAATTTCCTTTACTGCCACCTCTTACCAATTTCATACTACTATAATCATAGTAATATACTATGAGTTATGTTTATTTATATACAAATATGTGTCCCTATTTAGTTACAAATATTTTTAGTATCTCCACCTTCTAAATAGTTTAGAGTTTTTATCTAGATTATAAAATTAAATAGTTATAGCATTTAAAAATAAACTAATATTCAAAACTATGAGACACTATTCACATATACTCATTGGTTCTTTAAAGGAATCTTAAATGTTCAACCCTATATCTTAGTAATATTTATAGATTATTTTGTTACCTCTTCTTGAATGAGTGTGATAAGTGGCACATGGAAGTCTGTTAAAATTAGCTCTCCCTGCGCAACACGAAAAAACATTTATGGTGTCTAAGCGAACAAACAATCTATCCACGTTGTAGCATGGAATGCTTTAACTCATGGCTTTACCCTGCATTGGTGGAAATTATTTTATTTATTTATTTTTAATTAATAGAAGTATATTTTCTTTTCAATTATTTAAAAATAGTTTACGATCGTTTCATGTTAGAGCGGTAACAGAGCGGAGCATGAATGGGTTAAATAGGGATGCCCCAACCTTGGCCTCGACTTGCTCCCCTGGAGCTTGGCCCTAGCCTTAGCCCCAACATTAATTCTGACTGAGCGAATGAGGATATATTCATCTCTATCCCTACCTTCGTCAAGGCCTCGAACCTCTACTGAGGCCCACGTGGCGACCGGCGACACGAATGCGACTCAATGGCAACTCGTGGAGGCGATGAGGGTGAAAGCGATGTGATGACCACAGGTAGATATGTGGCAGAAACAATGGACAACAAGCGGATGACGTGGACACAAGGTAGGTGGACGGTGGTGACAGGCAAACAATGACGCAAAGGCGATGAGTAGGCACGGCGATAGCACCAACGACACTATGCGACAAGCAAACGGTGATAACAATTTTGAGGTTTTACTAGTAGAGAAAAAAACTCACCCCACGTCAGCTTTATTTAAGGAAAAATTTCTTATATGTCACTGAAAGTTCACGCGATCTCTTATATACTACTTGTTCTTTCACTGACATTTGGTTCTAAGACCTATATGTCAATGAAAGAACGAATGACATATAAAAGATAATATGAATTTTCAGTGGCGTATAAAGAATTATCTCTTTATTTAAGGCCTTAACCCCACTTTTCCATGAGGCAAAAAGTTTCATGCCCTCGTCCCTGAATACAATCCCTATTTCTGATGGGTATTTTACCAAAAGGTTTTTATAACGGCTCGATAGAAGAACGATTTATTTGACATGGCAATATCTAAATCGGTCGCTTGCAAAAAATTTGCATTGAAAAGCTTTGATGCAAATTTCTCTGCATGCAAATTTGCACAGAAGCCCTCCACACGACCACACTGAAGCAAAACTGTTAGCGTAATTTTTAGCAACTATATTTTCTGACTAATTTTTCCTTATAGTTATGATCTATTGCAGAGTAAGAAACATTTAGTGTAGATGCATGCGTGCATGTATTGATTGTTGCATTGTCTCCTATAGTTACTCACTCTATCCTATATTATATATATTTCTAGCATTTAAATTTTATCTTAAAATGTAGCTACTTCTTTATCTACACTTTTATCTGAAAAAATCACAACCATATTTTATTTAATATCTCTAGCTATTTTCCTCGTCTCAACCAATTACAACCATTCATCATTTACTATAAAATATTTATATTACAAGACAGAAATATATAAATACTTATATTTACTAGTTATCAATTTAACATGGATGCAAAATCGAGTATTGCATATTTGCATTGATGAGGCATGCAAGTGGCCGCTACTACAGATAGCGGTCCACAGGAAGCCTATAGCCCTATCTATACTGCCCCACGCAATCCTCCTCCCTCGTCGGCCTCCGCTTCCGTCTCCTCGCGCCGTCGCCGTCTCCGGCGTCCTGCTGCTTCTGCCGCATCGTCGCCGGTGAGAACCCGTAGTACGGACATCGCCCCCTCTCTCATTTCTCGCTATCCACGCCTTTTTGTCTCTGTGCCCTAGCCTTGGCTTCTCTTCTAGATCTGGAAGCACAGCTTTCCTCCCTTTGCCTTAACCCTAGCTTGTCTCCAGGAAAATTCGGGGGGTTCAGGTGTTGTTCCTCCATGCTCCACCACGCTAGGTCCGCCCCTGGTTTCACGTTGACCTACAACCCATGCCGTTCAACAAGCAGCTACCAATGTTGGCGTGCCATGAAGTTGCAGAGATCGCAAGTTGGGCAGATGCTTTTGCCTCGCAAATTAAGGAAATCTGCGCTGCGGCAGAACACCTTCACTCAGAGGCAGGTTGCAACGCGCTGCTCCTCTGACCTTAGTACCTCCTGCAGAGAAGAAGTGCCCAACTATTTAGCAGTTGATGTTTTGCAAGATCAGTCATATACAAGGCAAGAAATCTTTCGTAAAGTGCTCGTCATCTTGAATCCTAATTCTGGATTCCGCAGCTCTCCTGAGGTTTTTTACCAGCAAGTGCAACCAATACTGAAGGTAATATGGCACTGCTTTTCCCAGAGAGTTCTTTCAGTTGGAATCAGATTCAGCAAGAAAAAAGTCTTATTTCAAGTGCAACCATGAACGGATAAGACATTTTAGAGCCTTCACTGTGTTATGTTGCATTTGAATTTTGATTTGGTGCAGCTTTCAGGCTTCATGATGCAAGTTGTTGAAACATCATATGCTGGTCATGCACATGTTCTTGCTTCTACTGTTGATCTCAGCACATGCCCTGATGGTAATATCAAATTTGTATCTGTATTTGCAGTTGGGTGCCCTTCTAACTATTTGCCTGTTTGGTTCACTATTATTTCATTTTGCAGGTATCATATGTGTTGGAGGTGATGGAATTGTAAATGAGGTCATCTCCTTTCCTTTCCTATGTTTCTTTCTTTCCACAATCTGACCTGGTACTCTGGTAGCTTATTTCACTTTTTTTTTGCACTTGGGTCTACTTGCTATTTCCATTTAGTACATATAAATTCATATTTATTAGATGGGCTTCTTGTCACTGCCCTTATAAAATTTAGCACTTTTAGCTCACAATTGCCCTTTTATCCTGTCAATTACATATTTCTTTATAATTAGTACAGGTTTTGAATGGTCTGCTTGGTAGAGATGATTTGAAAGAGGCTAT
>KE372915.1:158235-187211 GCA_000418225.1 Zizania latifolia
CTCATTAGTGTGGACTGTTCTTGGTACCAGAGATCCTGTTTCTGCTGCAACTGCTTTAGCGAAGGTAATTTGGTAATGTTATGATCAGATTTGTCCGCACACATTTATATGTAAGGCCATTGTTTGGAATAAAGGCAGTCCCCTAATATACAAATCACAATTCACAAAAGATATACTTTAATTATGTACATTGTTTGGTCATTGCCTTTTTAAGTCTGAGATAAATGAAGTGCGTGATTACCATATACTTTGAATTTTAGAGCAGTTTTTGACAGTCCAGTTATGCCATTGTTATCTGCCATTGCATATTTTGGCAGAAAAAGGGTCCTACGTGATACTTACCATATCTCATTTTTTCTTTATTGCTTACATTTTTATATACTCTGTATTTTCTTCTGAGCATGCACAACATTAATTTTCAATCTAGAGGATTCACAATATTTTCTATTTTTTAAAGTTTCCTGCTGTATTTTTGTTTGGTCTCTCATAGGAAACAAGTTTTATTCTGCAGGGTGGTTTCACAGCGATAGATGTGTTTGCTGTCAAATTGACCCAAGCTGGAGTTACTCATTTCGGTTTGACAGCTTCCTACTATGGTTTTGTAGCTGATGGTAAGTCTTCATTCTTCAGCACAAGTGCACATCTAATTCCCGAAGTAATATATTCAATACCTTCATTCTATTTTAGATAATTCAATCATCGAGGTGCTATTACTCTACGTAAGAAACAAGCTAGACAAACTACGCAAGTTAGGGCCTATGACAAGAAAATTAATTCACTATTTGGCTTGTATTAGTAAGAGAAGGAGTGACTTCAAATGGGTGATTTTGGTAACCATAACAGTGAATAACAGAACTTCTACTTAGTACTTATAATCCTGCTTGTCTACTTAGGATTACAGAAAGAGATAAGGTTTTTCTTGTCCTAGGAATTGAAATACTCCTCAAAGCACTTGTTGTCTAGGGACTTAATCACTTCAAAGTTTTGATGGGATAAATCTAGCAGGAATCCAAAAAGAATGATTTGTACCACAGTTATCGCTCATGCCACCATTGGTATTATATGTAATTCTTGCTTAATGACCCTTTTAGATTTGAAATAAAGCCTGCAAATTTCAAAATTCCAGATTGGCTCTGATTTAGCTGCTAATTAATTTCCTCTTAGTTTCTGTTTCTTCTATGTACTGCAGTCCCATGCATATTTTTAGCTGACTTATAGCTTCAAATGTTCCTTTTCCAGTTCTGCAACTATCCGAAAAATTCCGCCTGCACCTTGGGCCCTTCCGTTATGTCATCGCTGGTCTTCTCAAATTCCTATCATTGCCTCAATACAGATTTGAGGTGGACTATCTTCCATTATCACCAAGGAGAAATCCCAAATTAATACCACTGGCTGAAAAGTGTAATGATTATCTTTCTGCTGATAGCAGCGTTGAAGATAACTGGGTTACCAGGAAAGGAGAATTTCTTGGCATTTTTGTGTGCAATCATTTCTGTAAACCTGCCCAGGGATTACTCTCTCCAGTCATCGCACCAAAAGCTCAGCATAATGATGGCAGTCTAGATCTGATTCTTGTCCATGGAAGTGGAAGACTCAGATTATTTTGCTTCTTTGTTGCCTATCAGTTTTGCTGGCATCTTCTTCTGCCTTTTGTCGAATATGTCAAGGTATTGGAAGTTTCCGATCTTTCTTCGAACAATTTATTTCAAGCCTTTTCCAGGCAGCCAGGTTTCCTTGAGTCCTGAGCCTTGTTAGTTGCATCCACCACAGTGATCAATCTACTGTCAAATACTCAAATTATCGTTCTCAATCATTAAACCTATCAATCGTTGATACTCAATTTTGCAAATATTGCCTCCTGCAGGTAAAACATGTGAAGGTGAGGCCAGTTGGCAATACCCATAACGGATGTGGTGTTGACGGTGAGCTTCTTCACGCAGAGGGCCAAGCAGAATGGCAGTGTTCGCTGCTCTCAGCACAAGGCAGATTGCTTGGCCAGCATCCAAGCACTTAATCAGTAGATTTCTAACCACCGAGTCCCAAATCCAAGCGTCGAAACACGGCAATGCACAAATTAAATTAACTGGGAGGCAAAGAAATGATGCATAGTAAAATGTTTTTTTCTGCCATTGTTTTACCCCTTTTCAGATTGTAAATCAAAGGAAATTCTTGGTTTGGGAGCTTCTGGCCCCCACTGTTGGTCAATTGTATATTCTAAAAAAATGTTCATTCTGTTTCATATTATAAGTCAAACTTTGATTAAGTTTAAAGAAAAATATATTATCATTTATAATATCTAATAAATATTCCATTAAGACATTTTCTAGTAGATTCTAAGTTTTGTAATCTTCTGATCGTTAATCTGAAGTACTGGCATATTTATGTATAAAATTTTTGATTGTTCAGAGTAGTTGAACTGGACAGTAATGCACGTTCCGGCACGACAATGTTTAGTCTTTATACGCTAATCTGTGTAAACTTGAATATCACAAATCGCACGAATTTAAAATAACTCATCTTCAAATTCTCTCGGCCCCATCAATTTATGGGTTTTCCGACTACAATTCCTAGTCAGTAATTCCAGGGTAGTAATCCAAAAAAAATTCAGAGATAGAACTTTGATGATTACCAGTGATAATTGGATCATGAACTATCCATTTGCAATACCGACCAATGATCCAATTAAATAGGCAGACCTGTACAGAATGTTGTTTCACAGCTAAAGAACCTCATGATGAGAGAAAAGGAGAGGTCACATACTTGTGTACAACTTTACATGTTTGATTCTGACAATGCAAGTTTCACAATAACTATACTGGGAAAAAATTGCTACGTTACGGTCCTAAGTTCATCTAGCCCACCTGATGTTCAGAATCAAAGGAAAATACACAAAACATGAACAGTTTATTCCCGATTACCTCAAGCTGAGGCCAACAGCAACCTAGTAGTTTTGATGATTACATGCGTATGAGCTTTGACAGTGGCAATCAGGACTAGGAGCTTTTGGCCAAAAGCTAATGCTTTACAATGGTATTAACGAAACCTGCTCTAACATCGGCAATGTTCATAGAATGGGAACTTTCCATCTGCTCCATTTCAAGCTCTGGCTGTTGAGTTTGTCGGCGATAGGCCTGTCGGTGAGTTGCATGTGTCAAGATCCCGTTTCCCCTTGGATTTCCTCATCTTTGCTTTGAACCTGGACTTGGCCATCAGTGTGTCCACTGTGTTTGCAAAATTACCTATTGCCATTGCGATCAGCAGGATTCCACAGACTACAACCTGCGAGAGCATGCAAAGGTTACCACACGGGTTAAATATATGATAGAATCTTGGTTGCATAAGAGCCAAAAGTTCTTGACCTGCCACTCAGGGACGATGCCTGTATGAGCCGTCCGAAGAAGTAAAAATCCAACATAACCCTCAAAACCCTACACAAGTAGGCGGGAAATCAGATAATTGATTCGAGTGTATACACATTTATGAGAAGATTATAATGTAGTGTTACAAGATGCCAGCATGCACTTAATAGATGACACTACCATGTAGATGATAAATGACCTGAACCCTTCAAGCAGACACGTAGGAAATTTAGCACAGCATTGTGTATTTATTAAAAGGGAACGTATGTGGTGCAAACCATCTACCCCGTGTAACCTTAGAAACTATGAATCAAGGCCATAAGATGCTAATCCAATAGATAGGGTTAGTAGTGGAATTATTTTGCAGTTAAGCCCCCCTATCCGCTGGCCACTTATTTTGCAGTTAAAAACCCCCCTAACCCGCTGTCCATTGGATTAGCATCTTGTGGCCTTGATTCATAGTTTTCAAGGTTACACGGGGTAAATGGTTTGCACTAGATACGTTCCCTTATTAAAAAACTAAAATATATCACAGTATTTTTTTAAAGGAGAAAACTGATCTCTCCTTGATGAGCTTGGCTAGATATTGGCATGTTCAACGTCTGCTAACATAACAAAAAAGCATACCTGCAAGAGAAAGAGGACAGGGCATAATAGCAACAATTGACCTTCAACACCGGCAGTCTCTCCCCACACAACGTCCATTCTTCTAGCCTGCCAAAAAAAGAAAATAGGGATGCAAAATTACTTTGACTAAATTTCAGGACATGAATATAGTCACATGATGCTTGAAATGTCATAAAAACAGGCTACATGACACATTGGTAATGCCAATTTGTAAACTCCATAAACATCCTGAAAGTCCTTTCGAACAACAGGCGTATAGAGAATTAGTTCCTCTTTTGATCAGAAAGTATGTTACCTTTCCTAAAGCAATACGAGTATATAGTCTTTGGCGTTGATATCTGTTTTGCAACATCATGGCAAAACCTTGCATTATGGCCCAGCACAGGAACAGCTCAACACCTCTCTGCAAAAAGGATACAGGTTACGCACATGCATTTGTGTGCAGTATATAGTGCAAAGAGAGAAAGTATACCTGTTTACAAGAGCAATCAGGTTGTCCCTTTATCTCCCATGTGAGACTTATAAGAGCCATCAGCATGGCACAGTAGTGATGGCATATCCACCTTAAGAATAAAAGCAACTTTCGTGAGTTCCAAATGTACTTGAGTATCCAATGGTATCGGTGCTTACATGCATAGTGACTAGAAAAGAACAGACAAATTCTTAACAAGGAAAAGATTGACAAACAACATACTATAAGTGGATATACAGGCTTTGAACAACAGAATGTTTATCATCTATAATCTTTATAAGATAACTTAAGGCTTCAGGACATCATTATGTTCCCTTGAAATAAATGAAAATATTGGTAACTACTGACATGAAAAAAAAAACAAAGAACATGAATGGCAAGTCTCCTTTTCTTTTTGTATGTGGGTAATTGCCAAAATTTGTTTTGTTTTCCCTTACCAAGGACGGATATCACTTCCATTAACTCGTAATATGTTCTCTCGCAGAGCTAAAGTTGTATACAGAAACAACAACCAAGCCTGTAAAATATAATGTGTGTTACTATCAGTTTAACTTTTTGGCATGACATCAAACATAAGATTAGTTAAGCTGTTAGATATTTCCATGAATAAGCATCAGATTCTACCTGGTAAAGCTGAACTGGCAATGCTGGAAAGCATCCGTTCCATAACCATGATCGAAGAAACAACAGAATCATCGGGAAACCAAGAAAAAGCAAGGCTGTCCTATCCTGGAAGACAAGAAGGTTAATGAACAGGACAAGATTTCTTGCTACTTAGGATTATCAGTATCAGTACACCGTTCTAAAGACAACAATTTAAGTAAACATCCTTCACATATGCAGATGGAAAGCACACGCTGAAATTCTAAATTGGTATATGCTAAGATGATCGAGCACTGAATCATAAAAATTCAAAACAGTCTTGCAGGAAAATATTCTCATTTGAAATTATCCTAAAAATCTTGACCTTACTAATTTTGGTATGATCACACAACTGCAACCTTGAAAAAGCATTTGAGGTAAGCCGTAAGCAGGTTTTTCTACAGGGATAGAAGTCATAGAACATTGACAGGATGAATCATAGAAAAGTTTGGATGTACAAGATTACTAGGACAATTTAAAATTTGCATCGCTGAACTCACCAGGTGTTTCATTTCCCCTAGGAAGAGTGAGAGGGTCATGGGTGCAATTGATTGTTACATTAGTCATTTCTGTAAATTTAGATAAGTTACGATTTTATAGTTACATAGCTAAATAAGAGTAGATTAATTTGACTCTATTTACTCAAACAAATCAAAATTGATTGATTGGCCACAATCTGCACAAGTTTGTTATGTCTCGGTGATCTGGACTTAGAGCTTCGCAGGAAATAATTATGGGTAGCTAGGCTTGAGGCTGTTCTCCTCTCACTGGAAGATTAGATAGATAGGGCAGAGAACTTTCCTTCTTGCTGATAGAACAGATAGGAGCGGCAGGGAACTTTCCCCTTGGCCGGCCAAACAGAAGAAAAAGAATAGATAACTTTATTACTCGCGTTTCCTGATACAAGCTGCTGATATATTTATAGCCTAATACAATAATATCTCTAATAATAGATCTAATCTGCTTGCTATAATTTAGCTAAGAGATAACCTAATTAGCTAACTTATATGCTAAGGACTACTTCTAAACTTAAGACTCCTAATCCCGCACTATTACCAATCCGGCACAGCTAGGGCCCATCGGCATGTGCTAGGACTCTTCTTGACCTTTTCCTGGACTCTACTTTATCTGCCTGGACTAATGTCCATAATGAGTTAGACTAATGTATTGACTACCCAATTTGACCAAACATTTCAAAAAAGAAATAAATTAAAGTAGCTCCAGCAGTTGGGCTTAATCGATTTGTATACGAAGTCGCTAATAACTGTTGGTACCTCCCACTCCCATGCTAACGTGTACTATATCATTTGAGGCTCAAGGTAGAAAACTTGAACACCACTAAGTGGGTGCAATCGACCATTCTAGAAGCTTTGAAAAACACAAAAATACCATCTTTATCTAAGATCAATGGACAAACTAAATTTCTAAACACTTTTACCAAATGGTAGCTCTTACACTTTATCACCAAAAATCCTCATTTCAAAACACAACTGATGCACTAGATTATAATCAACAATACAATTGTACACATACCCTGTATCTATTGTACTCCTCCTTCACCTTCAGCTGCACCTCCTTCCTCGTTGCCCGCAAATTTACTGGTCCCAGGAACATCTTTAGAAAAGTGTCTGCAAACCGGAAAACAACAGCGAAATATTAGAACAGAATCCCATAGGCAAAAAAACAAGACAGAAACCAAGAACACGAAAAAGCAAAAAAAAAAGCAATTACCATGCGTCTTGCTCGGGAGCAGGGACGCAATGTCTCCTTCGATTATGAGGCACGTTGCTCGATCCAAATCATCCTCAACCTGCTCAAGCACACGAAAAGGCCATGGTCACATCAGCCCAGGCAAGTGCATGCACATCGTGACGATCAATCAGTAGTACACAGAGATAGCGACACAATGATTCAGAAATACAGGGGCTCGCATGTTCCCACGAATCTAGAGACCACCTAAAGTAAAGCTAAGATTTTACAGCACACCAAACAACCAAACAGCAGCGTCTTCACGCATGCAGATCTCCCACAGTGATCCCGCGCCGCCGCACAGTCCCACGAGGCGGGCGGAGCCCAAGCCAGCATCGTACGAAGCCCTAGGCGCATCCCAGCACCCACGCGGAGAGCTGGATCCCCACTCCAGCCCTCCGCGCCACCCACCGACACACGCGCGTGACGCGCCGGCACAATCGCACACCAAGGCGATGAGCGATGAGCGACGGCGGCGGCGGCGCGTCAGCGCCTCAATCCGGGAGCAGAAAATGGAGTACCTTCTCGCTGTATGCGTGGGCGGCGGCCTGGCGGAGCCTGGCGAGCTCCGCCGCGAGCGCGGCTGCGCGGCGGCGCAGCGCCTCCTCCTCCGCCCACGTCCGCGACAGCAGCCCCGCCGCCGCATCCTGCAGCTCCCTCGCCTGCTCCGCCACCCGCGCCGCCGCCTCCGCCGCCGCCTCGCATCCTCCCCCCTCCCTCCTCTCCTCCCCCATCTCGCTGCTCGCCTCTCTCCACCCTGCTCGCCTCTCTCTCTATAGAGGTCGCGGGAGAGGTTAGGGACGGAGGCTGACAGGTGGGGCCCACGGCGACGAACGAGGGAGGCAGTGAGGAGGAGGTGGGTTGGTGGTTTGATTTGCAATGAGATTAGTTTAGTATTAGGGATTTGATATTTTATGTCTCCAAAATAAGTTTTGATTATTTGTCATTATATTTTATAAATTATTAGTTGTTTGGTGAAGGAGGAAAGTACTATTGGAGATGTAGATTTGGATGATCTGATTAGGATTTGGTTTGTTGTTTCTCACTTTTTGGGGAGCTCTTTTTGTTTGTTGTGGGGATTTTTCTTTGGGACCAAGGTTTTTTTTATTGTGAGGCTTTGTGGAATGTGGATGGTAGCATGACAAATATGTATTCTTCTTCTTCTTTTGTCGACGTGGACATACGTGCTACATATTGTTAGTTGGTATGCTTACGTAGTTTAATCTAACTGTCTTGTCGATCGTACAATGATAACCAATCTGTCTAGTTATTATTGTTATCAGTTTGGTTTAGCAATAACTAGATCGTTACCGCTAACCGTTGATATGAAAATCGTGGTTTTGTTAACTATGGCTTATGTTAGTTTTTTTATTGTTGTGTATAAGTAACAATGGTGATTTCTAGAAATAATAACAGTGTATTTTCTTAAAAACCTACTCATTATAATAACCTACAATATGCTTATAGGCATGTATTTAGCTATAAAAGTTTACATCATGTCTCATGTTCACATAAATAGTTATAGAAGCGTCTATATCTTTTTAAAATATTATAGGCCTATGTATCACTGCTGACTAATGTGCATATATGTTTAAATAGGTCTAACAGTTTGTGTTTATAACCTAAACTTGTCTTGGATTATACATAATTTCTACTTGTATTTTCTAGCTTGTTCTAGACTTACTAGTCTTGAGGACTCATACCTTTATGAAAGGTCTCTGCCACCTGTGGTAGGCTTTGCCACATGAGGTGGGCTTCATCATGCCCGGTGAGCTTCATCACGTTCTTTGAGGTTCGCTACCTATCATTAGATTTTACCATACTCCGTAGGCCGATCTTCACTACCTATCATTACTAAAGAGATCTATAACCTACCTTCAACTATTATCATATGTATCCCTAAATTTGTATATGTTGTTTGTTGTAGATGAGTATTGAGTGATAGCTATAAAAGAGTTCTGTCCATGATAGGATTGTTGTATTTGTATCTTTTTTCCAGCCATATGCGTAATAAACTGCTATAAGATTGTTAGGATTGTGAGAAGGAAAATTCCAGTCCAAAGTTGTACCTTTTATACTTGAGTACATAATAAAGTAATGATATTTTCGAGAGAAAAACTAATGATATTGTTGATTTGTTGTGTCGTCAGAAAGAAGTTCCATGGTTTGTCCAACCTTGTACTTTTTTTCACCAATACATACATGACAAGTTGATATAAATATTGTTAGTGCCGTGAGGAAGAAAGTTTTATGCCTTGTCAAACGTTGTAATCAACTTTTTTTTACATGAGCACACTGATTTTCACAAATTTTGCATGGATTATCTTTTACTACCTCCGTTCTAAAATAAGTATATTTCTAGTTTCGTGCTAAGTCAAACTATTACAAGGTCTACCAAATTAACAAATATAATATCAAACATGTAAAGTAAACTATAAAACATATTTTATAAAAAGATCTAATGATACTTATTTGATATCGAAATTATTATTATTATTCTTTTCTATAAATTAGTTAGACTTAAAATAGTTCGATTTAAAACAATATCAAAAATACACTTATTTTGAAACGGCTGAAGTACAGCATACCAAATTAATGGTACAAATGGACAAGCCTAAACATGAATGAAGCAATGGGGAGGTGATCAGGGAGAGGGTGAAGAAATTGAAGATGATAAGGCAGTGTAATTAATCTTGTCCTTGAATTGTCACATTAATTTGCGTAGTGACGGCTATAAAAGAATGGACAAATAAATCTAAATACGGAGGGTGGTATTTAGAGTATTTAAACCGTATAACGAACCACACTGTTGCCATTAAAACTGTATTATGTAAGAAAACAAGAGTCCTTAATGAGCAGAACGCAACTAAAAACGTACTTAAAAATCCACCATCTCTCGTCTGTCGTCGTTGTAACGCCTTACAATTTTATATTACGTCTCATTTCAACAAACTTTCTGAATTTTGAAAGCCGCTTCCAATTTAATTTATGAATTAAACCTATTTGTTCCCTCGCAAAAAGTATTTTTTTATTTCTATATATATATATATATATGAAAGAGAATATTATTGCCCTCCTACAAATTTTTCTGTTCAAAACATGTTCTAGGTCTAGGTTGGTTATATTGATTTGACGCCTATTAGTCCTCCTTTAGAATGGTGGAATTTTACAGAATTTTTTGAGAAGTTAAACTAAATCATGTGAAATCTATTTGTCCAAAGGAGTCTTGTGTTTAAATCTACCTAGCAAAATTTCAAGAAAACAAAAGGCAAAACTGATACATCATGCATCAATGCCCACTGGTCACCATGAGATTGAGCTGCATGCTCATGAATTCTATCATGGCTGGTGCACGTATAGATGGCATACATACAACATTACAACATGGTCTCACAGAATAATTCCATAGAGAGTGACACTTCAGTACTGTTCATACCAACCATGTTTTCCTCTTTTCTGTAAAAAATGCCATGTCATCCGTTGATCCATCTTTGGACGGTGACAGATGCAAAAGACACCAGAAAAATATGTCCGCTAGATAACTGTTCAGCAGTCAGTACCCACAGGCGAGCAGGCGAGCAGCACACGCATGAAACGTACCATCCTAGGTAAAAAACCGCTCCAAAGGTGATGGTGGGATGGCCGGTTATTAAAATAACCGGTTCGGTTAATATGGTTATCAGTTTGATCTGATGATTGTGAGATTGGTTTTTATAAATAGTTCTACGGTGAGCTGATCGAAAACCGTGGTAATTGTCTAAAAACTGTTACATGTGTTCATCGTACGATCGGTTATCACAGTAGTCGAATGGATTTTTAGAAATTGTTATGTGGTGAGATGATCAAAAACACGGTGATAGGACTAGTTACACGCAAGCTTGTCAATACCATTTTGTAGCCCATTCTGGTTTGGCTCTAGGAATGGAATGTTTCGGTACCGATCAATACCGGTGTACCGTTCCGGAGTTTTAATAAAATAATATAAATTTATTTTATATAATATTTTATTTAACAAACTAACTAACAGAATTAAATATGACATATATATAAATAAGTTTATAACTTCATATCTCAAATATAGTTTATGACTTACATACAACATAATACGTAGATTAGTTTAAGACTTTAAGTACCATACAAATATATCAAATAAAGTTGAATATGTGGTTTTACATTACATACTTTTCAGAAATCAAGAATCAAGATTACAAAATTAAAATATTGAATATTTATATTGTTTGCTTTCTAGCTTGCCTCTTATATTTTTTAGAAATCAAAAATCAAAATTATATTTTGAGCTGGTACCGGAATGGCTGGTATAGAGAATTCCGGTCAGAATGACCAGAATAGACCGAAATAGATCGATATTTAGACCGAAATGGAACAGTACTTCCTGTGTACCGTTTTAGGCACCGGTATGACACGTACCGGCCATTCCGGTCGGTACCGGAACGGTATTGATAACATTGGTTACACGGCTATAGCTCTAACCACCTGGTCCTAATCAGTGATGCAATGATGATTAATTAGCAGGCAAAACAAGGGAAGATGGAGAAGACCAGTCAGTGTAAATGCGCACGAGCAGAGGCGATTAATGAAGCTGCTAATCTTTCGGTCATGGGTCAGTGTATTGATAGCGTCTGCCACCCAGTTTGCAGTTTGGTACTTCGAACTGGATGGTGTAGACCAAATGAAGGATGAACTAATCAATTTTATTTGGGAAAATCTAAATAAATTTGTTCATGTTTGCGTCAAAGTGTGTTTAAATGCCGATTGCACTCATCATAAACCATTAAACCAGGTGGTTGAAAAAAAAGGGAGAATATGGAGCTTGGTTAGCAGATAAGGATATAATATTTTTTATCGGAATCAAATATCTTTTTATAGGCTATACTAAACTTAGACTTGACTTGCTCTTGGTTCGAGCTGATAAATCTATCACAGAGTATTTAGAGGTCATATCTCGATATAGATGTTTTAAAGTGATGGGGTGTGGTGGTGGTGTTTTTTTTCTTTTGTTTTCATTTCCTTTCACTTCTTCGAATGACACACAGCTCTCCTCCTACGTTGCTTGGGGAAAAAAGAATAGAATGGCATCAAACTTTGATTTGAGTTAGTGGCAGTACAGTCCATCGGCCTTACCCTAGTATCTGAAAAAAACCCTGGTTTTCTTGAAAAGATCACTGTTTTGGCACGTACTTGACATCTTCTATTCTAAAACAACAGTTGTTTATCTGGAGTATGGAGGGTCATTGGTCAGCACTTAGACTCCGTGGAGTGACTACAATTTCCATTAGTAATGAAAAAACATGATTTGAGCCCAAGGTTATTGAACCCAAAAGATAACATGAGCACTACCTACACAAAGAACCTGAGAGAATACATGTTGTGTTAATTTAAGAAACAATATCAATCACCTGCTTATATTGTCATCATCGTAGGAGCGAGACCAGTAATGGCTAGGGTTTGTAAAACTGGTCGATTATTATTGGCAACCGGAAGGAAACAATAAGCGGTCTTATTTCTGCTGTTATCAATTCGATTTAGTAGTAATCTGATTAGTTATCGCTAGCTCGAAAACTATAGTTAAGTTAAACCAGCTAACATCACACATATTTTCCAAAAAGAAGAAAATTTATTGTCTAGAAATGTAGAAACAGACTTTGCCAAGCCTCGGCTTACATGCTGATGTGCATGACCTTTTCTCTGGACAAACTGGTTGTGAGAAGTGAGAACTCGAAAAAGATTTGATTTTGGAGACATAAAATTTACCCTACATAAGTGGTACACAGATAGATTTTTTTTGTAACTAAAAGGGGAGACAGTAGCAACAGAGGCCTTACCCTACAGGGCTGGTCATCTTGTCACTGGATTTGGAGTGTCCATTGATTGGATGTTTGCCTATGTTCATGACATGACATGAGGTGTACATGGCAATCCAGTATTTGTTCATATCTTCTACACTCTACAGATTATGTGTAGTAAATGGTTGCCCATTTTGTGGTGGCACATGTCACGTGTGGTGCTGCAGTGTATTTGTGGTCTTTCTGTAAACAACACGTAGGGCCGACATCTTGTGCATTTCATGCCACTCCATGTCGATGCATTTATGTGTCAACCAGAATGTATTATAGTATATCTGTTACATATTATAAATAGTTTGATTTTTTTAAAATCAAACTTATTCAGTTTTAACTAAATTTAAATAAAAATATATCAACATCTATAATATCAAATAAATCATATATTTTATGATTGATTTAATAAAACTAATTTAATATTGTAATTGTTGATATATTATTTTATGAAATTGATCAAAGTTTGAGAAGTTTAACCTGTTAAAAAAATCAAATAACTTATAATATATAACGGAGTATGTTATTTGCTCTAGAAAAAAAGAATGTTTGTTGTTTTGTGGCGACCTGTTGAGTATTTGACTCTAATGCCAAGAAATATGCAAGTGCAAAGACTTTATATGGGGGATTGAAAGGGTGTGCGCATCTAGAAGCAAAGCTTGCGTGCTCAATTTCGACTAAGTGAAGAAAAAGGGACTTACTACCTAATGGCGAATTGGTGACAGTCCATTGATTAAGCACTTGATTGCTAATATACTCCAGCAGAGAACAATGGTGCAACTGTGCAAGTATAGAGATCTTGAAACATGCTGTCAAGAGGGGGGAGATCTATACCAGGAAAATGTATAAGGATTTTTATTTAAAAAACACAATGAAAGGGCACCAAATCCATGCAATTTTTGCCGTCTTATTTTTATTTGGTCCAAAAGCCTCTAGCAAAAGAGTAGAAAGAAAAGGAAAGAAAGTCTCTCCAGAAAAAAGTGTGTTGGTCCCAAGCAAGGTTCGCAGAAACATGATAATGCGAAACATGATAACCAGATTGATTACCTCAATTTTCGCCCTTACCATTGGCTGCTATTATGAGGTTATCGATCCAGTTTTTACTAAACCAAACCGATAACAATAAAAACTACATCAGTTAACCAGTTCAAAAACTGGTGGCTAGTCGCTTTTGTAAACCCTGGCCCCAAATGGACATAACCAACACAGTATGACAGGGAAGAGAACAGCTGCAGAGTACATGTGCCCCAGGCCCCAGCGGTCAAGATTGAATCCAGTCCAGGAAAAGCAGAGTTCACAGGCACAAGTTGCCTCTTGCCATAATTGTTGTCTGCTTGTAATCTACTAACCGTTGACCGCCAATTCTGACCAGCTAATCAAGACGGCTGCAGATCAAAGATGCATGAACCATTTAGCATATAAAAGCAGAGAAAGTGAATGTAGCACTGAACTGAACACCCATCCCTGCTCAGCAATGCTACGAGCTTGACATTGGAACAATGGAACAGTGCATGGCCATTTATGGCGGTTGGTAGATGAATACTTCTGGAGTGTGCACGGTGCACCCAACACAAACGACAGCCCCAACTGAAATGGCTGGCATTCATTTTTCTGTTGCATCAAAACATTAACAGATCCAAAATGAGAGGAACAATCATCAGGCTTGTGGTCTAACTAAGCTAATTAAAAGGCATTCAAGCCCAGGACAAGTCTAAAGTACATGAGCCTATCTGGTGTACCAGAAATGGGGAAAACAGGAAGGAATTACTTTGTACTTACAGAATATGTGTGGAAGAACTCCTCACTAAAAGGCTGATATATGTATGGCACATTCACAATAATAGCCATACAAAATTTTTAAAGGTTTACACTTTACATAAGGAGGACATGGCCACACCTGCGAAAAGAACAGGGAAAGCTATTTTACAATATAAATACAGCATGCAGATGCAGCTTTGCATCGGTATAAACTGCCAGGAGCTTGTGGATGAACATAATGTCCAAGATGGCAAGATCTGGTATCACCAAATTCAGAAGCTTCGCTGAGTCCATGGAATACTTGGAACAAGTCATGTTGCCTCTCTTTAAGGAGAAATGCGAATGAATTCATAGATGAGTTGGCTTTTCCAGGAGGTAGACCGCCAATGCCTTGCTGCTTGTTACTGGGAACAGAGACCACCATGGATGTTTGCCATTCAAGCTATATTTCGAGGCTTCTGGCCAATTGCTCAAACCTCTGAGCAACAGTATGCTGATTTCCACTAGTATATACGTCGAACAAAGACTTCACAGCAGAAGATAGCATGACTTTTTGTGCCACATTTGGGCTGAAACCATCCTCGTCATTTATGGCCTCACTAGACAAAGGCTGGTCCTCAGCATTATTGAACAATGAGAATAATGACTTTAGCCAGTCTTCTAGAAAGGATGCTTTCTGCGCAAAATGAGACACAAATTAGCTAGTATAATAGCATAATAATGTACTAGTCAGTTAGAAAAGCAATTAAACATTTAAAACAAAATAATCAAACAGCAGATTGCAATAGAATGGCACACCCAGGACCAAGCATGAAGCAGCATCCTAAGTAATTCTCATTTTCTGCATATAGTATGGGCTATTTCACGTAGTGCATATTAGCATATTACACAACACACACGGACACATCATACATGCACCTGTACATACAATGGTACCAAGTAAAATGGCCCAAACAAAAAGAGACACACTCAGAGAACAAACATAAATGACAATAACCCCCAACTCCACCCAACAATACGAACTAATAATCATCAAACCATGATAAATGCAGAATAACCATCTGCTTTTAGTAAGTACAGAAATGATATTAGCAATGCAGCATATGATTCATTTGCAGGACTGAAGAAACAGATTCAAAACTTGACCCAAAGAACTTGCAAATGGTGCTCCATATTGATGTTTCCATACATGACATGGTCAACAAATGCTTATGAACTATAATGCATCCAAGTTTTCTAACAATAACAAGCTGATGGAATTAATATTTTCCACTGGACAACACTTTTACAGATGCCGACTAACAAATAAATAATTACTAATATGCAGTCTAAAAGGGTACTTTACCTTGATAAGAAAATCTTTCAGGCTTTGATCATCTTTTGGTGAAACAAAACCAAATAAATGAAGAGCTGTAAATGTAACCTGTAAAACAAAGGGGCAAAAGCTTCAACAATGTTGCCAAATAAAGATGCTTTGAACTGGTAAAAAATAAAGATGCTTTCATGCAAAAAAGAAAAATCTACATAAGCATTACAGAAACACAAACCTGTTTCTCAAGGTTGTCTCTATGTCTGAAATTTGAAGGTGGTAAATTGTTGGAACTCAATGACTCAAGAACTTGCTCGATCCCTTGAACAACATCTGGAAATGAGCTACCATAATCTGTACAGAATAGGGAAAATGTAATCATCAAGCAGCATCAAAAAAAAGAATGAGTGCATAGCCACTGTACAAATATGTCAACAAAGAACTATGCAGTAGCATCACGAATTTAGTTTTGGAATGAGTAATTTGTTTAGACACATCCAACAAAAGAACAAATTAGTACATGATATGAGAAAATACAACCTAAATAATAACAGAACAAAGCTCTATTCCTTTAGTACGTGTATGGTGTGGTATGTGTAAATTGTGTTTGGTCAACAATTGGCCAAAGGTGGAAAATAAAAGCAATGAAGGAACCAACCAAGCCGTGAGACTGGCACTGCTAAGGCAACAGCTGCATGCATCTTTATCTTGTAATTGTTCGAGTCACGGAGTAGTAGTAGAAGTATGCTATAAACACTTGATGCCCTGTTACAAAGAATACCTAAAAATGAGAACCACAAACACATTTTGTTGGACTGCTTCATGAAATGAAGCCATCATGGGAACATGTTAGAAGGGAATGCCAAATCAAAATACAAGATCATAAAGTATCACAAGTGCAGTCATCATAGGATTCTTACAGTCAAATTTACAATGCATAGCAGTCTAAAGGTGCAAACAATGTATTACAACATAAAACCTTAGGTACTATTATCATGTCACGTGCAAGTGCGCATGAACAGTACCCACACTGTACTGAAGCAGTTGGTTGGCTGTTTTATGTTTTAGAGATAATATTAGATTCACTTGTCTATTTTCTTAATTTTAGAGATGAGTTTCTTAAGGTCAAGTCGTCCCATATATACATATTATACATATATATGTATATATGTATATATGTATATACATATTTTACATACATATATATATAAGGACATTATTATGTTTCTTTTCATTAAGAAACAAACAAACAAGAGTTTTTAGCTTCTCCCTCTTTTCCCTGACCTTGTGGCAGCTGCCCCCATGCGGCTGTGTCATGACACGCCACTTGGGTATAGGGAGTAGGGACATTAAACTAGGCATAAGGGCGTTTATCATATGGCATTTGGGAGTTAAATATGTTGATGATGACATATAATAATCTCTAGTCTAAATACTTATGTTAATGATGACAGATAATGATCTCTGATTATTTACATCCAATGCTTTAAAGATCTAGAGCAAATAGACAAAGAATAGAATATGTAGGTGAGGTGGCCATCAGGAGAAGGCTGTCATTATATTTAGGATGTATGATGTAACAATTTTTTTGCGCTATCTTTCATCTTCAGGAAGCATATGATTATATATGGTCTTACTCAAAATGCATCCAGAAGATGAAGAAAGCATGTAATGCATGTACAAGGGAATGTCCAGAATGCATAAAACTTTCAAAGGACATTTGAGAAAAAATATTCAGCACAAGTTGTTTGAAGAACAAGGTTATTTGATGTGTTATTTATACATACCAAGGCATGCCTGGAAGTCTAAAGGTGTTGTTCATGAATAAGTTGCTAAGAGCATGGCAAACATTCCATTGAACCTGAACGAAAGGAAAAGACATGTCACATGGAATTGTTATTTATCTCAAGAATATTCACATTCAACAATCAGTTCAATTAGCAGTTTAGCACATATATCAAACAAATATTTTCACCACTAATTGACGATGTTCATACTGCTATCTTAATTTATGAAGGGAAAAACAAAGTGATATTAGTGTCAAATCCTTGAACTTATCTATTAAATGAGGTGTTCTTCATAAGGAGAAAGCAAGGAGAACGTGCATTTAGCTAAGAAAGGATACAGAAGGCATTCAGCAGGTGAATTTTCAATTCTGTGAGGGCAACCATTTCTTGTACTACCTTTACATTTCCTGTTGTCACACAGGACATCAAAGCATGTACCATCTTTTCAAGCCAGACAGGATCTCCATAGAGGACTGAATTGCTGTCATAGAAATCCAGAAAATTGTTAACTGGTGTAACCAAGTGAAATAGTAACTGATGCACACAGAAAATAAGTCACCTTGGGTCATCAACTGTGCCAGAATGATTATTGAATCTGATAAATCTTAAAAGGTATCCAAGAGCTCTAACAGCGTTTGATTTTACCTGAATGTGGATAAAAGTAGAAAATATCAGTTAGCCATTTTACAGACATAAAAGCAGCTTCAATTTCTTTTCTTTTACAATTAAATGCAGTCTCCAAGCATCCCCTCACTCTTCGTAGCTAAGATACATATGGGAGACAGTGAACAAACTGAAACGAAAGTATATCAGTCAATTCAGAAGACCTTACCTTTTCACCATCTTTAGCAAGGCGTAAAGCAATTTCAACCAACAACGATATGGCTGATTTATCTAGTACACCTACACTTGAAAAAAATTAGTGGACAGATAAGAATAATATGTTGGAATAAGATTCTGTAAGTCTGTAACCATGATCATGAAACATGTACCTGCAGAAGGATTGTCATGTAGTTCTAATGCTCTAAAACGAATAGAAGAACAAAGATTTGCCAACGCCCATGAAGCGGTGACACGAACCTAGCAAGTTATGTTCTTAGTAACATATTGATATTGTGTCAAATATAGAATGCATGAAAACCTTTAGTACAGATGAGAAGAATGGATATGCGCACTCATGTGTCTGAGAGAGAGATCACATACTGGAGTTGGTGAATTCCGTGTGTTAAACTCAATGGCATCTATAAACTCGCCAGGTAGACTTGGACTGTAGGAGGAAATGTGTATTATGCACTATTTACTATCTTCATTCAAATCCTTGAGTTCAGCATTTGAGGCTGCAGTGCAACCACGATTTGGAAAATTACCTTGACAATATTCTGGGGAAACATGCAACAATACCAATGGCTCTACAAGCAGCAGACCTGACAGTAGGAACTGCATCACTCAATGCTGCACAAACCTTCAAAAGGACAATACTAAAATGACATTCTGAACAGGCCAGGAAAATGTGATGAAACACACATAAGGCATAGACTTACTGATGAGGAAGTCATATAATTTCTCTTGCTTTCTGGCAGGGAGAAGAAAACATCAGAAGTCATGCCTGCAAAACATGTAAGCGATGCTGTCCTGACCTAGAAATTGAAATAATTTCAGCTATACGCAAATTCTGTTCAATTACTGGAAAATGTAAAAAAACAAATCAGTTTTATTTGGCTCTGCACATAATGTAGTCATATATGATCATAACTTAACCACACACTTTACAGAAGATAATGCAAAGTGTTTAGAATAAATAGTGGCACTGATTCAAGTATAGATTGGTTGGTTGTTTTCATTAACTGGCAGACGCTTTGTTGCCCATCTGCTTCAATAGAATGAAGTGTAACCGGTGTTCATTTTGGAGATGATAGGGGTAATATCAAAATAAATGCACAAGTTGAACTACAGTAAATTACCATAGCAGAGGCATGTGATAATCCTTGAGGAAGATGTGCTTCCATCACCTCAATCCAACGGTTGGTTCCAAGTGTTATGTCCAAAGTAAATGTTTGCGATGGTCCAGGAACATCAGTCTCAAAGTGAGGTGCAGATTTGATGGTTTTGTTTATGGTACAATCAGAAATTTGCTGAATATCTTGCAATCTACATTCTTTGAGGTCATCTGCTCCCTTGAATCCAGATGAAACACGCAGACACTCATCTATTACCTGACAAATGGAGCCACAATTTGGATAGAGGCATTAATAAATGACTGAATGAATACTTAACATGAGTCATGACGAAAAATGGTCATAACTAAATGCAAATTGTTTGAGCCCAGGATATTCAGGCCCAATATATCAAATCAGTATCAAAATTATAGAAGTGAAGGATAATGCAAATAAAACATTGTGCATATTAAGTTGGGAGAAAAGGTCACGTATATATCCAACATCATGTGTTTTATCTCATATACTCTAATGATACCATTAGCAGTGAAATTCAAGCATTGGTAGCTATAGCAATTCTAGTAAGTCTATGCAGAAAAAAGAAAAAGATGGATGCAAGGTTGGAAGTGACTCAGTAGTCAGTATCACAAATTTACACAGCTTCCTTCAACGAGAAAAGGTTAACTTCACAAATACAAAACAGACTCCAAATGTGAATGACATAGAATAACAAGCTAGTTAACAACAGCACACATATTCATATGCCATCCATAAGGTTTCTGAATATTTAAAGTAAACATTACCTTGATGCCAGCCACAAGACATCTTCCCTTAATTGATAATTCTTCTTTAGAAGGCCCAAAGTTAGTTTCACATATTTGGTTTTCTAAGCTTTGCATTTGCAATAAATCAAGAACAATGTCTTGAACTTTTGCCCAAATGATGTCCGCACAGTTTGGGTAATTATGAACCATTGACCTCAACACCTGAACACATATAACAAGTAAATTTGCTTAGTACCATCACAAAGATTGCGATGTTGGAAAATATCATTGCAAACAACCTAAGCTGCTAAATGCCATCATAAAGAGAATTGAGTTGCAAAATGCCATAGCCTTGACTTTCCATCCCAAGGCTGTGAAATGTCCATTTTGGCCCCCATTCTTTATGTTCTTTTCTTTATATTTCTGTTTATTAAGATTACCCCACGTGTCATGATATCCAGTTTAAATCAGAAGCTCATTAGGATATCTAATCACTATATAACTGAATAGGCCAGGCTTGACGTGGGTACAAACAGAGGAGAAGAAAGCTAGTGTTGGTCTTTATAGATTCTTCTATCTCCAAAAAGAGCTCTACCAGTATATTTAGAGAGAAAACGTTATGTTGATAGCATTTTCCAGAATTTTGGCTATCCACAATGACATCTTTTAACACAAAATTTTTGTGAAGGTATTTCCAAGATGTATTTGCTTGCTATGGTACTGAACATTAATGACACCATAACAATGTACTTATGGAGCGATTGTAAGGTCGTTCAATAAACAATGACCTTTAATGAGAGTGCCAAACAACTTATTCCTTTGGATACGAACACACATAAAACATGCATGTAAGTATGAAGTATATATATGCTGTGATATTGCATTAGGTGCACCACATTTTTCTTGTTCATTTTCCATACTTCTATTTTCTGTCAATGCAAATGGTCTTGCTGAATGAAATAACACCATTTACATTGCATAAACTTGGAATATCAAGGAGAACAGCATCACTGAGATATAGACCAGACTAGGAAGCTTAGCCTCCCTCATAGCTTGTTAGAAACATGAGTAATATATCCAATATATAGTTATAAATTACAACCTAAAATTAAGACAAGTGATAACAGATTTGCCATATTGGTTACAAGATTACAACATCAGAAAATTGGAAGGAGAAATAGGAAACAACATTGACTAACGTAATCACATAATATGTCAAGTTTCCACAACAGGTATGGAGCACAACAGAACAATGACATACCTGGAGAGCCTTACATCTCACACTGAAATGCATTTCCTGTTCTATACAATGAAGAAGAACAGCTACCACACTTGACTCTTGCTGAGCATGTGATGGTCCTGAGAAGCTCACATTGGTACAAAAATGTAAAGCTCAGTATTTTTCTCAAACCCAATTTTCATATGAACTATTAGGTCTTCCAAACGACAATAACCTACTTTAGCAGTATGCATCCAATAAGAAATTCAAAAAACTAAGACAGAGTATAAAGTATAAACACAAGATATTACATAAATTGTAAAGTTGGAATTATAAGGAGGTTAACCTGCACAGTCATCTTGAATAAGAACTTCAAATACATCTGAAGAAGGTGGCACTTTTGAGACTGCTGCCTCCAAACAATTTAGAACATTAACCTGTTGCATAATCATGTAAGGTATTGACATGTGACCATTGGTTTTCTGAATATAGGAATTAATATTAAAAAGCTAACCAGCATGGCATAGTACTCATTCTTATTCTTCTTATTCGAGTGCCTGTCCAACAATATCCTGCACATATCTGTGATGACAGTTGGCAACAACTCCTTTGGCATACGTGCATACCTGTTTATTTAACAGACTATCAATCAAATGGAAAATCGAGCCTATGAAAGAGATACACAGAGGGGTGGGGATCTAGATCATACGGTGTAACAGATATCAAAACGGTGAGAACTTTGAACAATACTGCAAGCAAAGTACTTTGAGTTTCACGTTGTATCAAGTAAAGCATTCCTGCCAATCAGAAAACAAAAAATGTCACATAAAACTAATATATCTATTTACAGATAGCAGAAGGTTCCAGACATCTAGTGAATTGAAGGCAAATGGAAAGTGGCTAAGAGCCATTAATGGAGAAATGGAAGGGACTCAGTTGTCTGCTGATGCTAAGGATTTACACTAAAAAGGAAGGGTATCAATCTTTTAATGAAGACATGGGGCTACGGCTGAAGTTAAATAAGTTATTGTGGTGCTGTTGTGGAGTGATGTTTGACAGCAGAAAAAAAAATGGCATGAAGCCACTGCTCGCTCACTGGAAAAAAATTGATCATTTGTCACTCTTAAGATGACCACCTTAATTATGATACCACTCTTGAGAATGATATGTAGGATCATTTAGGTCAGTGATTATAAGCCACGATGATAAAAATACGAAGCCACTTCTTGAGAGTGACAAATTATTAAATCTCTCACATGAAGGTCCCTCCAAGACCCAAAAGGGATTTGCCAGAGCTGTCCAGAAGATGAATAATGGTGTTTATGATGTACCAAGAATGGGCATTAACAAGTTCTAATGTAGCATTTTATTGTTGTTTTCTGTCCTTATACTCATGCAGTCATGTGTGTTTGCTTGCTTTATGTGCCTAGATGAGTGAGCTGCTTTTATTGCTTGTGAACTCTGCTAAGCAGTCATGTAGCATAAAAGAGATATGGATAATAATTCTTCTATTGGTGCTGAACCATTGGAATAGAAGTCATCAGCCATGGATTCCCTTTGTCAAAGAAAGCGTCCAGATATTGGTCTGATGAAAATTGAGAAGTCACCAACTCTCCTACCTGTATGCAGCTGCATAACAATTTGACCAAGTGAGCAAGATAATGTAGTAAAAGATCCACGTCTGGATGACTCCTTGTACTCAGCGACTTGTGTCAAAACTAAGGCATGTCCTTCCAGCATGGCAGCAATGGTTGATGCTGCCTCAACACGGACCTGTACATAGTTAGCCATGCAAATCAGATACAAAAGAATTGCAAAATATAAAAGCATTAATTTGATGGGAGTATGGGACCATAAAGGGGTTGCACAGATAAAGCAAGAACAACATTCAATACATTTGTTTTTGCTTCTCAATGGTCTAGGTCCTTTTTTAGCAGACATTTAATAGAGGTTCAATTAAGAATTGTGTCAAGAGTCGAGACAACTGAACACCCTCAGCCACACAGATAAAAACACAAGCTGGAATGCAATGGATAGGCACACGTCGTTGAGGATACTCAGGATAGAATAACCAGTAAATACAAACACTACAAAAACGATTATATAAATAAAATTAGGATATAGGATGACATCCTACAGCTGAGAAATTTCACAATGAACATAAATGTAGATAATCACAGATTTGCACCTTTATTATAGGATCGAAAATCAAGCATGTCATCAAAGTTGCTTTATATTTTCTGTCCCAACCAACAAAACAAACCATTAGATGATAGCAAGGCATGAGAAATATAACACATACTGGGTATGGAAGAGTTTACCTTTGTTGGAGAACATCATTCTCAGGCAAAAGTAATGGCCATAGTGAAGTAAGTAACTTTGGGTCAGCACGGCAAATATCCTTAAAAGGAATCAGAACATGAGCATCAGATAGTTTCTTGAATAATTGAGCACAAAGAAATAATTCAAAGCTGTCTTTGAGTATTAGATATCTGATGAGACTCATGAATGGATATCAAATAGACAAACTTTCAACAACAAAATCACAGTTAGTCCTAAGAATTACAGGGACTCAAATATCCTCTTTAGAATATGGTGAATGTGCAGATTACAAATCTTTAGTGTTCAAACATTTTCTTCAGTTTGGAAACTTGAGCGACCATAGCATAAATTCTTCAAATTTACACATGGCAGAGAAATCACTCCAGCTAATCTTATTGAGTTATTGATCTGTTATTTGCTTTCAAAACTAGCAGCTAAGTATTAAGGCATGCCCCCAAACCCTCATCCATCCACCATTCTAAGAAGAAAAGGAACAGTTCTACATATTAACCATGAAAGAGATCTATCTCATGATAAGTCATTATGAAATTCAATATAAGTTGTGCAGATGCATTAGGAAAACAGAAGTTGACCCATACAGATGTATGATGATAAAATGGAAAATGCAATTGAAAACCAGAACATAACTACATACGTTACATACCTGTATGCAAAGGATGGCAGCTAATCTAGCCTTTGAACTCCGGAAACGATCTCCGTTTTTTGCAAATCCATCGCTATCACTCATATCTGAATCTGATGAGCTTAAATCATATCGAGAGGATTCACTATCTGAACTTCGACCATTGAATGAATCATTCCCCTTTCCACTCCTTTCACGCAAATGAGGTGGTCTATACCGCCCAGTCCTGGATTTTGAGTCTGTTTTATTTTCCATTGGAATTATTGCAGGTGGTGAAGATGACCTTAGCCCATACATGAAAAATATTTGCAAGTTTGCCACAAACCCTGGTACCTTAAAGTTTTATGCACAATGTTAAAACCATTAAGAAAAAAACCTACCATGTTTACTATAATGAAATAAAAATACACATTCATGTTCATACTTACATGTGCTGAAAGTGGACCTTTAGGATCTGAAAGAACAGAATGCAGACAACGAAGAAAGGAGGTATAAAATCTGAATGATGATAAAGTTTATCTTGACGTTAGCATTTATTCATTTCACTAAAGTAAATGACAAAACCAAAGTTAGTACTAACCTTGACATAATGCTACTCTCTATAATAAGGTTCCTTGCTGTCACAAAATCCATCACTTTCCTAAGGACCTACAAAGTGCAGAGGAGGAGATTGGGCTAAACGAGAAAATGAATGCACACACTAACACCGAAAACCTAGAGCAACAAAACAAATGCACAAATCTTGGTGACCAATCATGGAACAACCACTAGTGCTATTTGCATTTCAGATGCTAAACTGCTGCTAATTCCCTTGCTGCAGTATTCGCTATGGATGTCACTTCATGATTTATGTGACAACACCAATCAGAGTGAAGAACAGACTACTAACCTCAACAACCGACTGCCACAAATCTTCCGACAAGCTTGATGCAGTCTTAGATAGTGTATCTTCAACCATGGAAAACGCGGAGATTTCCATATCCCAGATATTTGAATTTTTATTGTTTATTGATCCAGATGTGTGGGAAGAAAAGCCAGCGCCATTAGGCTTATCTGACAGGTTCAGCTCAGATTGCAAGCATGATATAATTGAGAGAAGTGCTCGGAGCAAATGTGCATTATCAGGTAAATAAATAGTTCCTCCAAAATCTTTGCTGAAAAACCTGACCATTGAGAACAGAAGGCTACAATGACGAGCATTATAAAGATTGCACTTGTGTGATGACATATAAACTAGTAGTGGTGAATTCCTGAATGGAGCTAGAGTAGACGTGTCACATCAATTTATTAAATTGCCAACTCATGCAGTAAAGCTAAAGACAGTCTTTTGCAAGAAATAATACAAAATAATATCTAACATTTGAAAAAATTGTACTGCAGCCACCCTTATTTTCATAGATGTTAGATCTCCACCTATACTCCTAATATGGTAATCCACCACCTGTACCTTCGAAATGATTAGCTTCATAGCTTATACGGATTTTTACATTTACTTTTAATTATGGCAATTTGCTTCCGTATACTATAAATTTAGTGTGGTTTGCCGCCTATATCTTCAATGTGGCGAAAAGAGCCTTCCTCTTGAGGCAAGCAAATAAGAATTATAAGTGTTTATCAAACAATGAAATTTAACCAAACCATGAAAACACACCTAAATTGTCAATCGCCTAGGTTGTTAGTACTTAGCACAAAGAAAACAAGCAGATGAAGGAGATTGTTAAGAACTTTATAATAATCTTAGCTCACCTGAGGATCTGTAAACATTCAGATGTTGTATCCAATACAGTTGTCCTAACAGAGAGGCCCTTACCACAAGCACCCTCCAACGAGCATTGCATAAGCACATCAAGAAACTTCAACATTGCAAGTAAACAAGATGAGTCAATCTCCATATTTGTTTTGCACATGATATCATGAATCTGCATTAGTAGATTTTCAAGGGGAAAAGGATATAAGGTTTCAGAACAAAAACCGAATCTGACAGTTTAAATTTGTCAGTCACATTGATCAAAAAAAATTAGAATTCCAGGTCGCAGCACAATCTCTTACTAAAAATTAGAGGCCAGAGCGGCGAGAACTGAAAATGTTATACTTTTGTGTTAATCCTCTCCCAGCAGAATGATGTACACACACTCTAACTCCGCATACAAAAGCAAATCTTCCTCGCCTCCAGCAAGATCTCGACAGAGTGGGAGCAGAACCATTACCAGGTGGCAAACACCGCGTAGCACGTCGCCGGCTCCAGCGCAGGAGGATACCGCCGCGGCTGTCTCCGCGAGGAACGCCACATCCGAACCCACCTGCGCACGACAAAGCCCACAGCGAATGAGACCGAGACGAACCGAACCAGAGCAAGCAGAGCCAACGAGCGGGACCGTAAGGGCACCTCGTGAGGGGACAGCGCAGCGGCGGATGCGGCGAGGGAGGGGTAGGCAGGGGGGAGGAGGATGCGGCGGAGGAGCGCGAGGAGGGCCGGAGGGGAGGGCGAGGCCAACGACTCATCGCGGAGGGTGAGGAGCGCTGTGCGCCACTCCCGCGCGCCGCCGGCGAATGGGGCGTCGGCGGTGGAGGCCATCGGGCTCCGCCGCCGGCAACCACCGCGGTGGTTGCTGGCTTCAGTCACGGCGGCGGCGAACCCCTGCGCGGCTGCGCCGATCTAGGGAAAACCTTCACAAAAATCACACCCAAAGAAAGGATTGTTTGGCAGAAAATCAGGACCTCAAACATTAATAGCAATTCATGGAAGGGTTTTTATGAAAAAAAATATTGATCGCCACAAATGGTAGAACACGAAGAGGGGCTTTTCAAAAACTTTCTTCGGTAGCGATCCGAATTTTAGGTCAAATTCCAAAGACGCTCGAACTGCAGTGCATATACAATTATCTTTTGCAGCAAAGTAAGCAGCTGGCAGCAGATTTCATAAAAAAGTCAAAGTTAAGCGAAGCGACGGTGAAATTGATCGGACGCTGTTTGGGACAGCTTCTGCTTCTGAGAAGTTAGAAGCTGGCTGTAGCTGCCCCAAACAGCCAGCTTCTCTACAGCCACTTCTAAGACGCGCTATAGTTATTTTGTCTACAGAAATCTTAGAGAACGGTATACCGTACGCGTTCAGTGGGACGGTACAAATTAATGTGTACCCCTTCGGCCTCCACGCCTGGCTTCCGTGCAAATTTGATCGAAAATACTAGCCCACTACCTACTCCACGCTCGGGGCGAGGAGGCGACGTCTCTGTCACGGAAGAGGAGGACGACAAAGGAGGAGGAGGAAGAGGAGCCCGGAGAGGAGAAGGAGGGGGTGGAGGATGAGAAGGAGTACCAGCGCTGCCGTCTCGAAGATGATAGGAGGAGGAAGAAGAGGACACGAGGAGGAGGAGGAGGAGCCCGGGGAGGAGGAGGAGAAGGAGGAGCACTAGCACTGTCGTTTCGAAGATGGGAGGAGGAGGAAGAAGAGGACACGAGGAGGAGCCTGGGGAGGAGGAGGAGAAGGAGGAGCACCAACGCTGCCGTCTTAAAGATGGGAGGAGGAGAAAGAAGAGGACAGGAGGAGGAGGAGCACGGGGGTAGAGGGGGGAGCTGCTGCCGCTGCCTTGAAGCCTCTTGCGTCGTTACTGCAATCTTGAAAGATAGGAGGAGGAGGAAGAAGATGAACAGTAGCATCCCTCTTTTTTTCGTCTCGAAGATATCAACTGATACACAAAAGTATCATCTGATATTCAAAAGTATCAACTGTAGCAAATGAACTATAGGTCATTCCAAATGTATCAATTAATATTCGAAAGTATCAACTGATCATCCAATACTTTATGATATATTGTTGTATCATATGATACATAATATTTTTAAGGTATTATAGAGACGATACGCGCCATGATAACTTAACAATATCTTACATGGTACCTTAGAGGTATCATATGATATATTATCATCATAACATCTTATGATATCATCCAATACTTAATGATACATTGAAGTATCATATCATATGTAACATGATACCGGCACCTCAACGCCTCCCTATACATCGTCGCCTCCTCGTCCCCCCTCCCCTCGATGCCAGCAAGGAGGAGGAGCGCAGGGGAGGAGGAGGGGAGAGCTCGTGGGAGGAGGAGGGGCTGTGCGGGTGAGGAGGAGGTGCAGGAGGAGCACAGAGGGAGGAACACATCAATAGAGGAATGGGATGAAGAAGAAGAGGAACACGGAGAGGAGGAGAGAGGAGTACGAGAGAGAAAGAGAAAAGGGAAGGAGGAAGAAAATGTACCGGTTCATACCGGGACGATATACCGTCTGGTAGTTTTTCTGTTTTAAATAATATGAAACAATTCGTGTATGCATGTACCAGATAATACATGTATATACCATATGGTACATCATAGACCCTGTATGGTACATCTATGAACTAAACGAGGTGGTACATGTGTGTACCAAGTGGTACATGTTGTACCAGGTGGCACAACACAAACCAACCGAGGTGTGTATCATACTCTAGGCATACCAGCTGGTACATGAATAAAATCATACTGACGGAGGGGGGAGTAC
>KE372915.1:218480-242200 GCA_000418225.1 Zizania latifolia
TGTCATGGGGAAGAGTCAGAAACTGTCATATTGTCAACCTTCATTCAGTTTTCAACTTCCAAACATGTAAAGTTGGAAACTGTTTATTGACTGCACCATGTTATTGCTCGCTTGCTTCTTTCTGCTAATGTGCTGAATGATGTGAAGTGTGGACCACAGCACTAAGAACACCCAAGAAGATAGTGATTTGTGGCTAGACATATTATCATTTTGTCCTTTTCTATTGCCACATTTGCATCATAGTAATTTGGTTTATGCAATTGCAACATGTGCTACCACTCATTTATTCAAGAAATGATGGTAACAATGCATCTTTGTTTAATTGTTTCTTCCAACCAACCAATTGAATTCAGTTCACATGGTTAGGCTCTAGTGGCATTATGATAGTTCAGTGTTTTCTGGGATTGAGCTAATGTTCCACTTTTGTCAAATCTAGTGGCATTAAGAGGGAACAATGCTTCAAGGTCGTTGCTGCAGCTGTCAAATCAGTTGCTGAGAACTCAATGGTGGATCTCACATCTCCTGAGGTAACCTTGGTTCCTTGAATGGGCCTCTTAATAGTTTAGCAAATTTACTTGGTAGCTAATGGGAGGATTCAGTGAACTATATTTTGAACCCCATGCTTACAAAAATCGTAGCTCCGCCATTGAATGGGTTGCTTACATGAGTGAACTTTGTTTGCAGGTGTGGCTGGTTTGGTATATTTAGTATTACACACCGGGCCAACCGTTTCATCCCTTGCCGCTGGGCGCCGGCGAACTTCGCAGAGCCTGAACCCACGCCCCTTCCCGCTCCCGTCTCTGTCGTATCGAACCTGCTGCTTGGGCGCCATGCCACCATTTAGTCCATTCTTCAGCCACGGATTATCCTGCGCGGCGCATTCCTGGCCAACCCACGCTCCCTCAACCACGGCCATCGCAGCGGCCGTGCGGTGCGGGGACCTCACCGACGCTGAGGAGGCCTTCGCGTCCACGCACCGGAAGACCACAACCACCTACAACTGCCTCCTCGCCGGTTACGCCAGGGCACCCGGCTGCCTCGTGGACGCGTGCCACCTGTTCGACTGAATCCCTAGCCCGGACGCTGTCTCCTACAACACGCTTCTCTCATGCCACTTCACCAATGGCGACGTTGATGGAGCCCGGAAACTCTTCTCCGTGATGCCAGTCAGGGACATTGCTTCCTGGAACACCATGGTGTCAGGGCTGTCGAAGAACCGAGCCGTGGAGGAGGCAAAGGCCGTGTTCCTGGCGATGCCGGCGAGGAACTCCGTTTCCTGGAATGCCATGGTTTCCGGGTTCGCCTGCGCTGGGGACATGAGCGCGGCGGAGGAGTGGTTTAGGAATGCGCCGGAGAAGGAGGACGCTGTTCTGTGGACTGCAATGGTGTCAGGCTACATGGATGCTGGCAATATGGTGAAGGCCATCGAATACTTTGAGGCAATGCCAGTGAGGAACTTGGTTTCATGGAATGCTGTGATTTCTGGGTATGTGAAGAATTCACACGCTGATGATGCTTTGAGGCTGTTCAAGACCATGGTTAGGGACGCCAATGTGCAGCCAAATGCGTCGACATTAAGCAGTGTGCTTCTTGGTTTTAGTAACCTGTCTGCACTTGGATTTGGCCAGCAGATACATCAGTGGAGCATGAAGCTGCCCTTGAGTAGAGGTGTGACTGTGGGCACTTCACTTGTGAGCATGTACTGCAAGTGTGGGGACTTGAGTAGCGCGTGCAAGCTGTTTGGTGATATGCTTAGGAGAGATGTGATTGCGTGGAATGCTATGATATCTGGTTATGCTCAGCATGGAGATGGGAAGGAAGCCATCAAGTTATTCGAAAGGATGAAGGATGGAGGAGTTAAGCCTAACTGGATTACTTTTGTGGCAGTATTGACAGCTTGTATCCACACTGGCTTGTGTGATTTTGGAATACGATGTTTTGAGGGAATGCAGGAATTCTATGGAATTGAGCCCCGGGTTGATCATTACTCATGCATGGTGGATCTTCTCTGCAGAGCTGGTATGCTTGAAAGAGCTGTGAATTTGATTCGCTCAATGCCCTTTGAACCACATCCTTCTGCCTATGGAACTGTATCGGCAAATTCCAAGTTTATAAAAACTTGGAATTTGCCGAATTTGCAGCTGGAAAACTGATAGAAAAGGATCCACACAGTGCCGGTGCCTATGTACAATTGGCAAATATTTACGCTGCTGCTAATCAGTGGGACGATGTCTCTAAAGTAAGGAGGTGGATGAAGGATAATGCAGTTGTGAAAACACCTGGATATAGCTGGATGGAGATAAAGGGTGTGATGCATGAGTTCAGATCAAATGACAGATTGCATCCTCAGATTCATTTGATCCATGAAAAATTGGGCCAGTTAGAGGAGCGGATGAAGGCTATGGGTTACGTTCCAGATCTTGGTTTTGCCTTGCACGATGTAGATGAAAGTATGAAGGTGCAGATGCTAATGAGGCACAGTGAGAAGCTTGCTATTGCTTTTGGCCTGATTAGTACTGCTCCTGGGATGACTTTGAGGATTTTCAAGAATCTCAGCGTCTGTAGAGATTGTCACAATGCAGCCAAAGTCATCTCCAAGATCGAGAATCGAGAAATCATTTTGAGGGATACTACACGTTTCCATCATTTCAGAGGAGGGCATTGCTCATGTGGCGATTACTGGTGAAGAATGTCGATAACAATAGATGCATACTGGCAACTTTTACTGGGATACAAAATTATTTGGTCGTTCAACAAGAAAAGGTGTTTGTCATTGTATACAAGAAGCACTCAACAGTCAACATGTGAGCAATTTATTCATGATGTTACTCCTACTTTCAACTCAATTTTGTGCTTTCCAGACTAGGAGACTGAATACAAACCAAGAACCAAACTGTATTTAAGGATTGATGAAGTGTATTTTATTTAGTATTACAATAATTCAGTAACCAGTTTATTTTCTTGATTTGATTCCCTCTGCTGATATCTGTCAACAAATTCCTTAGGTTGATGTCAAACATGCTTTAGCTGCAGATTCCCTTAAGTCACTGATTGATCGTGGTGAGGCTAACAGGTACAGTAATTTTGTTATGGTATAGTCCATCACCATATTAGTGTGTCTAACAAATCCTATGTCTTCTTTTTCTAGTTATGACTTTGCATTTGTAGATGCAGACAAGAGAATGTATTAGGAGTATTATGAACTTCTACTTAAGCTAGTAAGATTAAATGTGGCTTACATTGTGTTGCTTATAAGTTATAACTCTTTCTTGCCTACAGCAATCGTGGCCTTTCACCTCTGCTCCTTATAGCTTTTTTTCATATTACTATAGAAGATTTTTCCATTCTTGTTGCAAGTTTTATGATTCTATCTGTAAGTTCCATATGTAGCGACCATACCTTTTATATTGATTGTTTCCCGTATGTTGAGCATTAAATTTTGTTGTGCTGCAGGTAAGAGTTGGTGGTTTGATTGTAATAGACAATGTCCTTCGGTATGGAAGGGTTGCTGATCCGCTAGTAAGTTCTTTTTTCATTTTTATTTTTGACACGACAGAGATGATATAGGATAGCTCTTTTCTTAAATTTATTTTGAGGAAATTATCTGGCAATGTTTTCTGGAATTTACCGGAACAAAGAAATGCAGGAGAAGAAAGCCCCCAACTCAGCCTTATATCATCAACTGCTTCCCCTTATTCCCAACGCTTGGGGCGGTTGGATGATCCACTTCATCCCAGCGCCATATGTTGCCATCGTCGCTGCAGGCAACGATTGTGCTGAAGAAGAACAGAAACACATTCTTATGAATCACTGAACAAAGCAAAACAAAAGCAACAAAACTGATGCATGCACACAATGCAGATGAGAGGCTAGCTTCATCAGAGTAAGGTCACGTTTGTTTGATTTTAGGATTATTGTAATTTAGCTTATTCGTGTGGATTATAATAAGTTAACTTATAATAATCTGGAGGAAAATAAGGTGCGAGCTATTTGGTAACTTAGATTATTACTAATATGGTTTATTATATTTGGTATTTGGATGGTAAATTATTGCAACGCCCTCAAAATGAAGTGTGGAGGGTTAAGATTTTTCTTATTCCGTTTTAGAATATAAGTCATTCTGACCTTACCTATATGTGTATAAGTTCATTAATCTATAGATGAATCTAGACAAGACCAGAATGACTTACATTCTAAAACGGAGGTAGTAGTATAAGATGACAATGAATAATCTATATAAAAAAGCAATGTGTATTTTATCCTTTAGAAAGTAATAAGTTATAAAAAATAGGTTTTATTGGTTTATTGGATTACTATAATCCAGGTTACACATTATAATAAACTGGTCCAATAACGTGACTATTTGTTTGCACTTTTGACTAATAAACTGAATTACTGTAATCTCAAACTGAAACAAACAGCCTAAATAGAGGATATATGATACATCGATATGTACATGCTTGAAACTGCATCTGCATCATGAAGAACTGAATGAAGAACTGAATGAAATGCAGTGAAGTACCTTCCATCAAACGACGTTGCCGTCTGCCTTATGGGTGATTTCAGCTCTGGGTTAGTTGCTCAGGCTGTAAATGATGATGTGTAAACATTCAGAAGACATGAAAGTTAATATCACCCAACATCTATCGTATGCAGACGATGAAAATGACTCGATTTCTCATATATATGCTAGTAATGATTCTGACTTTTTTTAAAAGAAAAGTGAAGGTAAAGCCTATGTACGGGAAGTATGTGTGTGTGTGTGATATATATATCACACACACACATACTTCCCGTACATAGGCTTTACCTTCACTTTTCTTTAAAAAAAAAAAATCAGAATCATTACTAGCATATTCTTATTTCACTACATAGATCGACTAAGCATCACTCCATAGAAATTCATATTTCAGTACAGAATCTGGGCTTCACTTATGTAAGTTGATCATTTTGTCATGTATGAACATCTAAAATAACTTGTGCTACATCAAATTAACAAAATAATTATAACAATTTATAACAGTAAACATACCTAAACGATTCTTCGGAAAACAGTGCATCATTAGATATTACCTATTGCCAGCTGATTGAAGTGAAAATCACATGAGAATTTGATATACCAGATGTCACACTCTGGCACAGGGTACTTCTGAAGAACATCAACGCGAGGCTACAGCCTACAAATGAAAAAAAAGAACCAATTTCCTTAGTATGGAAAAGAAGAAATTAAATTATATCACCTCGCCGGGGCTTCCTTCCTTCCTTCGCTATTGGTTCCAAGTGACCTTCTGTAATGGAAAACATGGATAAAACACAATTTACCAAATAAGAAACAATTTTCAGAAAGGTTATAAAATTAATAAGTACTGAAGTATAGTTTGACATCCGATAACAAAACATCATATATACTCTCTTCATCTCATAATATTGCAACCTAGAACCGAATTTAGTATTTCATAGTATAACAAATCTAGACAGTATCATTGTCCTAATTTACTGTAATATAAAATATTAAATTTAATTTTAGATTATAATATTATGAGACGGAGGAAGCAGATTGATAGAAAATAAATCATATTCAAGCTCGTAGTGATGCATAGAAAAATCTCACTACTGGACCTTATGTATCTTCTCACCGACATGCGGGCCCCACGCCCTCCTCTGGCGCCGCGTGCCGCGAGCCAGCCAGCCACGCACGCACGCTCACTGCAGGTGGGCCCCACGCGTTCTCTCTCCTTGTCTGGAAGAAAGGAAGAGGGAAAAATACCAAGGCGACGAGGTGGAGGGGAGGGAGAGAACACGAGGCGGCGGAGATAAGCCCAGCCCTAACCCTACCTCCGTCTCGCCGCCGACTTATCGCCGGAGGGCGGCGCGAGGTCCGTACGCCGGCTCTGCTGCCCCGTCCCGTCCCGCCCCGCTCCGGGGGGCGGAGGACGTCGCCGCGCGCCTAGGTGCGTCTCTCCTTTCCTTGCCTCGCTCGAGTCGGGTTCCGACGGGTGCGCCTCTCACCTAGGGGCTTGCGAGGGGTCGCGCGATGGGGCCATGGCGGTGGATCGGGGTGCAGCAGCAGGAGGCGGCCGTTTCATTTTTGTCCAGGAGGGGCCGATCTGAGAGGGGGGCGGTGTTGGTGTGTGGTGGTCTGGATTGTCTCGTTAGACATGGAGGAGAGTAGGAGACTTCGTGCGAAACTGGAATTGGTGTGTTTGTGGCGGGTGTAGTGGTGTCGAGGGTGATTGCGTGAGTTGGATGTGACTCTGATGTTTGTGTGAGTTGGAGTAAACCTTGTTTCACATCAAAACAGCCACTCTAATTATTAGATTTGCACCTAAATGGCTTCGTTTGATCCAATTTATTGCACTTGCATTCTGTTTGAACGGGTTGCTTACATGAGTGAACTTTGTTTGCAGGTGTGGCTGATTTGGTATATTTATTCTGTCTGCCCACCTCGACGAGGAGTCGATGGCTGTTGTCAATCTTCCTGTTATATTTGACAATGATGACGACGAAGCTCCTCTTACCTTCAGGAGGTCGAGTACCTCTGTGAAGAACAGACATACACCCACAAAACAGGAAGGCTCATCAGGAAATGCTGGACCTGTTAGAAGCCCTAAAGCTGTTGCTTCGAATCCACAGAAGAATGGGCTGACTGGTGTTTCGAGGCCATTGCAACAGAAGCCACATTCAACAGGTCCAAACCCTCGACCTTTGGGATCAGGTCGGCCAAACAGTTCCACAGAACACAGCCATAAAAGTAACACAGTGGATAATAGTAAACTAAAAAGACCTTATGTGGAAGATGACAACTCGGATGATTCAGAAGATGACCACAAGCCAATTGGATTAAGGAGAAAGGTAGATGATAGAAATTTGAAGAAAGCTTCTGCAGCAGGGGAGAGGGCAGATGATTCAGATGATGATAACAAGCCATTGAGTCTGAAGATAAACTCCACAAAAGTGCCTTCCAGTAGTACGAACAAGGCTACTTTGCTGAAAACTACGCCTAAAATTCTGCAAACTGGTGATGATTCAGAAGACGATAAACCACTGGTCAGCAGGTTGCCAACTAATGCTGCTGTGAAAAGTGGAGGTAATGCCTCTGATGATTCAGAGGATGATAAACCATTGGCTGCTCGATTTTCAAAAGTTACTGGTAGTGTCAGTGCATCTGCAAGTATCTCAAGTTCAAAGGACAAGGTCCTGTCTACAAATCTAAAGCCAAGTTCTTCCAACAAGGTGTCAAACAATGACACGAGCACTTCACGTAATTCAATTAAGAGGCCTATTGACAGTAATAATCAAACAAGTTCAGCTCTCAAGAAGGTAAAACCTTCAGATGTTTCAGCATCTGCAAGTGTCAAAAGAGAATCCAAGGTAGATGACAATGACAATGTACCTCTTTCACAAAGATTAAAAACGGGTGAGTCTTCAAAAAGCAAGCCACCTGCAAAGAATATTGTAAAGAAGAGCCCTTCATCTTTTAAGAAGGATAACAAGAAAATGAAAACGAAAACAAAGAAAACAGTGAAAAATTCTCAATTCTCAAAGACGATGAAGATCCCTCCTGGATCCGGTGGTGGACAGAAATGGACTACCTTGGAACACAATGGCGTTATTTTCCCCCCTCCATACAAGCCTCATGGTGTCAAGATGCTTTACAATGGGCAACCTGTTGATCTGACGACAGATCAAGAAGAGGTGATATGTGTACCATTGGCTGATTATTACTTTATTTTCCAACTTTTTATGTGTACCATATCTTGCATCCAGATAATTATTCGTCTATTAATTATCTCTGTCATAGGTTGCAACCATGTTTGCTGTGATGAAAGACACTGATTATGCAACCAAGAAAACATTTATTGAAAACTTCTTCACTGACTGGAGAAAAATTCTTGGTAAGAACCATATCATCAAGAAATTTGAGCTTTGTGATTTCACCCCAATCTATGAATGGCACCTAAGAGAGAAGGAGAAGAAGAAGCAGATGACGTCAGAGGTATCTGTTTACAGCTCTTCAAAACAAACCTGCATATTTGACTTATTCTGCAGAATTAGTTTAGTTTGCATATCGATAAACTCAGAATAATAATTATCATAAGTGGTTAATCTTTAAAATTATTTATCTGCAGGAGAAAAAATCATTGAGGGAAGAGAAACTGAAGCAAGAGGAGAAGTACATGTGGGCTGTTGTAGATGGCGTTAAAGAGAAGGTGCTTTTCTTAGCGCTGTGAAAATATTAAGTTATGGCTTGTAATTTGTAGATAGCTCCCTTGTTCCCCATTCTTCCTTTATTGTTCTAGGTATTAGGTAAATTCTTTTTTTTTTAAAGTAGCAGTTGCTAGTTTTACACTAGTATTTAATTTCATGAAGAATTCCACCATAGATGTCAATAGTGCTTGCTAATATATGATACACAGTAGTAACATGAAACTGTTGTGCTGATGTTCCTACTTTTTTCCTTGCATAGAAGTTGTGTTGTCTGCTATCTTTGCTACACTCTAAGATCATTTTGCTTACAACTATTCTGGGCTAAAGTACTTTGTTCCTTCCAGGTTGGCAATTTCAGAGTAGAACCACCTGGCTTGTTCAGGGGGCGTGGAGAGCATCCAAAGGTGCATATAAAAAAATTAAGTAGATATATTTTATGCTGTTTTAAGTGAGTGCCGTCATTTTGTTGCCTTTAATTACATTATTTTAGATGGGAAAACTGAAGCGCCGCATTCAACCAAGCGATATTACAATAAACATTGGAAAAGGGGTACCAATCCCTGTGTGTCCGATACCAGGAGAAAGGTACCATGAAAAATTTGCACTTATTGTTGATGTGTAATCTATACATTTGTGAAGGGGTTGTTAGCATGTATGCACTCTTTATTGATCACGTGCCCTGCAGCTGGAAAGAAGTCAAACATGACAACACAGTTACATGGTTGGCCTTTTGGAATGATCCTATAAGCCAAAAAGATTTCAAATATGTTTTCTTAGCAGCAAGCAGTGCATTGAAGGGTCAAAGTGACAAAGAGAAATATGAGAAGTCTCGAAAATTGAAGGTGAGAAAATTCATTGTGTGTGTCATGGATATTTTGAGTAGGCATGTACAAATAATTGTCCTTCTGTTTGGCTATTGCAGGATCACATACACAACATTCGTGGCACTTACACAAAGGATTTCAGAAACAAAGATAGGACAATGAAACAAATTGCAGTGGCAACATACCTTATAGATAAACTAGCCCTTAGGGCAGGCAATGAAAAGGTATTGTGGTATTGTCTAACTCAAACTCTTTGATTGGCATTTATGAAATGGTTTTATAGTAGGTTGGATATATTTTCTTGAATTATTTCTGTTGATAATTTGGTTCTGTGCGCAACTGCGCATAAAATTTGTGATAAATTCTTCCACACAGTAAGCCCCTTTTCGATTAAAAAAAGGAATGCATACTTTTGATTTTGATGTCTCTTCTCTATGAATGTATACATTGTGTATCATAGTGTTTTCATTAAAACTATCTAGGATTAGCTGGGGTGCTGTGCTGGCCACCATAATTTTGCATAATGAGCTACCCATATGGCATGTGCTGATATCTATACTTTTTAGCTTACAACATTATTCTTTTTCTTGTCATTTAGATTTGAATTGCATTAACATACATTATCATGAGTTTGTTTTCTTAGCTGCTACTTCAAAGTTCAAATCCTTTTCAGGACGATGATGAGGCTGATACGGTTGGTTGTTGTACACTGAAGGTGGATAATGTTACTTGTGTTCCCCCAAATAAACTGCAGGTATTTATCTTCACCATTAATATCTGCATGATTACTCAATATGTAACTTGATTTTGATGATATTTGATGTTCCTACAGTTTGACTTTCTTGGTAAAGATTCCATAAGATATTTCAACACTGTAGAGGTTGAACTGCTTGTCTACAAGGCAATTGAAGAATTCCGTATTGGTAGCTCTCTCCCATGCTACTCTTTTTTTCTTCCGTTCCTCTCCCTGCCCTAGTCAACTCACTTATGTTTTCTTGATTTGGATTTCTAGGCAAACAACCAGGAGATGATATCTTCGACAAGCTTGATACAACTAGGCTAAATGCTCATCTAAAGGACTTAATGCCTGGGCTTACAGCAAAAGTGTTCCGTACATATAATGCTTCGATCACCTTGGATGATATTGTAAGTTCAAAGAGAACTTCATTTTTTGCATAAACTCTTCGGGCTGTATGAAGTGATTAATTGAAGTTTTTCATGGTTTAGTACATTTTAATGGTATATATGTTATAATGTTCTGTTTACCTGAAGCTTAAGTCAACATCAAATATGTAGTTGGTCAATGTATGAAGAGATCATGTTTCTTCAATTATTGCATTTATTGGAGTCTGTATTATGGTTCATGTGTATAACATGTTATTGTACAATACACTATAGTCTAAACATATATTTACTGTGCTGATATTAAAGTTGCATAAAGAAACAGAAGGTGGAACTCTTCTTGAAAAAATTGCGGTTTATCAACGAGCCAACAAAGAGGTATATTGTGTTACTCTTTAAGAAGCAGAAAAAATGAAGCAATTTTATCATCACCTGTTTTGATTCTCAACCAATGCTTTCTTTTTTACTCAGGTTGCCATAATCTGTAATCATCAGCGTAGTGTCTCAAAATCACACGAGTCCCAGATGACTAAATTGAATGATAAGATTGATGAATTGAAGGTTCGATTTCTACTGCAAATGATTAGCACAACCTTATACCATCTCTTTTCTTGTCTTGTAAACTCCTTTTCGTTTCTCCTTTTCTCCAGGCCCAAAGGGATGAACTGAAGGTAGACTTGAACAAAGTGAAGAAAGGAAAGCCTCTAGGCAATGACAAAGATGGGAAACCAAAGAGAAATTTGGCCCCTGATGCGTAACATCTCATTTCAACTAGATCTTAATTTTGTACAAATACAAACAAATAGTATAGAGAAATCTCACCACATTTGTTTGCAGGTTTGAAAAGAAAATATCTCAGATTGAAACCAAGATTGAGAAAATGGAAATGGATAAGAATATTAAAGAGGATTTGAAGACGGTAGCACTAGGAACATCAAAGATCAACTACCTTGATCCCAGAATTACTGTTGCGTGGTGCAAACGCCATGAAGTCCCTATTGAGAAGGTACCAGTGCTGTAGGACAAATCTTTGCTTCTCTAATCATATGAATGGGTCCGTCGCATGGCTTTGCCTACACTAAGCTCATATTCTCATCAATATTACACTCATCCTATCTTGCTTGACGTTGCATTCTGCTCGCCTGTCTTATCGACTATCTTTTGAATATTGGGTTGTAAAATTCTTGTCAGCAACTGTGGAGGGTGGTCAACCATAACTGTGCATATTTGGGGTGCAAAATTTGCCTTTGGAAATTGGAATACTGTAAATTATAGTTTATTGTCAAAGTTGCATTCTACAGAGTACAGAGTACACAATTTTCATTTCAGGCTGTAAATTTTCATCTGGTATATGCTCAAACCAAACGGATCACTCGTAATTATGTAGTAGTCGCTAACAGTACCTGTTCCCTTCACAGATTTTCAACAAGTCACTCGTTGCGAAGTTTGCATGGGCAATGGACGTTGACCCAGACTTCAGATTCTAAGAGCATTGGCTGCCGGTCAGCCGGCCCATAGTAAACACGATCCAGCTTCCAGACTTGCCCCGGACACTAATTGCAGCTAGGAAAGGAAGAGCTCGGTGCTTGTTTTTACAGTCCCCTGCTCCTGGAAAGAAGGAAGCACCCGGCATTCTCACTGTAGGCCTTCTATTTTCTTTTTTCTTTTTTTTATTTCTCCTTCTTGGTCTCCTTGCCATCGGTCCTAAGTTCTGTATGCATTTGGGCTGAGGAATTTTAGCTCGCTGAGAACGAATGGACATTCAATTTATACCGGATTAATTTCAAATATACCATGAGGTTTCGTTTGGTTTCGGAATTGAACATTTGTTTGCGCATGTACTTGATTGAACCTGTAACCGGCAATGGAGGAAGTGCAGAGTTGTAAATTTTGATCAAAGTTGTTTCCTGGTCATTTTGGGGCTATCACAGATGCCCTGAAAATCATGGGGACGTTTTGCACGATCTGTTGAATGAATGAACTGACCTGTATAATGCTCAACGCGGACAAATGTCAGTCTCCAATTTTTTTCATTGAAATCCTATATATTTATAGGATAATAATCATTGAACAATGTCTACATATAGGACTACTTCAAAGCTAATTTTAACAAAACTAGCTGAGTATCCGTAAGTTGTAATAGAAAATTTTTTACAACATTAAAAAAACACATGTCTTGAAATTTTTTTACAACATTAAAAAAACACATGTCACCGTGTGTTAATGACAATAAAGATCCACGTATCAATGAGAAGGATTGTGGTGATGGTAGATTCATCACTACTAGCTTCTTTTAAAGTAGTATAGATATGTTTTCCAATTTGTGGAAAGACCATTCGAGCAACATTGATGCATAAAGTCTTCATTAATATGTATAGTAATTACCATTAATATAATAGATGAACTCGTGTCTTAAGAAACTGTACATATTACATTTTACCATGGATTGACTAGAGAGTTTGTTCACCAGCATTTTAACCGGTGGATGTGAGATCAGAGATAGACATTAAGGAGATGCGGAGGGTAGCTGATAAGATCAGAGAACTGGCTGAGACATACATAGTGGGATAATGATTTATACTATTTTAGGTTCTAAATATGAGGTGACCTCCATCCTATTTGCTAATTAGGGATCTATGTACCATATTGTATGAGTACACATATGTGTATACAATTATGTATGGATTTAGACTAATTGATTGACAATAGCTATGTTTGTGGAATTGTTAGAGGTGTTAAAATGTCTTCTAAGAAAGTCCTACTTAAAAATTCGAGTGAGAATGTAAGTATGAAACGTTTTATAGTATAATATATGGTTAAAATATTTTCTTTTATATATCATACATATTGATAAAACATGATATTGATAAAAATGATATATGATAGCAGTAATGTAACTTGCTAGATCACTAAGTTTTGGAAATTTTAGTATTGGTAAATTAAGCGGTTTGGTTGGAAAAAACGAATAATAAATTAAGGGTATGTTTGGTTTTAGAGTGGGTGGGATGAAACAGTTTCATCTATGGTTTTTGGGATGGAATGGTTCTGTATGGTTGTTTGGTTTGAGAGATGGAACCATCTTATTTTTTGTTTTGTTGGAGAATCTGTGTGGGACAGAATAAATTCATCCTATGTTTGGTTGGTGGAAAGAGATGTAGAATGTGTTTGTGTTTACCTTTTCTATCCATTTGGTGAGTTTATCACAAATACACTACAAGATAAAAAAGGATCCATATGCTTACCAGAGGCATAAATAGAGATTAATTTCATTAGGAAAAAAATCTGCTTAACCCCTAAAGTATAGACATGTAGATACATGTACCCAAAAACTATAAAACCGGATTTTTAACTCTCTTATCTATGCTATACCATATACCAGATAAATAACCCCTATGGTGGTTTGAGACAGTGGTTTTGTCTACGTGACAATCAACGCTGGCAAGGATGCTGAGGTGGCTCGGCTGACTTGTGAGATCGGCCTACGTAGCTATCCACCTTTCTCCCTATCTCTCCCATGCACACCTCCTTCCCTCTCTCCTCCACTCACCTCCCTCTCGCCCACGGCTGCGCTCGATTGCCTACCTGTGCCCGTCTGCATGCCCACCCATGTACTAGCATGCGTGCCTGTTGCAGCGCCTGGCTGCCGCACACGCCGCGGTTACGCCTGCCCGCTAACCTGCTCGTCGCCTGCCTGTGTCCGTCCACCACCGCTTGTCCCCGCGCACTTAGGGGAAGGAGGAGAAGAGAGAAAGAGAGAGAGGTAGCTGAAAATGGACGCGCTCTATAAGGCGATCCCATATGTCAGCTGAGCCACCTCAACGTCCCTACCAGCGTAAATTGTCACGTAGGTAAAATCGCCGTCTTAAACCGTTTTAATAGATTATTTATCTGATATAATATAAATGAGAGGTTAAGAATTCGATTTTATAGTTTACTGGTGCGTATATGAACAAATCTATATTTATAGACTCTTTCCATTTCAATAAAAATTACAACACACATGTGCGGTTTACATGAAGAACAGCCAGTGTTTGAGCCGGGCCGTGACTTTCCCCTCCGTACAAAGCCCAGCGCTGGACTCGTTGCGCCCTAGACCCTAGTCCGCTCCGGCCTCCACCTCTCGGCCGTCGCCCGCCGCCTGCGCCGATCTCCACCCCGCGAGCAGCGTCGCCGGCGTCCCGCCGCATCCACGCCCGCCGGTGAGCACCCGTACGGACACCCTCTTTCTGGCCCCTCTCTACCACGCCTTCTGTCTTTGCCTTAAACCCTAGCTTCTCTTCTAGATCTGGAATCAGCTTTTCTCTCCCTTTGCCTTAACCTGAGTCGTAGTGACTGCAGCTTGTTTCCAGAAAAATTTGGGACTGCTTCGGGTGCTAATTCAGGTGGCTCCTGCATCTGCAGATTGTTCAGAGTTGGCAGCGAGAGTTCTGCTGCCAATATGGTAACGATTGATTTCTTCTTTTCGTATGCTTTTTTGTACTGCTGCCGATGGCTTGGGTTGGATTGGTTACTGATGCATCCGTGCTTTCTTCTGTTTCTCCCTGTCTGCTATGCAAGCTGTTCTTCTCCTACTTCAAGGAGCTCGTGGGTAAGGAGGTGACGGTGGAGCTCAAGAACGACCTGGCGATCCGCGGCACGCTCCACTCGGTCGACCAATACCTCAACATCAAGCTCGAGAACACTCGAGTCGTCGACCAGGACAAGTACCCCCACATGGTATGTCATGTCACCTTGCCGTGATAATTATATATCTGCCTGCTCTGTTGCAGTGAAAAATGCATGCCAGCTAGCTGCTCGTTTGCATGGGTACTTGTATCGATTTAGGAAGGGGGACTGGAACTGGAACAGAAGATTGATAATGTTTCGTGGTTTTTTGTACTACGATATACTCGCGTGATTACTATAGATAAAAATGATTCATATATGTCCAAATATTGTTCAGAAAAAAGATTAAAGCTTTTTACTCGCCCAATAGACCATTCACATTTTTACAGCGTTTACACAATTCTAATTGTAAAACAGCTTCTACCGCATATATGTATGTGACAGTTTCGCCAGCTAGGACATTTCCACGTGGAAGGTGTAGTATTGTAGAACTTCAAGGGGCAATTTGTTTTAAAAGGAGTACAGATAGATATTGGTTCATGCATGGTGATAATCCTGGGCTTGTCATAACTCAAAACACAATCTATTCAGTGTTGCTGATCATGATACATCCACTGTGTCATTCAGTGTTGCTGATCATGATACTTATTTTGATTGGTCTGTGTCAGAGTAATGGAAACAATTTCTCCTCCTCTTTGTGTTTGCATAAGCATCTGCCTATCATCCATTGATTTAATCTGTTAAACATCACCTTTAGCGTGATCCTGACATGGTTAGTTTGGTGATGAATGCTGTACCACAAATTCAGAATGATAGTACTTAGGCCATGTAGTTGCATAAGTAAAATATATCTATGGACTAGGTAACACTCTCTGTTCATAAATAGATGCCATTACAGGATTTCACAACCAAGAACGTGCATATGGAAGACCATAATCAGCATATTGACCTTCTTCATAAACCATACTACCCTTCATTAGATCTATTATGGTGGTGTGTTAACTCTAGTCCATAATAGTAAATGACCTTAAGTGGCCATTGGTTAATGAGAAAAAGCAGTATCTTTAGGAACAATATTTGAGCTACAATGGCATGAATTTAGGAACAAAGGGAGTATATCCTATAGTGCTGCTCCTACTTTATGACATGCCATTGGAGGCCTTACTGATGCAAATTTATTCGGAGGCAACTTTAATTCCATGGCGAGCTACAAATGGAGCCATATATTGTTGACAATGAAGAATATGTAAAACACAGGTTTTGCAAGCAGCTTGTAGTTGTGTGGCTAACATTATGCTGACTTTTCCTTTCCTGTGCTATATCATTTTGGAGCAAGTCTATTACTCTCTGATCTAGATATTTAGTTGGCCTTTGGTTCCATCCGATGATATTCTGAGGAGAGTGTACTTTTGTACTGCATAGCATTACTAAAGATTGCTTGTTAGTTGTTACAAGTACTGATGTGTGAAGTAATCCCAAAGGAAAGCAAAGCTTATAGATCATGGTCATATACTGTATTTTGTTAGTTCCGATATAGAGTAAGATGCATACCCTTTTGTTGTCTGTGTTTGTTGAAAGAATCTTCATACCCATTTGATTTACCACTTACATCCTTGGCTAGTTAATTGGTTTGTCTGTGGAAATTGCTCCAATGCATTTGTGTTTTGTATCACAGAACTACATTGATCAAGCACTAACGCGTAATGACCAAGAATTCAGTTGAGCATTCTGTAAAGACTAACAATCTCTCTGGCAGCTATCCGTGCGAAACTGCTTCATCAGGGGATCCGTGGTGCGGTACGTGCTGCTTCCACAGGATGGCGTCGACATCGACATCCTCCATGATGCCACCAGGAGGGAGGCGCGCGGAGGCTGATCCTTTCTGTTCTCGCCCCAGAGGAAACCTAATCTGATGTATGGGTGACATGTATGGAATATGGTGTGGCTTGACACAAGTTAAATCTTTAGCAATTTATCCTGATACTTGCAGTGACAAACTCTCCAAAATTGCATTCAGCAAATGCCACGCTGCCCTGTCTTATGTAATCCAGTCAATGTTATTAGATCAGCGGTGCCCATTGGATAGCTGAGATGTTTTCCAGGACATGTTCCTGAGAAAGTATTTGTTTGAAAGGCTGCACATTGGCATGTTCAGCAACGAGTTGATCAGTCAATGATCATTGACTTGGATTATTAGTCTGGGAATTTGGATGAAGTTAAAGCGACGCAACTTGACCCCCTAAAAAATGTAATAACGACTGAACTTGATTGATTCAGAGTGATTCTATCTGAAAACTTGAGGCGAAAATTACTCAAATTAAGGTCCAACTAAACGATCGTCGTGACAATGAGTTAACTCCCAACACAGTACGGTTGGTGATATGCAATGTGATTAATTGCTGCTCTTGTTGTTTAATTGGAATTCATTAGTTACACATGTAAATTAAAACAAAAGGCTACAAATTAATTATTTCTAAAACAAATTACTGAGGAATAGGAACAGAGAGAAATGTAGATTTAGATAGGAAAGAAAAACTAAGAAACAGTTCCTCTTTAACTTTAATATTATATAACGCAAAACGGATGGATATATTCATTGCAAAATCATGCAATTTATACTAGGAACAACACTTTGCCCCCTTTTCATCTCAGAAGTGAACTTTAATATCTTGAGAGTGTGATGCTTTTGATTTCAACACATTGCCTTTTCAAGTTTTCATCACTATTCACTAGGTTGGTCATCATCCCACGCTGATTGCCTGCCACTGCGAAGGCAAGGGCTGGAAATTCTGGGGCGGCAGCAATCTGAAATCTAAGTTTTTGGGGCAGGCAAGTAGGCAACACAAGTTGATCAGGTTGGTGTTTTGATTGTGGAATTCGATGATGGTGAAATCTTCCAATGGAGTAAGGAGTGTAGCATGATGCCTGATCATAATTTACCATTTGATGTTCTTCATAATTACATTATGTATGTCTCATGCTAATGCCTTGCAGGTGACAACAACTATCCATAATCTCATCCTTGGGAAGCTGTACTGCAGCCATCATGAACCATGCACACAAAAGAGAACCGCCCGTATTCATGTAAACTCAAGTTCAGAGAGCCATCACTTCTTGATCGTAATCCTCACCTAGTATGCTTCATTCACTTCCTTTTTCCCCTGGTCATTCGTAAATCTAAAATTTAATTATTGTTAGTTTGAAATGTGGAGAAAACCTTGTTTATTATGGGCACAAAACCTCCTGACTAATCTGTGTCTTGCACATTTCCTGGTCTGGCATTGCATATGTGAACAACTAAGCATTTAACACATGAGCCGATGAACAGTGTCCATCAATCTTGGCATCTTGCCTTCTGTTACATCCATTGCCTTCTGTAAACCAAAACTTCAATGCAACATTGCAAGCTTCTGTCCTGAGCTTCCCAATCAATGCTATCATAATTACCAATCCATTGACCATGTGTAGATTTGATGAGACCAGTCCATTAAGGCCAGACCAGAGGCATCTAGAGAACAGTGAATATGAGAAGGCGAACATGGAGAAGCTGAGGTTGGAACGACAACAAAGAATGGTATCCACACTCTCTTTGAGTAAGCTCCTAAGATGAAGAGATATATATTTAGCTTGTTGAAATCATCATCCAGCTGCCATGCATTTTGATCCTATCTTCTTCATGGCAGTCGGGTAAGCTTCAGGACAATGGCTGGGAACCTCGATGGTTTTAGCGGGGCAACCAAGCCAGGCCATTTGGAGAGATCTCAGAGACATGATGATTGATGAAAGACTAAGGCTCAGCTGCTGTAGTAACTTGGCTTCTTCATCCACCAGCTCCATGGAACTCTCAACTCTGAAGCATTTGCTGCTTTTCTGCATTGCAACAAGAGGACAGCACTGAAGAAATAGAGAGCATCGCCATCTTCAGTGGTAGACATCAATGGATGGCTATGGTCGCCAGCCTGTTATTAGCTCATTTCCTGAATAACAATCGTCAGAGTGTTGCTATTCTTTCTTTTGTATAAAAAAGAATGGTAAACCTGCAAAAAAAAAGTCACACCATGGAATGAGACTGGCATAATTCAGCATACAAATCCCTTCCTTTTTCTCAATCAACTCAGATTAATTCAATTAAAAAAGGAAATTGAGAGCTTGGAAGTTTGTAATCCTTTCTTCATCATTCCAAAAGATCAAGGCCTCTTGCAGATAACGTTAACAATATAAATAAACTGTTGTTTAAAAAAGCTTTAAAAAGCTCACTATACTGTTCAGCTTATTATATGTACAGTATCACAAAATTATTATATTACCCATGGATTTATTTTGTTAGATGACAATATGTGTTTATGACTTATTTGGAGAAATAATTTTATATGCTGCTTTAAGTCATAAGCTGTTTAGAAAGAGCCTAAATAGTTGCATGTTTCATACTGTATTTTACAAATGATCCTACTCTGAAGACAAATTCCAAAAGATTGACAAATTTCTATGTGGGCTGCCATTGCTAGAAAAGATGGGCCTTCACTGGGCACCAATCCATACAGATGGAGATATGTGGCCAAACAGATGGACCCAGTAACTGTGTCAACAGAGCCACTACCACGATGAATATAAGACACTCAAAATTGACGTACTGCAGTGCAGGCCAATCAGGCACTGAGAGATTTTTGCTTCTTAGCGGTGTTCATGTATGGCCGTAGCACAAACTCGTTTTGTGCTTCCCCTTGGTCAACAGTTCCTCGCTTGATCTACAAGGCAATCAGCAAGGAGTATGTCAGAAAATTCTACTGGGCTAGCCAAAGCCTCAGAAACTGAACTGGCAGTCTGGCACTAGAGCCTCTTCTTCACCTGATATAATCGCAACTCAAAACGAGGGCCAACCTCCTTCAGGTCAATGGATTTGGGGCCACCATGTTTTTCATAGACATGATGCCTGATGCAGGAAAAATGTTCAAGGTTAGGTATGTTACATCGAATGGGATCTCAGTATCTCACAATGAACAGAAGACTCTTCTGTGACTGAAGAACCACACTGGGGTGAGCTAGGTTTGCTTTATATCTAGGAAGGAGTAGGTAGGTTACACCCTGAGCTTTCACGTTTGTCGAGTTGGTACCTTTGTATATGAAACAGTCTACTTACAACCTGAAACTCTACAAACCATCTAAAATACCACCTTAGCCTCCAAACCATTTCATTGTTTGGTGAAATGGCATTGATTTAGACCTAGCATTGCTGATGTGGCATCAGGGAGGAGCCACATCACAATTAGAATCATCCATTCCCAGTCTACTACCCTCTGTCAATGGATGTAAAAAACACTGCCACGACATTGAACACAGGACTGGATTTGGAGCTAGTGGTATATCAGATGATTTTTGAGAGTTTAGGATTGTAAATTAGACGGTCTCGTAGTTGAGGATATAAATTAGACAATGGCAAAAGTTAAAGGGTGTCATTTGGACTTTCCCTTGTATATTCACGGAATAAATTATAGTCACAAGTGAACCTGAAAGAGATGTAGTCGTCTCTATTAGCAAAAGTAAGTATCCGCTTCGAGTCTTGCTTTGGCACAGGAAAGAGATGCTTGATAATGTTAGCAGTCCTTTCACCAGTCTGTAACAATAGAATCTATCAAACAGATGTGATGATGCACTAAAATTGCATGAATTTCCACATCAAAGTGCAGAGACCAAAGTAGTAAATGCATCCATATGTTGAAAAGCTACAGACTAGAGAAACTACTTTTATAGACACATCTCTTTCAATCTAAAATAGTAAAGCATCCAAAACAACAAAACCCCTCAGGATAAACCGGTACATTCAATTTCTTTGGGCTTGGTGGAGCAGAGAGTGATCAGATACAATTTATCACAACATAACCACTGAAAATGGAATTCAAGCCAATGACACAAGCTGTACATATTGGAGGCACTCAGTTCAGATATTCTGAATGGATTGAGATTTGTCTTCATAGTAAAATGAACATCTCAGGTTAACGAGAAAAACATCATAGCAGCCTCATATTTGTAGAGTTTTAATTCTGAAACACTAAAGAAGCAACAAAGAGAACTAAAAGGAAACTAAGAAAAAATGGTAAGTGAAATTGGAGGCTCTAAGTCTATTATTTTGAATGGATTGAAGTGTCTTTCATAGAAGAAATAAGTCTCAGGTTAACGAGAAAAACATCACAGCAGCCTCCATAAAACTTACAAAAAACAAGGGCCATAACTAAAAGAAAATTTGAGAACAAACAGCAAGTAAAGTTGGAGGATCTCAGTCTTGAGTTTTGAATGGATTTAAGTGTCTTTCATATAAGAACAAGTCTCAGGTTAACGAGAAAGACATCATTGTAATCTCCAACTTTGTAACGCATGCATTTACATGCAGGTATGCAAGTCACAAGCGTACAAACAATGTTATCAAGAACACAGGATGCACCCTCACGGCCTCACCATGGAACATACCAGCAAGATATCAAAGTTGCTCAGATAGTTTTGGAATGGATAGATATAATCCTCATAGTACGTCTCAGGTTAACGAGAATACCATCATTGCAACTACCAAAAATAATAAGCAAACAACAAATTGTAGTGTGATATGTTCTGTTTCTCACACTATAATTGAACAGAAACAACTGCGAAAAAGACAACGAGTATAGCAGACACCAAAGGGAACAAATCAATAAAAATGCTCAACAGCAATAGAAGAGTCAATGGAACTGGAGGTGCTCTGCATTTTCTGGTACAAGTGAACATCATATCATCACTTGTAGCACTATTTGTTTAACAAGAAGCTATTATTGCCAACACTCTTGATGGATAGATAGACTGGCAGGCAGGCAGAGAGAGAGAGAGAGAGAGAGAGAGAGGAAGGGGCTGTTTGGCAATAGTACTTAGACTATAAGGAACCATCACAGCAGCCTCCAGTTCCTGTGTGTGCCAACAGTCCAACACACATGAACATGTCAATGACTTAAGCTTCCTAGCAGATTTAAGGAAAACAGTTTTTAAAAAAGGACTAAGATGATCCCTTTACTTAAAGAAAAAGATGCATGTAAGCCCTCACTTCATTACGTTCAACATGGCTTTAATCTTTATAGCTTTGCTATGAAAATCTTGTAGTTTTTTGAAGGGAAAAAACTTTCAAAGCACACAAGGTGGACTGCACAACATGCAACATAAATATATAATCATAATGCATTAGATTAAAAACGTTTATTGCTTACATGAAATGAACATGCTAGCTGATTTAGAACAAAACAACTCAAAGCATTAAAGTATTCAGTACCTTGCTTGTGAAGTTGTCCAGTATTAGATGGGGGTAAGCTTCTGACATTTTACCCATGGCCTTCCTATCTTTAATATCATGCCGCGTTACCTGTTCAACAATGGCAATGGTAATAGAGGATTAGCACCAAGTACTGCCTTCCATATGGTACATGGCAAAGACTCAGCAGGTCAGCACATGCTGATAACACAGATAAGCACTTACCACATTGAGTAATCCAAAGTATGCAGTCGGTCCAAATGGTAGATGGCAGACAATTAAACCATCAGGCTTACCACGATGTTCATGCACCAAAATAAGGTCAGTGATATCATGCGAACGACAAGACTCAACAATTTCCGACACCACCTGCAGAATATTAACTCTAGATTAATAAATGAACTGAGCTAAGTACGAAAAAGCTAGCAGCACATTTCCAGGCAAAATTACATCTTTTTAACATAATTATTCATCTTGGAGACCCAAACATCAATGCGATAACAAAAGAGAAAAGCATACGAAATGAAGTTCTGCCATACTATACCTGACCACCACGGTTCATTCTTTGCGAGTTAGGAAAGACAACTTTGAGCTCCTGGAAGATGGACGCAACTGCTGGTCAGCTTCATCATCCAAATGCAGCATTTCAACTGCGGAGAACGGATTCGTTCACTAATTAATTAAAGGCCGCACCTTGACAAACTGAGTCAGGGGCGCGCTCGGATTGCGAGAGGTGGTCAAGAGAATCTTGGGCTCGCGGAGGGCGGCGCCGGCGTACTCATCGTCGATGAGGCTCTTCGGAACTGCAGCTAGAGAAATCGACAGCAGCCACATATCAGAAGACCGAAAAATGGCAAAAGGGAAAACCGGCGGCGACGGAGCGGGAAGCGGGAAAGCGGGAGCTGACCTGCTCTTTCCTGGTCGTCTAGGTCGATCTCGCGGCGGAGCGCGAGCTCCTCGTTGCGGAGCTCGGTGGGGATGGGCTTGCCCTCCTCGAGGGCCTCCCGGAGGCGGCGCTTCTTCTCGTAGTGCTGCCGCTCCTTCCCCTCCAGGCTCTTGCGGTACAGGTACTCCCGCCGGAGCCGCGTGTTCCGCCGCAGCATCTCGCCAGCCAACCCAGCCTAAACCCTAGGGGAGGCAAGGAGCGCTTGCTCCAGACGGCGGCAAAAAACCCTAGCGGCTGCGGTTGCTTCGCCGGTAGCGGCGCAGGGAGAAGACTCGTTTAAGTAGCGGAGGACGCGTGTGGGTCTACATGGGCCTGTCTGCTTGGGCCCATCATGTAATGTGGGCCGAGCCCACAATTTCCCCGTTCCTTGGAATATATTAACCCTACTCGTTTATGCTTATGCTACTCTGTACAAAGTTTTAGCATATTTTGAATTTAGAAATCCAATTTTAAATATTTTTTTTGTGTATTTTTCGTGTTTATTTTTGGAAGATTTGTATTTAGGGTCTTTACGAATATAAGTATAAAAATCTTATCCGAAAACTGTTTTTCATTGAAAAGTAGTCACCTTACTTTTCTTTTAAAGCGAATTATACTTTAGACCCCCCCTATTTTCTAACAAAGTTTCCCCTTGTATGGTATGTGATTAATAGATAAAAAGGGATATAAAATAAAACAAAAATGTATGAAGGTGTCAAAGGTGAATATATAGACTAAATTAGTTTCAATATGAAACTTTGGTAAAAAATAC
>KE372915.1:256924-267173 GCA_000418225.1 Zizania latifolia
CTGAACCAACAAAGGAGAAGTCTTCAGAGGTAGCTTTTTTCTCTTACTTTTGTAATTACGTATTTAATTGAAGGATCAATGATAGTAATAGAAAAAGTTGTGACTTGCTAGACGAACTAGTGAATGCACTAATGCAGTGACAGATAATAATGTCAGACTTGAATTATGTGACGAGTTCATGATCTTTACGAATTTACTTATTATGTTCTAACCAACTACTGATGCATATGCTATGATAGCAATGTTAAGCAGAATTGGAGATAAAATAATGCCGCACACAGGTTCAGACATCCTGAATCTGAGTATGTATAGTTGTTAAAGCTTGTATATTGCAAATGATCATGAGTCCTTACTGCTGTGCGTCATGACTTTTTAATGCTTTAGTGGTAATATCCTTTCATGAGACCAAAATTATAGCTTCTGTTCACTTCTGCAGCATGTCCCTTGTAAAATTGAGCATGGTCACTGCAATAAAAATATACAGATGGAGATGTGGCATGTAGTCATAAGTAATGCAGCTATGACATGTCACCACCTATATGTTTATTACCTAAATGAATTGATTTATGCAAAATATTAAATATCTGAAACTTGCTAATACCCAATTTGAAAGCTGAGATCAACTTATCTTCAACACTACGGAAAATGGAGGCATGTCATGTATTCTAAACCTTTTAAAAATTTGATGCCTTGATTGTTTGTGATTTGCATGAATTTGCCTATTTGCTGCAAGCGTTTTCGGTTTTCATCACTTAAGCCATGATATGCTGCATTTAATGAGTAACATAGGAAAACATAACCCTTCGGTCTTCAATAGTATTGGGTACTGTATGTATTGTCTTAGATAATCCCATGATAACAGAAAGTCAAAATACAGGAGCTACATTTAGTAGTTACTATGCCCTGAGTTTTGAAATGCTATTGAGGTTTCTTTTGATGCAAACAAGCAATGATTGATGATTCTTCCTTGTAGCCATCGTCCATGATCTCCGAACTAACCGAGGAGAAAAGGTCTGCTATTCAGCAAAACCAGAAGTTACGGCAAGAGCTGGTAAGTACCTACACCATTGTGAACTCTTCTTTATCCCATCTCAAAGTCTTTAATTTTTGTGTGGGGGTGGGGATTGAACGCTTATAACATTAGTTGCACTGTCAGTCAAAGGAATTAAAGGCTTGATAAGAATTGATGGTTAACTGTGTTAAATAGCAGAATAAGAGATTCCTGCTTTATTCATAAAGTTTTCTGTAATGGTGTAACGAACTTCAAATTTAGGAACTTTTTCTGGCATGACTCAATTCGACTAACAGTATCAACTGTGATCTAAATGACTAGAATCTGTTGACTAGGTTCTCCTCACTGACAAATTCAGATTTGTTTTGCGAGAAGAAACATACATGTGAAAAATACAATTTTCGCTGCTAAATTCAGAACTTGCAGAATGCTGCAATTCATTTATTAGCTTGCACGTGCCTATGAAATTCGTTGACTCTGTGAGCTGAGCACTGTGATGAAATCTTTATGTTCCTTTCAATCAGGAGCTCCTACGGAAAGAAAGCAGCAAAAGCAATGGCGGTTTCTCCCTCACCTTCTTGATCGTCGTGGGTCTTCTCGGCATCATTGTGGGCTACATCCTCAAGAAGACATAGAAGAGGTAGTACCCAACAAAGTTATACTCCCAGGAAAGGATACCCTCATATGGATGGTATGCCGCCCCTCCCTTTTTCCCTCCTAAAAGGAGCAAAATTGTTCTAACTTGTAACAACAACAACACTTCTAGATGCCCTGCCTTGGTTTGTGACTTTGTGTACATTATGGTGGCTTACACTTTGTCGCGATTTTTTTTTTTACATTGGCTAGGTTTGTTCTTTAAAGGTTTAACTGCTGCTGCAAGTGTTGTGACATTTGCCAAAAACTTTATTCTTTCTGAATTCTGATCAACGCATTATCATACTGCTAATTTCATAGCTTGTCAGATCTTTTACATGACATATATGCAATCTAGCATTCAGTAAAGTAAGGAGGTGATATCCCATGTTTTCAACGATGTCATAGTAAAACCTGTGAAGTTCAGAGTTGATATACAACATTGCTGCTGTGGATCGTCAGAAACCTTCAGGTTGGAACCACGCAAAGCTGCGGCGGCCCAGCACGCCTCAGGAACAGCATCGCAGCCGCAGCCGCTGCGACGCCGACGACGAACCCTAGCATCAGGTACCCACACCTCGTCACGACGAGCCACACCGGAGACGGAGCCGCCTCGGTGACGAGCGGAATCTCCCCCTCCGACGTGGTCACCGTCGTCAGCCCACTGTCCTTGTTGCCACCACCGTTGAGCACGCCTGCGCTCTGTGCCCCCGTCGCCACATTGCCGCCGCAGTTCTCCCCGTCGGTCACGCCGGAGTAGCCACTCCCGCCGACGTCATCTTCTCGACGGCCGCCGTCGCCGCCGTAGCGCTTCATCTTTGCGTGGAGAAGGAGGCCGTGTGGATGGTGCGACACGGCGCCCGTACGTCGAAGGGGTCGCATGTAGTTTCTCTCTTCACCGCCGCGCCGTTTCGTGGGAGATCTGGGCCGTCGGATCGGGCAGGAAGGCGATCTGGGCCGCTGGATCGTCAACTCACGACCGGATTTCTAGCCCCTGCCGTCTTCCGGGAAACTTGCACGTCTTTCTTGGAGGGGTTTGCATGAACGAGACGGGTAAATTTGGAGAAATTTACTCATTTTTCACTAGATGCATTGAAATGTTCTTCGTGAATTCGTGTTGTTTGCATGGTTTGATATGGGCTATTTCGTTGAAATTTTCAAGGGAAATGATCAAGCGGTTTCATAGTCTCTGGGTTTGATTGGTTGACTTAAGTTTTTTTTACGGCTTACGATCTCAAACAACAGAAAATATTTTTGAGTTATACTTTTATATTTTTACTCTTAATATTTTAAATTAAAAATTAAGATGAAAAACAGAAAGCACCGAAGAAACTTATAAATTAATTCTAAAACTAAGTTATAAAATCCAAAACTAGGTATGGCTTATAATCTATGTGGTCTCTATTTTCTCTTTCTTTTTCTCTATTGGTTTTCTCTATTGGAGGAAGAGTAATAATTTGGTGACAGTAAATAAACAAAAAAAATGCACAAATAATATTTCGTTGTTGTAATGCCAAATTAAGCCGGAGGCAAGTTTATTTGGATTCTTAGCGCAAATTCAACATTTAATACCATACTTGAGTTTTCATGATCATACTTATCAATAATTAGTAGGTGAATTATAGTTTTGTGTATTGTGTATACATATGGTTGTTTACGTAAAGACAAGTATTTGTGGATCTTTATACACATATAAAGAATTTTATACAGGTTGGATCCCTAATTAGATAGTAGACATATTTACATGTATATATTTAAATGTATCAAGTATAATATATGGGTTGGAATTTTAGTCTAGATCTAACCATGTCTCTTTGGGATCTTGGATAAGGAATTTGTAGCCAGGTATGTCGTGGTTGCCGACATGTCGACTTGTCTTCTCATGGGTTTGGTTTAAACTGACTTGTTGTTGTCTTCTTTTCATCAACTTGTCCTCTCGAAAGTCAATTGATTTGTTATGGTCTTATTCTTATTCTCCTGGCCCTGTTAGCATAGGGGCCTCGGATATTTATATCCTTAGATTATCTAGTCTTTTTCTTATTTGTGGTCTCAATAGTGCTATTTTTCTTATTCTCCTGACTCTTACCAGGGCATCGATATTTATATCTCTAGGTCCCATCGTATTATCGGGGTCTCAGTATTTATACATATAAATCACATTGTATTTTCGTAGGACTCATAGAGATACCCCTAGGTTATCTCACTGTATCCTCGCTGGACTTATAGTGGTAAATTATGTCTTTGTCTTGTCCCATCGTATCATCATTGGACTCGTAGAGAAATTATGCATGTCTTTGTTATTTGTTACCATCTTGTTCTGCTAAGACTTTTCTAGATATTGTATAGTAACTAATTTTTCTTGGACTGTATTCCTTCCATATACGTCATCCTATTGGATATACGTAGGATTTCTATAATAAATATATTTTTATGTTGAGGGCATCTTGTATTTATTACAGCCACAATACTCAGAGACGGTTTTATACTAAAAACAAAAACTTGAATGCACTTTGAGTCTTTGACACAAGGATGATTAATTTGTAGGTTAATGAAAAGCACTCATTTTTCATCTCCTTTCAGATGATTGTACCCCTCCCATCACACAAAATGTAGCAACACTGAGTCACTGACACCCTGGCCCCACCACTCTTAAAAATTCTTAATCCTCATTCCCCTCTCTAATCCCCTTTTGACATTTTACTCTTCCACCCCTCTAAGAAGTTATTAATTGCATTATACTACACGCAGGCACACGTATACGTAGAGGTCTACGTACGTTCTTCTCATCGACGGGTACACACGTACGTATATAGTACAAACATTAGAAGAAATCGTGACCGTCCGATAGGTGACGGACGGACGGGATCAGTGGAGGCATGGCTCGGCGTCGGCCATCTCGACACCGTTGACGCTGCCGTCGGCGCCGGGCCGGCCGGCCTTGTACTTGTACCACCTGGCGGCGACGAGGTAGACGAGGAGGTTGGCGAGGCAGAGGGCGGCGAGGAGCCAGTAGAACTTGTCGAGGTGGCCCTTGTTAAGGTCGTCGGCGATCCAGGGGTGGCCGCGGCCGGTGAGCTTGTCGACGGCGGCGACGAGGGCAGAGCTGACGAAGAAGCCGAGTGAGAGCGTGCTGAGGAAGAGGCCAGTGCTCATGGTCTTCATGCCCTTGGGGCACTCACGGAGGAAGAAGTCGAGCTGGCCGATGTAGGTGAAAGCCTCGCCGGAGCCGACGAAGAGGAACTGCGGGATGAGCCAGAACACGGTCATGGGCACGGGTGTTCCCTTGGGTACGGCGTTGTCGCGCGCCACGCGGAGGCGCTTCACCTCGGTCAGCGCGGCGAAGACCATGGCTATGATGGACATCACCAGCCCGACGCCGATGCGCTGCAGCGGCGTCAGCCCGTGCGGGTTGCCGTTCAGCCGGCGCGCCACCGGCACCACGATGCGGTCGTAGATGGGTACGGTGAGCAGGATGGACCCGACGAAGAAGACGGTGAGAGAGCCCGCCGGAATCTGGAACGACGAGCCGATGTGGCGGTCCATGGTGGTCGCCTGCGACACCGAGAAGGTGGTCATCTGGGCGTACACCGTCCAGAACATGATCGTCGTCGCCCAGATCGGCAGCATCCGCACCACCGTCTTCACCTCCTCCACGTCCGTCAGCGTCGCCAGCTCCCACTTGCTGCGCTCGCCGGCGGGCTCATCGTTGATCGCCGCGTGGTCCAAGAACCTGAAAACACACACAAAGTTATCATCTTTTCAGTTCAAATGCAAAAAAGATTCAAGTTTGGAATAATTTCAGTTAGCAGTAATCAAATTGGGGGTCAGTTAATTCTTTCTAGCATGCAGGTGATTTCTTCAGAGTTCAGAATTTCAGATACACAAACCTCATCAACATTTTTTAAACCTCTTTTGTTCTTTTAAAAAAAAACTAAGCATGATTGCAGAAGCATAGTTCTGAACAAAATCAATCAGTTCTCCATTAGAGGCTAAAGCAAGTTTCTGGAAATTTATATAAAAGCTCCCATCATTGACCTATTTTAATTGAAACAGAGGCTATTGCAGAGTTCTTTTCATCTTTCAGACAAAAAAGGCGACAAGGAGGTGTGTGCAAACTAAAGCAGTGGCCACAGGAACAAGATTCTTCACAAGACAGAGACACAAATCAAATCAAATCAAAACACTAAAAACAAATTTATCCCAGTTAGTTGGCAGGATTATGCTCTATTAATCAGAGCATCTATTGGTATTTGGTCAGACAAGATCGTCCTCTCATTTAGTTGGGGAACCAAGTGTTCAGGGATATCTTTCTGAAAATATTTCGTCAGAGTTTTTCAGAAAAAAACAAGGACTAAACAACTTGTTAAGTGCGTCGTAGGTGGAAACATTATCCCCAATTGCACATGTTCATCTGATCTGAAAGGCTAATCAGTATCGATAAGCAACATGTTCATGTGATGCAGTGATAATTATGCATATGCATGCGGTTCTACACATCCCCAGATAGAGTCTGCAGATTGAGTTCATAATTTGGAGACCCGACAGCTCAAGGAGATTAAACAACCCAAGAAGGCTGACCCTATCACTACACTATCCTATTATATATTGATAAAATAAACAAAATTTCATAGTGTTAACCTGACATGAATGACTGTGATTATTACCATTTTTTAACAAATGGAACTGCACTTAGTTGTCTGTTGTGTCCTAAAAGCGTATAATTAACCATGACCTAAATAGTTTATATTTTTCTATATATTATAAAACTTTGTAAAACATAGTAGCTATAACATCTAGAATCTACAAACAAACTATTATCCAGAATCTAGGAATCACAAGCCTTTCTAGATTCTCGTCGCTTAGATACGGACCAGTTGTTTTTCAGAATCGTAAGCTTCTAAAACAGGTTCTTAACCTAAAAACGACGGCCAATCGATGTGAATAACTAGGGGTAGATTTGGCTTCTCCAATCCCCTCCCTCCCATCAACCTCACCAGCCCAAGACAATAATGGGGGAAGAGAGGGCAGCCGCAATACTAAACTACACAGCAGCTCACATGCCCTTCCCGTCTGAAGCTGCTTTTGCATATGGTCCATGCATGGTCATGATCTCCCGGTGAACGATCTCCATTGCTTTTCCAGCGACAGAAATTGGACAGATATGCAATGCTCCTCCAAGAGAGCCATGCCAAAAGGAATACCAGATGCATGTGAAAGAGATAGAGATAGAGAGATAGATAGAGAGAGAGAGGTTGCTGCTTAGATAGATCTGATTGCCCACATCGCTAGCAAGATGGAGATTGCCTACACACATGATACACTAGCTAACTCTTGTATCTAGCTGATTGTTTAATAAGCTGCTTGTGGTTTCTAGGGCTCCCCTTTCTTCTTCTTCTTCTTCTGCCTCCCCAATCATGCAAAAACCTTTCTGGCATCTCTGGCCTTTCGGTATGCACACGCCTCCGTCCTCTTCACAAACAGTCCGCTAATAATTGAGGGGATATGCATGCCATGTTTTCTTTTTATCAGAGAATTTTGGTACACACGTGCATGGTTGGTATTAGTCACCAACCATTTTACAACGTGAGAGTTTCTCTTTTGCCACCGAAAGTTAAACGGAGTTGCCTCTTTTGCTACTATCATGTAGTTGACATGTAGCCCTCGCGTCGGGTTGTTATTCACTATTCACCGGGGTAGCGGGTAAAAGAGAGAATACCACGGTACTAAGGGTTTATTTATTTCAGCTTCTAGCAGCTATAGCTACTCTTAGAATCTGAAGCTAAAACAAACGGTTCAGATTCTAGATCTAGATTGTGAGAAACAGTAGCTGCAGAATCTAGAAATAAACTAGAATCCGAAAGCTAGAAAACACTAGCTTCTCTAGATTCTTACCTGTTAGATACTAAGAATCTTCAGCTACTCACACCAGCTAGCTACTAAGAATCTCCGGCCACCGGAAGCTAAAATAAACATGTCCTAAATAGCAAAAGATAAATTGCACTGTTTTGGAAGAGTAGCAGATAGGCACAACTTCTTCATGTATGCGTGTCATATGATATTCTAAGATTCAGTATGATGTTTGGTTTACCTCTTTCTGAAGAAATGTCACTTTGATTTGATGGACAACTTATGTATACAAGACTTTTGCAGGTTGTAATTTATATATAGGACAAAGGATATTGGGTCTCACAAGCTAAACCCAATGATATGGTTGAAAACTACACGTGAAAAAAAGTTGATGTGGATTAGACTGGCATTTTCCTTGGTAAGTAGGTTAGCTTTAATTTGTTTTAACCTGCAGAGATCAAACCATCGAGAAGATGGCACGATTTCCACACAAACGACATTCCAGCGACAGGTTTACTTCAGTGTCTCTGAGACCAGTTGGTAGAAAAAAAGAAAGGTAAAAGTAAAGCTTCTTTTCTTCAGAAGCTGTTCCAACTTACTATACTCCATGACCATGACACCTGTGAGATCTAGTGTTTTAGCTAACAATATTCTCGCCCCACTCTAGTAGTCTAATGTACTTGGCTAATTGCACTATGTTCTTGTCTGAATCCTATTGGAGAATGGTGTTCTGAACTTTGCTAATTATTTGAGGTTTATTTTGTATAGACTTATAAAAACAGGCAGGGGCGGAGAAGTGGGGGCGGCTATAGCTTGAGTCCCGCCTCTAACTCCTTATTGCTATAAAAATTGCTATGAAATTATATGAAAACCTTTAAAATTTTTCAATAATTCGTTAAAATGAGTTAGATCATTCATAGACTCGATATATTTTTGACTTCGTCCATGAAGCAAGCAGTGTTATTAATACCACTTCAGGACCAAGGTATCAACATCCTAACCTTTTGCCCTAAAGCATTTCAGCTTTCAGAGATTGCAGGATGCAGAGAGCAATCAAACCTGAAAACACCATCACCTATTCTTCCACTAGTAAACATTGGAATCAACCAATCTTACTGGATGAACTAATGAAGTGTTTTCTACGAAGTTTCAGCGAAAATGAATGCTGTTTTTCTCTCTGGAATTTCCACCAGGACCCTAAATTACTTGGAAAAAGGAGGGGTAGGTGTGAGACAGCTCTCCACGGGAGGAACAGGGTGAGTGATAGACTGCTCATGTACTAGAGAAAACAAGCCAAATCAGGCTCTTTGGCATTGCCTGCCGACCGGCCTGATGCAGTCCAGATCCTCCACTATCTTCTGACTGGTTTTATCTTTCAGAGGCTGATTGTTCAGAAAGTCTTGATGCACTGCATTGCACTGCAGAATTTTGCGTGCAGTGCAGAGCATCAGGCAGAAGAGTCCGGGACACCATCATCAGGATTCAGGATATGGAGGGAGACTGGGGCCGAAATAAACTCTATCTTGGATAGGCTGTGGGTATCTTGTCTAGATTGACTCTCCGTCATTCAGTGCTCCACGTAGCGTCAGTTCAGACGGATCCTCGCGAGGAGGAGTTTAGAGTCTAAGCTATAGAATTTATTTCTTATGCCATTAATCGTTGGATTATCTCAGTCCTCTGTATAACATTAATCTAGAGAGAATACTCCTCTCGGATAGCACTTTTATTTTGGACTGTGACAGAGGTAAGGTTCAGCAAACAGAAGGACAGTCCGTGATCCATTCTTCTCATTAGAATACTTGCAATTATTAGTTAGTTGGTGACAAACTCCCTATTTGTCGCCTCCCTTATGGAAGCCCATGCATGGTTATCCTAGTTGTATATTCTCTAGGACCATCTTGTCCGTCGTCACAAGAACAGTTTCAATTCTCGTCTGAATCCCCAAAAAAAATCCCTCATATGTTTTTAAGCTGTGGTTGACGTTTTCGACTGTCAAAAACCTAGTTTCTATGTCGGCGAAAATGTGGTTTTATGTCGGCAGTCCAATGGCTTGTAGGATAACGGGAGCAGTGACGAACCTAGGACAAAAACATCAGGCTCCAGGGTCCAGTATAGCTTAATACTCTAATTATTATGTATTTTTTGTAATTTTTAGAGTCTAAAATAACTGAAAATTGGAATTTCTAAGATGATAGCAGGACCATGCATGGACCTATGTATGAAATGCATTTCAATGCATATTAGCAAACTACAAATGTACTAATGAATTTATTGGTGCGTAGGGCAACATCACCATGTGACATTGCAACTTGGGAGGAAATGATAAAATAGATTGGAAGGGACAAATTTAAACAGTGTAATCTGAATCTGCTCCCAACTTGCATTGGATTGGACCCCTGTAGATTGTACATTGCAAAATGATAATAGATTTTTTTTTTTTGAAGAAGCATGATAATAGATTTATAAAGTCTTGTTTTTTTATCCTGCCTGTCTAAGTTTGTTCTCTTGCAGCAAGTGCTCTATTCTAGCCTGATTTGGCCCATGTCATCACTTCATCAGTGACCAGTCCATGAAAGTTTGACCAATTTAGACTTGAACAACCAATGTCAATTAATCTAGATTAATTATTGGGAGCAAATTGTGCAATTAGAAATTGTTTAATATGTAGTAGGAGTAATTAATAAGAGCTATTAAAATAATACAAGAGGTGGATTGGTTAATTAATTACCTGAACTGCTTGGTGTGGGGGAGGCGCTG
>KE372915.1:288916-301461 GCA_000418225.1 Zizania latifolia
CGATGGCAGGACAAGCGTCCATTGCTAGGGCACTGTTGCTGCTCATATTTTGAGTGTATAATGGATGAGAGAGAAAGAGAAAAGGGGGTGCAGATAGATACACTGGGGAAAACTGCATGTAGTGGAGCATTCCTCTGGGGCAGATTTGGTGTCCGGACCGCCCTCAATAATGTTAAACTTTGTCTTCTGTTCATGGGATGGGAGGATTGATTGCAACACCCTTTCAATTTCAAGAATCTTGAGCATGCTGTCTGCTGACACTGTGGGCTCTACTTCTAACTAGGTGCATGAAACCTCTCAAGTTTGCACAGTGTTGGCAGAACTGCTCTGCAATACAGACATACAGGCTTACAAGTGGGATGCAGCAATAATATGTTGTATTCATATGGTCCCCCATAAAATTCCATTTACAAAAAACAATTTTATGGTGCATTTTACTGAAAATACAATGAACTCCAACCCCTCATCTTCTTTTATCGAAGAGTTAAAAATATTTTTTACTATTATCTCAGGGATTGTTTTGGTATAATTTCAGCTCTGAGATCCATGTTAAATATAAATTTATAGGATAGAACAAAGTGGTTTAAACTTTTATTTTTAGTTAAAAATAAAAAAATCAAATAAATACTCTTAATATATCCACCATTCCAGATCTAGGATTTTTAGGATTAGATTTGACTAGCTTAAAAAATTCTGGATTTAGAGCTGTATCAGACGAGCCCTTGATTAGTGGCACTAGAACAAATGGTAAAATCATCCAAAAAATAAGTGACGTGGATATAGCAACCAGCCGATGAAAGAGATATATATAAATTCACTAATAACGATTATATCAAAAATATGATCAATTAATTAAAGTACTAATTTATCATTCAAAATCGATGGCTAAAATCGATTCTACTGATAGTATAATATTATCAGTAGAATACACCACAACCATGCTCTTAAAAAAAAGTAATAAACAGCATGGTCAGTACTTGAGCAGTGGGTAGCTGCAAATCAATCTCATGTTTGTGGAAAAACAAGTGTTTTCTACCAACTTTTTATCAAGGCATTAACAAACGCCTCCCTATTTTGTGAAAGCTTGGTCCCTGCACATTAATAAGATGCAACATCCAGGGAACTTCCTGCTGCTTGATATCTGGCATGCACAACTCAAGAAACCTCACACGCTTTCCAAACGATTATGCACCCGTACGTTGACTACTCTGCTGGATGTTGCAGTCGATATATAGCTGACAAAGCAAAACCACCTCACATTTCATGGAAATTCAGAGCTCGCTTTTTGTTAGTAACCCTGTGCTGCGCACGCGTAACGTAGTAGAGTTACTTTTGAGCTTTAGTTTGTACGTGTTGGTCGTGTCTTTGTTTATCACGTTGGGTTAGACTTTGTTTACATCGCGTCAGCTTAATTACGCTTTATAAAAGGAGAAGAAAAAACACCAGGAAAGGATGCAGCTTGATCGCAGCGAAACCCCATCTGGTCATTTGTTTTCGTTCTCACTATTGGGTTACATGTATGTACCGAACAGTTTAACCTAAAAGCCATGATTCGAATTTGATATCTCTAACTCCGATATCATATTGAATTGCATGTACTAACCATAAGCTGATGAAGAAAGTTGATCAATTCACTTTATATTTCAACACTCGTTTTGTTGCACCAATACATATTGTGGCAAATCACCATTACAAATTTCACTCAGATACTCTGCTTGCATACTAACAGGTTCATGCGCTGAACCACATCGTGGGGGTCACATCGTGGAGAAAAATCAGAGGCCAGGACTATAAGGCCATGGAACGATCTTGGAAATGCTCAGCGATAAAGGCTGTTGGTGATATCATATCAGCACATCGACGCCAATTTTGTCATGTTATCGTGCTTTATCACGGACAATTTTGGATGGAATTCCTTTATGTATTATTGGTGTCAATCCTGAATTGCCTAATCAAATACTCTTCTCCCCTTTATTGTAGAGGACTGTTACGATGTATTCTACTCGTAGTATATATAATACTATCAGTAGATTATTCTTGGTTGTCGATTTCGAAGAATAAATTAATGCTTTTAATTCATTATAGTTTAGGTATAATTGTTATTAGAAGATTTTCATATAACGCTGGCCAATCCCATCTCCGCCATCTTTCTATCCACTTCATCATCGCATGTGTGTCGGCGCGTGCGATCGGCGAAGGGAAGAAATCTCACAGACGAACTAACCGATCATGGTGAAAGTTGTCTACCATGCTCCTATGCAACACAAGTGCAGAGACAGGTCTTGTGAAGCCGATGAAGATGGCGCACGAACTTCCAACAGGTGTTGGCCATGGATGACTTCCTATAGGTGCCAGTCGTCAACGCGTGCTCCAAGATATGATTCAAACCCCACTACAAGGGTGTGTGAGCAACTTGGTCTCCTATAGACGTGTGCGCAATCCCTCCGCATCAGACTTTTTTTGACGATTTTACCATTTCTAAATTTTAATGCCACTTAACGAGGTAGCAGTACACATTGTTCTAAACCTTTAGATGAAAGAAGATTATTGTTAATGTATCGTAAAAAGACTCTAATTTTAACTCTTAGTTAACTTTTCTGCATAAATAGTATCAAATCTTTCTAGATGATTTCGTTCCAGAATTATTAGAACTGTGCTTCTTTGGACTACAATGAAAAGGAGCTACTAGGGCAACAAAACACAGTATATGAGTGCTACCCAACAACTGAACAAAAAGGACAGACAACAACTGATGAACAGAACGAATGCAGAAATTTACATGACTATTGACCTAACAGCTAAACGGTCAATCAAATATCAATGCAGGAATTAGCGTTGTTTCAATTTTTTCTACATGATTCTTCCGATTGTGTTCTGATTAACTAATTACGTGCGCAAACTAAAAAATAGGTAGACCCTCAGAAAGAAATAATTTATCTTCTGAGTTGTAAGTATAGTTTGACAAATAATAGAAATAATATAACTTGACATATTATGGTTTCTCTTTTGTCACCGAAAGTTGGTTTAGTTGTCGCTTTTTACTATTTTCACATTTGGTTCTCAGGCCTGGTTGCCATTCGCTCGAGAGTGGCAAAAGAGAGAATATCGCGGAACTAAGTGGCAAAGAGAAAAATTCTCGATATAATAACAGGGGAGGTCACAGACTTTGAAACTACAAACTTTATTTTGCTCAATTATGTTATAGTGTTTAATTAAGGTGTATTTATAGATGCCTGATTAATCATGACTGGTTCTTGATGATTGTTTACAATTAACAAACTCAGTTGACAAACATTAAATACTCTTCTGTTCCAAAAGATTTGCTCCCAAATTATATCCAGGAATTTAATGACACACTTGGAAATTAGGATCCCTGTGAGTTGTTGTGATCAGTGCAGATGCACACAGCATGATCTCAATCATAGATTGACTAAATTAAGGGGATAGGTCAAAGACGCAACCTTTTATTACTTTTGAAGTTAGTGGAGGGGGCAAATGCATGTTACTAACTTTTTTTCTTCCAGAAATTATATTTGCACTAAGATTAGAGATAGAATGGCAGGGATAGGGTCAGAGCATGCAATGAATTGTGCTTACAAGATTGTGGGGGCTCCACCAATGGTTAGCAGATGAGTGGCCATCATTTTCTGCCACAAATAAAGAGAAGAAAACAAGAGGAAAATCTCATGTTGAGGGAAAGGCAAATAGAAGTGTAGAACACCAAGTATGTTTTTTCTACTGTGAAGTTTATGACTTGGTTAGAGAAATTGTGATAGTTGAGAGATTGGTATTAGGGCTAGGAGCAGGGACAAAGACAAGGGTGATTTTATATTAATGGTGTTATCATAAATTTATCAGCTAAGATCATAGCTTTTAATGATACATTGAGGTCAATAGACAGAGTAGACTGTTATCATCAATACTAAATTAAAAATGATACTTAGCCATCTGATAATATATTTTTGTCCTACGACAACACATGTCACGTTGTGGATCTGCCCTTGCCTATAGATGGACGTACTATGTAATGCACCATGTTGAGTTCACATTCTATATGTGATTCAGCTTATATTGAACCATAATTACCACATATATTATGAGAAAACATGTCACATGATCTTCTAGTGCTGCTATAAATTAACACGTCTAAGGCCTCTGAGATTTATGTATAAACTATAAACTCAAATAAATTTGTAAAGTGAACCCACTGAAATGTGGCATAAATCCTCCACCACAAAATATGGTGTCAAGATAATTGACCTGGGTAACTGACAAGATGTGCATATCAATCAATTCATCTCATCCCTTGAAAGTAGTGAACATCCGCATTTGCAAAAATGAGTCTTTTCACAATCATAAATTTTTGAGTTGATGTACCCTAAACGACAAAATTTTGTGGCAAAGATAAAAAAAAATTAGAGAGGGCTAGCCGTAAATAAATATGTCATTACAATTATTACATTTCTATGGTTTGGAAATATATCATAAGTAAGTGCACCGTGCATCACCGATAGATAAAAACCAGCACGGTCACTGACAATAGTATTTTTTTTAGATTCTTTAAAATTATAATAGCACAGGAGGATTTATCCCTTGCAGAAATGGCAGGAGCTCTGCCGTTGGCAAAGAGAAATGTTGCTGCAAATTGACAGCCAACAAACAACAAGGAGGGAGCATGAAGGCCGACATGTCACAGCAGAGGCAAGGTCAGGCAGCATCAATCCATGCATGCAACACCCAGGTCATCAACTTTCCTGCCACACCTTCCAAAGATCCCAGACAAAATGAGGATTGATCCACTAAAACCCATGACAATGATCATGATTAGCCCCCCTTTTCCTTCTGCCTTTTTTAGTGGGCGTTACCACCTGAGCCAGCGAATACACACCACCTGTCGCGCCGACGTGTCAATGTGGCACTGGCTCGCCCCCGCGCCGCGTCCGACGTGTCACGCCACAGGTGCACCGGGTGGCGCCGGGTCCGCTAGGCTAGGTGCAGGGAGAGAGAGGCCACTTGGGAAATTTAAGGTTGGGATGGGCTGCAGCTAACAGCTGATTGATTTGGGTTGATTTGCACACATGGCCTGGCCCTCCTGACCATGCAAATCCCCAATTTGCTTGCTGATTAGTGAGTGGTATTTGAGGCTGGATTTCACTTTCCAAAGCATGTGACAAGCATATGACACACACAGTTGGCAATGCATTTGAGTTATTTTGTGGGTCTTGTCTTGGTTGTGTGTAGGGCTCCTTCACTTGCACATACTTTATATATATAATTCCTCCTTTTCTTTTTGGGACAACACTTTTATAATTCTTGGGTTTTGACTTTTTTGAGAAGGAAAGGAAGAAGGTCAACAATGTGCTTAGTGGTTAAAATAATGCAGGTGAGTGTGGGGGGCAGCACACGTGGCACGTTCTTGCACGCGTACAATGTGGGGCCGGGCAGTTAATGACGGCATCCGCTTGTTGGTTGGCAGTTAGTTGGATTGGTAAAATGAAATGACTATGCATGGACACTAACGGCAGACACTCTGCTAGTGCTGTCACGACTCGGTAACCACGGTTTTAACCTGTGGTTAGCAATTGAAGCTTTCTGGATGAACTGATAGTTAGCCATGTAAACTAGATCACTAATAGTGATAACCGGATTAGTTATCATATTAGCTAGTCACCGTGGTAACCGATCTAGTAACAATTGCCTGGCTCGTCGTCGATAACCTGTCAGTGAACAGTCTGCCACTTGTCGGTTGGTTCAAATTTAATTTTGTTGGAAAATAAAAAATCATATAAATACTAGGTGATTTATGATATTTTTTGGTAAATTTGTTTTTAAAAATATTCAAATTAAAATAGTTTTGAAGCACAGCAAGATCGGCTAAAATAAAAATGGTCTGGCCCAATAGCCCATTTTTTGTTTTTGTTTTTTTTTTTGCAAAAATGACATTAAATTTATGCTTCTCTACCATTTAATTTAACCAAAAAATAATAAAAACCATAACAAATATTTTATTGTTGTATTATAAATTTTATTTATATTTCTAGGTTTTTTCTTATGTTTTTTCTGAAATATTGTATGGTTATGAAGTCAAAAATATATATGATGATACTACACTCCCTTCTCCGCACGCGGTATATATATTTACATTATGAAACACATGGCGTATATACGTGGTTTAGACCTAGGATTGGAACGGCGATTTTGACTGCTGCTGACAAAGTGCTGTTTTTTTTCTTAGCGTTGCTGAGTGCTGACTCATCACTGTCAGTGGCCATGCATGATACGCTCGATCGTCGATCGGGTACCATGCACAAGTATATGTTATTGCAACTATGACATTAACCGCGCCACTACATTACTCGATCGGAGAATCATCTGAAATTTGCGATCGTTTCGTTGGCCATGCGATCCGTGCACAAACAAGGAACTCGAGTTCAATTCGTCACCACAAATTACATGCGGCCGAGTTTAATTTGTGGGCTCATCGAGTAAGATTACCACTCATGAAGGATTTATTGTGCTTTGATACTTGCGAACACGACAAGTACAAATTAATTAAGTACTGCTTCCGTCTTGTTTCGAACGTCGACACAGTATCCAATGCACGTCTGTTCGCTATTTTTAAAATATAATTATATAAAATAGTTTTAAACAGCGGCTCAATATACAACACACGTCTATTTGCTACTTTTTATTTATATATTTATTAAAATTTATTAACATATAACCATATAAAATAGTTTCAGACATCTATGCAATATCCATTACACATGTCTATTTGCTACTCCCTTCGCTAAAAAAAACAGTTTTTATGTTTAAACACATGTATTACAGAGGTATGTAAAAGGACTATAATACTTTTATCGAGTGAGTGAGTACGAATCATAGAGTAGTTAGGTGGAGTAATAAGTAAAAAAAATAAAATAGTATAAATAATTTAGAGATAAAAATAATTTTTTATAATTACTAAGTTGATATATTTAGGATAGATTTTAAACTCTAAAAGTATTCTGTTTTGGGATAATTCCATGCATAACAGACTATCGACATAATATCTAACACACATAGACACATGTCTATTCGCTATTTTTTACTTATATATGTATAAAAGTTATTAAAATATAACTATATAGAAGTATTGTACTTTGAGACTTTTGAGAACAGAAAAACAGAGGTAGTGACGTCTCAAAAGTCAACCCCCGCGATGGACGCCACGCCATGCAGAGTCACTTGCGTGGACTCCCCAGCAACACGAGATTAGCTCTAATGGCAGACACAGTCGAGAATCATTACCACGATAATCCCACCGACAAGACGGCATTAACGAAACCGGACCGGCTAAGTATCCGGTTTCAGTTTTTCAGGTCCAATCTGATTTTTTTTTTAAAAAAATATGCGATTAATTCGGCAAGCCGTCGATAGATACCAGTATTGTATCATACAAATATATGATATTGGAGCGTATTGCCATATTGCTTCAGCTCAAGGAAAATTGGCCAGAAATTGATGTAGCCTTTAGCTCACATTGAAAAGGAATTTTATACTCGACCCTCCCACTATTTAAGTTAAATTAACAATCTCTAATGTAACTAATATAAGACTATTTTAATAAACATTGGTTCAGAGATTTCATCAACCATGCGGAAACTGGAAATGGTTGGTTCGTCTTGAGCCATGACCAAAATCCTTGCTTGTCACAGCTTCTTCATTGTGCGTTATCGTCATCCTTGTCGGCATTTTTGGGAGACAAGTGCTGTTCTGAGCAGCGCTAGGGCTGTACAGTAGTAGATAATTGAGGTTGTGAGAGCGCTAAGGGCAGTTTAGAATATCATACAAGATAAAAAATGATATATTAATGTATTAAATAAGAAAAGATTAGGATAGTCTTATATAAGATCTAGTTTCTATTTAATATCCAAAGTATGATGGGAGATGAATGATATTAGATTACTATATTGAATTAATAGTGTGTATTAAGAGCAAATCTAGCCCAGACACTATCAAATAGTTTTCATACTTATCATGTTATATAAATATTATGCATAAAAATTATATCACAAATAGATGATTTCTTCAAAATAAATTCTCATAAAATCATCTATTTTCTATCTCCTTTCCTTCACTAATCTCCTCTTCTTCTTTCTTGGTTCTCGTGTAGAGCTTTTTCTCTCCTCTTTAACTCTATTACCCTATCCTCTTTTTGTTGCATAGTAGAGGCACTTTCAACCCTTCACCTTAACTGGTTTTTATGACATTAAATAGCCTATCATATAAAAAAAATTGATATGGTAAAGAAGTTAATAAGAAGAGAAAAAAATCATATAAGTCAAATCTCATATAAGAAACTAGCTCTTCACGATATCAAAAGAAGCAAAGATAGAGATTGGAAAAGAAATGAGAGAAGATATGTGATTAGATATAAATTTATTTTAAAAAACTATCCATGAAAGAGGTAGTCTAAAGAAAAATGAGACTAAAACATCGCCTATAGACAATATGGATTAGGACTGCCCTAATTAATATTAGACAGACCATCCTAATCAATTGTGACTGCCATAAGATAAGATAGCTAGATTTAAAACTAATTTCTATATAATATAGAAGATTTAATGGTGTCTAACATTAGGACTGCTCTAACGATGCCTTAGGTGGATTGGCAGGCAGGAAAGATCTGCACCACATACTATTACCTGTAATTTGGAGATGTTGGGCTTTAATCTTGGCTAGCCCTCCAGAGGTGGTGTGCATGGGCTGCAACAAAAAAAAAGCAACGCGTTGCAGCTTTGCACGCACAGATACTGTACAGAGATAGGGCCCTTCTTCAATGGAACCAGAGGGTACAAAAAACAGGATGAACTCTGAACTTGTTGGGCTGTATGATGGGCTTGCCTGTGAAGTACTGAAGTATGATGGTGAGTATGTTGGTGATGTTGGGCTGAGGAATCAAAAAGACAACCAAAGCAAGCAAAGGTGCATCTCTGAAGATGGATACCAAGTGAGCTTTCTGCAAAAAGCCAACTCTGCAGTTGTGATGTAATAAAAAAGACAACTCTGCCTTGCTGCAACATCTGATCATTCAGATACAGTGCACAGCCTCCTGTACCGATTGCAGCAAGCTGGTCAAGCATGATGCTCTCAGTGACACCTCTCAACTAGTCAGCTTCAGCATATGCAGCAGGCAGCAGCAGCAGCAACCAGCAAGATATCCACAGTCTCTTCAAAATAACATCTCATTACGGTTGATACCATGCCTTGTAATAGCCATCAGATGTCCTCAGTTTATCTTTGTGTAGCCACTGGAAATAAAAGTTCATACAAGCCTGCCCAATCGGACCAGAGCCAAGGGCCCGGATGAGAGGCTGCTAACTGATTATCAATGTTATGGTTGACCAATCAGCCTACATTTGCAAATTGCAAGCCAGCTGAAGCTTACAAACAACAAATCCTAGGTCAGTTTCAGCATAGGCAAACATAGAACTCCTTTTTTTGAGATGCACTCATGCCAGTCTCTGAATTTTTGTAAAGTTCTCAAGATTAATATTTAATATCTAGTAGACATCAATTATACAGATTACAGCGTAAGGATCTCAAATATCAAAATTCAGCACGCGATAATTAACCTGCAGTCAGGTTCGCTACACGCCAGGTGCCCGCGATTTTCTCATCATATCAACGCATCCGGCTCTGCAACTCTGTTTCTTACTTTCCAAACGAAAAGAAAGCTGTAATTAAGCTGTGTATTCAATTCTCAGGGGAAAATGAGCAACAATGCTTAGTACATTGTACTACTACATATATCCACAACAATCTGCGCTCTCTGAATTCTTTCGGATTCCTCACACAAATCTCTGAAAGCTCACTGACTCCACAGGGAAGATGGCCACTGCAACTGCTTGGACTGCAGCAAGTAAATCGTCAGAGCAGGCTATGTATGCAGCAGCAGTAGGCCAGTAGCTAGCTAGTCCATGGAAGCCTGCAACATCTTAAACTTGTCATGCATGCATGTAGAGCAGGAGTCGTGTAGCCAGCATTCAAACATGCATGTCGCAAAGAAGGGGTCAAGGGATCATAGAGGTACCTCTCCAACATTCCCAAGGCTTCTAGTTTTCAAAACCCTAGCTTTTAGCTGAGCCAGGCAGCCAGCTGCTCCTGGATGCTACTTACATTCATGGCCAATGAGCACCGACTTAATTCTCAGTCAATTCAACCTCAATTTCCATCCATAAGCAGGCCACCCCAGGCATGTATAAGGCGTGCCACTCCCAAATATCAGGGGTGGCAAGTCTCTAGGTGTATTTTCTATATTGGTTTCAATTTACTTTAATGTTATAGCATATATTGAATTTTTTTGTGTAGTCTAATTTATTCAACAGAATTTTTTTTGAAAATTCCGAGGACGGCCATGTGCCCATGTCCATGAGATTTTCATCATAACCAAGTTAATTTTTTCGTGTACATATTTCTTCTTCTTCGTTCTTCAGTTCTTTTCCACTTTAGTTGGATAGATCAATAATATATGATCGCCATAACAAAAAAAATTAACTTAATTATCAATCCGCTGCACTCCTGGCCGGCTTTGCCACTGCGTGTTTGCACTTTGCACGCATGAACAACTCACTAATTCAAATAATGATCTTTCATGGAGAAGCAAATTAACAAAGATTAAGCAGAGCAAGAAAACCCAAATTTGAACACAAATAATTCTTCACATATGGCTCCTACATATCAAATATTTATAGCAATTTGAACTAATTAAGCCAAATCAAGGCATGCATGGAATTGATCGTCGTCGTCATCTCATCGTTGTCGTCTTCTACCTATCTATCTAGTTGTGAGACGGAGGGTGAGTCTTGGGCGGCGAGTAGTCGACGCCGGCGTCGTCCACCGCCCTCTCATGCCGATCACCGCCCTCCCCTCCGACTTCGGTGTATCCTCCGTCCGCTGCCGGAAACGGCACCGTCGCCGCCGCGTCCTCTTGCTCCGCCGTCGTCGACGTCGTCAGCGCGCCGGACAGCAGCTCTATGTCCGGCTGTGCCTTTGGCGGCGACTCCTGCTTCCCCATCGCCGTCGCGGCCGCGTGCGCATGTGCGTTGGGGGACCAGAAAACATGCTGCAGAATACGTGCACACACATCAACGGAAGAACTAACCAAGAACGCTCGCATTGACGTCCGCGCGCACGCGCGCGCGTCCATGCATGCAGCATGCGTACCGTACGTACCATGGTGGTGCGGTGGTCACCGGAAGCCGTCGCCGGCGGAGAGGCAGGGACGGCGGCGGGGAGGAGGCGGTGGTTGCGGCTGGTGGCGTGGCAGCAGGAGGCGGAAGCGGAGAGGAGGAAGAGGAGGAGATAGACCAAGAGCATCGCCGGCGATCTCTCTCTCTCTCGGCTAGCTAGCTTCTCTCTCTGTCCTCCCCTCCCCTTGCTTCTTCTTTTTCCCCGAGATTTTCACTTTTTTTTCTGGTCTTATTTCGATCTGTTGATGTGATTCGGATTGGAATGTGTGATGCTATTCGGAGATTTGCAGCAGTAGTATTTGTAGTCGTTCAGGGACTCGTATATATAATCAATGCTATCTGTGTCAGCTAATCGGCGTGTATTTAGTATTCAACCATGCATATATATGCAATTCACAAAGACATAAATTTTTACACTAATGTCGTAGTAGATGCACACTGCCAAATTTAATATAGTGAATTCGACCAAAGATACAAATTCTGTCCAGAACATGTTAATGGAACATACCAAAACAGCATGAATAGATACATAATATAGTGAATTTCACGGTATAAGTCGTTTTGACTTTTTTTAAGTCAAACTTCTTTAATTTTAACCAAGTTTTAAGTAAAAATATATTAACATTAACAATACTAAATAAATACATTATTAAAATATATTTAATGGTTGATTTAATAAAACTAATTTGATGCTATAATTGTTAGTATATCTTTTTATAGAATTAATCAAAGTTGAAGAAGTTTGACTTTAAAAAAATAAAGAAATTTAACTTTAAAAAAATTAAATGACTTATATTGTGAAACAGAGGAGGTAGATATATAGATATTATCTAAAAAAGATAGATACACTGTGACCTGTTTAGCTAGCATAGATACAGATCCAACATTTATTAGAATTGATTAAATTTAACTCTAAAAATTCTTGATCTGGAGCTATAAATAGATTGAGGATATTTAGCTGAATCATATTATTTTATTTTTAACTAGAAATAAAAAAAATTTAAACTACTGTTTTTTATCATGTAAATTTTATACCTAACATGAATCTCAAAGCTAGGAGTGCCAAACATACTCTAGTTAGTGTGTCTCACATCTAATCCTAACGCCTCTCCTATCATCCCTTCTCACGCCTCTTATGATGTGCGCCCCTCCTATCATCCCTTCTCATGTCTCATGTCTCATGTCTCTTATGATGCGCGTCTCTCTTATCATTCTTTCTCATGCCTCTTATGTTGTAGTATTTTTTTATGGAGCTACTGTCCTAGCCATCCTTAGTATTTTTTACAACTATCAAATCCTACCTATTATATT
>KE372915.1:320722-339816 GCA_000418225.1 Zizania latifolia
CGTGTAAATAAATGCCCCCCCTGCTCGAAGGCTTCGAAGCAGAAGAGCTCTCCTCTCCCCCCCGATTCCAAGAACACACCGGGGAAGCGTACGCATCCGTCTCCTCCCCATTCCGCATTCCCCTCGTGATCCATCTCCGCCGACGCGAATCGCCCAGGAGCCTCGCCCTCTCTCGCTGCCGCAGAGGTCCGCCCTTTCGCCCGAAATCCCGGTTCTTGATTTTGTGTTCTGGGTGGAGAGTGGGTTCTGGGGGCAATCCGTGTAGCTTGTTTTGTTGGTTGTTTGGGAAAAGTTCGGACCTTTTTCATGTTTTATGCTGTGTTAGATGAAAAAATTGGGTTTTGGGGGGATTATGGATTGGAGGGGAGTTGAGAAGTATTTGGGCAATGTTTTAAGATGATACTACTAAGAGGGTTCAGAGTTCGAACATTGATGTTCTTATACGTTTTGTTCCTTGATTTGGGAGATGGTTAAAAACATTTCAGCAAGGATTATTGAATTGGAAGTGGAATTGTTTGGTTGCTCACGTTTGTGTGGTGGAGCTTGAGAAATTTTGGTCAGGAGTTGAGGACAATACACCTTTTCACCTGTCATGGTTAACAGTATAAAAGATACTGCTGGGTCAAGTCTAAGTCGATTTTCTGCTAAGGGACGCATTTGCACTAATAGTAGGGGTGGAAAGGGAGATTTTACCTACTTGGTGAAAATTTGGTTAATTTTGTGTTGGTGGTGATAAAGAATAGTAGCACCGGTTTGTGCATCATCAAGGTCTCGGATAGCATGATCTTTGCTACTTTAGAGGACCAAGTGCCAAATATTTATGTTTCCATTGGACTGGCTTACTGGATATATTGCAATTATGAAGTTTTGATCATTGAATCGGAGAAGTGAACAGATGTATCAGTTTGTTTCCTGAAATATTTTTGTGATGTCTTGGATAATTTGATGCATCAAATTTGCCCATCTTTATGTGATAACTGGTATTGGGTGGTAATACAAGGTTGCATTTGGATCAGTGGTTCCTTTTCTTTTAAACATCATGATTGCTTTGTTGGTGGCTGCACTAATTAATAGATGTGTATCTAAGATTGTCTATCTTAACATGCAATCGATGTTACCGAATTAGTCCAGTGTCTTACTTACATCCTCCTCTGATTCTTTCAGGTTGTAATCATTCTTGGATCAAGAAGTCTGTCTCTGTTCTGGCGCCAACTGCGCTGCGACTTTCATAAGTAACCTTCGGCGCCAACTGCGCTGCGACTTTCATAAGTAACCTTCTGTTATCATGGCTCATTCCCATGAGATGACGAGCAGAAAACCTCCCGGTATTCGGTTATTTGGAGGCGTTAAGGCACTAAGAACTTACCAGACAATTGTCTTGGTGCTTACATTCGTCGCATACACTTGCTTCCATATGACCAGGAAGATAACAAGTATTGTTAAGAGTGCGCTTGATCCAAAGACGAAGTTGGGATCCTCTCCATGGGGGCGATTGCACACCAAAAACACTCTTAACATTGGTTGGTTGCCATTTAACACCACTGATGGTTCAGCATTGCTTGGTGAGATAGATGTTGCGTTCCTCGCAGTGTATTCTTGTGGGATGTTCTTTGCTGGGCATCTTGGTGACCGCTTGGATTTAAGAATCTTTCTGGCAGTTGGCATGTTTGGAACCGCCGTATTCACTGCCCTCTTTGGTGCTGGATATTGGCTAAATATTCATAGCTTCTACTACTTCCTTGTCATTCAGATGATTGCTGGTTTATTCCAAGCAACCGGATGGCCTTCAGTTGTTGCGGTTGTCGGAAACTGGTTTGGGAAGAGCAAGAGAGGATTGATTATGGGCATATGGAATGCACATACTTCTGTCGGAAACATAGCTGGTTCACTGCTGGCTGCATTTCTGCTGAAGTTTGGGTGGGGCTGGTCTTTTGCCATCCCCAGCTTGATCATGGTTTCCATTGGGTTAGTGGTGTTTATTTTCCTGCCAGTTAGCCCTGAGGTAATGGAGATAGACATTGACGATGGTGGGATAAACTCTGTCAAGGATACTACCAAGGAGCCACTTTTGGAACCAGGACAGGAAGTGAAGCACAAAGCAGTAGGTTTCTTAGAGGCATGGAAGATTCCTGGAGTTGCACCATTTGCTATGTGCCTCTTCTTCTCCAAATTAGTCGCATACACCTTCTTGTATTGGCTACCGTTCTACATCAGCCATACGCGTAAGTGTTCTTTTCCGACTTCTGCTTCTGTGCAAAATTGTTTTTCGCCTTTTCTTGTGCTTTTCTAACATAACTTCACTTGTTTCAGCTATTGGCAGTGAATACCTCTCAGATGCTATGGCTGGCAGCTTATCAACAATCTTCGATGTGGGAGGTGTGCTGGGAGGAGTCCTTGCTGGTCACATCTCTGATCGCTTAAATGCACGAGCAATTACAGCTGCCAGCTTCATGTATTGTGTGATACCTGCCCTCTTCCTGTACCGCACGTATGGCAGCATGTCGATAATGTGGAATGTTTGCCTCATGTTCATCACTGGGATGTTCGTCAATGGCCCTTATGCCCTAATCACAACTGCAGTGTCAGCTGACCTTGGCACTCACAGCTCATTGAATGGTAATTCTCATGCACTGGCGACTGTGACGGCAATCATTGATGGGACAGGGTCTGTTGGTGCTGCCATCGGGCCATTGCTGACAGGCTACATCTCATCGGAGAGCTGGGGTGCTGTGTTCACAATGTTGATGGCAGCAGCTCTCCTTGCTGGGCTTCTCTTGACACAACTTGTGTGCAGTGAGCTAAGAGGAAAGGTGCCCTCCACTGGGAGCAAGGATGTCTCTGATGCTCAAGCCACCTACTCAGATGAAGTGTAAGATCTAGTTGCACACTTGCACTCACAAATACGAAATATGGATTATATTTTAGTAATCTCAGCACTGCTTGGCAAGAAGTTGCATTTTATTGCTTCCTGCACATGTCTTGGCCTCCTATGGTTTGAGTCTGAAATAAACAAAGAGATGTGGTTGCCTGAGTGGTTTGCTCAATGCAACTCCAGGAAGAGAATGCCTGGAGTAGATTAGTTTCAGGTTCAGAGGATACAGAGGTGAAAAGTGAAAACACCTCATCAAAGGTTTCTGAGCCCAAATATATAGGTTCTTTTCAGGGCACCTTGTGCATGCCCTGTGTTGCTTGTAATACTTTACTGCAAATTTATCTAAGCTTGTATCCCACTGTTGTAGTTTAGGGTAGACAAAAGGTACCTCCTTTGTTCAAGGTTACCTGAGTCTATTTGCTGGCCATCTTGGCCTCATTTTGTACATATAAATTTGAGAAGATTGAGAATATTTTGAATCGAGGTTTCAAGAAAGTGCTGGCCCAGAAGTTGTTCTGGTTCAAGAAACACTGTTGCATGAATATCTTCACATTTTGGTCTTTTTTGTTGAAAGCTAATACACTAATCATATGTAGTTTCTGAGATTTCTCACCAAGCATTGGTGTTGATGCGGACTGATGCAAGTGCAATTCTTCATTGGAAAGAACTGCAGCAATTCCATTTGATTTTGCCGGTATTTACCATCTGATGCCTCTTGTACAGTTATACCTGGGAATTAAAAGGCCATGCAACGCGAGTTCAAAAATGAGTTATAAAATGCAATTCGCAGCATCAGGATCATTCTCACTCCTGGTTGAAAAGCACAACGTTTTCGAAACCTGGACAGCTTAAATCAATATTATGATTAAATCGGTAGCAGATTGTTTGCTAAATAGAAAATTTAGTTATAGCTTAAGGAATAATCATAATATGATACCTATACCATTTGAAATTGCTCTAATTACAAGTTACAAAAATAATGGATGTTCTATCATTCACTTAGACATTCAAGTCTTTTCACTATTAATATAGGATAATCAGACTCAATAATCAAACTCGACAAACAATTTAAATTATCTAAGACAGCTAGCTCCTTCAATCAAGATTATAATGCTGATTATTTTAAGTTGTCGCGGAGAGGGACTAAGACAGGTTGCAAGGTTGACAATATATTGCCTCAAATTAATCTCTCCTAGTTCAGAAATATGTAGCAGTGCAGGAATGGAAAATTTCGCATCGACAAGATAAACTGCCAACAAAAGCGATTAATGCATTTCCAAGTTACAGCGTCATCAAAGTGCACAACTCACCCAATAAAACAAAACAACAAACAGCAAAAGAAACTGGCTCAAGATTTTCCAACATACGCAACAACTCCTATATTGACAAAACAGAAAGTACAACTCCGTGACGGTCTTTCCGGTTCCCAAGCATAACTTGGTATGAATGGCGTCCAGTTCCCTTCCATTTGGACTGAAAGAATCATGACTTCATCATGTAGCCTAGGAAGATCCCAATCAAAGCAACAATTATGACAATTACAAAGGAGAACCCTCCACCACGCCTCTTGCTGATTTCCTGTCTCATCACATCCTGTCAAATAAACAGAAGGAAATGGCAATACTGAGTTGTAAATTCTTGAGGGCTAGTTGGAAATGTTGCTATTCTAATTTTCATGGTTTGAAAATATGTCATCGGTGTGTAACTGACAGACGGAAGCCACCACAGTCACTGACAGTGACATTTTTCAAATTCTTGAAATATGTAATGGCATGGGAGGATTTGTCACTAAAGAAAAGGTGAGTAAATGGACTGTTCATTGACAGTTGACATAGATCGGTGTTATTTATAAGCCTAAATCTATAATAGTGTATCAAGTGTTCTTTGAGGAGTCAATTGATGATATACAGCATGAGAACGTGAGATTATGTATGCCAGAGCTTTCAGGGAGACTTAGTGTCTTATCGCCAGGGTGTCAATTTACTTCATCAATGAACCGCCACCTTATATTTATCATGCACATCCTCTTAAACAATTGTTCCAATTAAAGTGTGGGAGTCTAAATGATTGTTAGAATAGACAAATTGTTCCATGTGAATATGTGATGTTCCTTAAGTGAAGCTAAGAAACTTGTTCTCGCACTGAGAGAATACAACCCATGGGATCACAAATTTATTTTCATTTATTCAGAGGACCCCTGAAAATATCTCTAGCTTTCTTAGGTGGAGCTCAGATTAGTTCTATGTATGTTTCATTTAGTTCAGTTAATTTATCTAAGAAGGATTTCAGTAATTCATAATGTCAAGTATTTGGAATTGTTTTGTATATTAGAAGGTTGTGATTTGTGATAAGTACCAGTGGCAGTCTTGAGGCTCCAGAAGTGTGTAAGTGGGACAAGTTGTGCTAGGACTGACTCTCAGTGCAAATTTTTAAATATGTATAGAGTAGCTATTTGAATCAAAACACCAAATATGTGATCTGGTATAAGATTGAGATGCAGAACCAGTTGATTAATCAAAAACAGAGAAAGAATACAACATATTGACACTTGGACACTGGGTTTACTGAAGAAAATTGATAAATTGAACATTACTATGATATTAAAAATATATCAATTTAAGAGGAACTAGTTATCTGAGAGACTGAGTAATGCATATATTGGAGGAGATGAATTCTATTCAGGCCAATTTGTATAACGCTGAGGTAACAAAAGCAAACAGTGCAAACAACTGCTGATTACCTAGATTGCTCAAAGAGACAGTAAAAACTAAAAGTTGCAAATATTGCCTTTTCAAAGATCTTATGTTAGCAGATGGTAAAACCCATACTGCCAGCTTTAACATGTGAAGGACAGCTTTAAAAAGTTTTATGTTGACTAACATGGGCTTGTCAGTCTGTCTCAGCTAAAGCTTTAAAAGGTGCACACATGCCTGGCTTGCCACATCTCAACTGTCACAACTTAAGATCCACACGTATGATGTACTTCAGCACATTTTAATTCATTTTATTCATGGTAAATATATTTTATATCCATCAATTTGACTTGTAATGCACTAATGCTACATATGTTTCCTAATGTTGAAAGCATAACCAACAGTGCTCTGTGAGGTTTCAACTTCCATATAGTGACAAGTTACTGGTTTATTGTAATAACTCTATTAGTTCAACCTCAAATCAAGATGAGTATTCTCAAAAGGACAAATTTAAAAGTCGACCAGTGACAGAAACAAAAATGGGAGACATTTCTGCAAGTGCAAAATAGGTAAAGGTCAAAAGACACCCTTCACAGTAAATCTCCCTATGTACCAATTGAATTTAGACACCAAATTTTATGAGTGTAGGTTACTATGGATTACCTCTAAATTATTTTTGTAATCTTTCATGTATTAATTTGATTCCCAAAAAAGATATCACCTAATGGTAGTGGTTTGTTTTAGATGTAAAATACATATTTTTAAAACTTATAACCCAAAACTAAAATACAGACCGGTCAAAACAGTAAAATGCAATACAGCCAATACAGTACTCACAAGTTCTTGTCTAATTTTATGGTTCTGTTGAATTGCAGAATTCTTCTCTTCGGTCAACTTGGAAATCAAAGCCCCAGGCTACAATACAAATACTCAAGAACATAAGGTAGTTTACAACAGAAGACCACATAGTAATTATAGCAAGCATTCAATAAGTAAAGGAGCCAATAAACCACAGTAAACAAAATACATAAAAGAGCATGTCATGGCATTACAATATAAGAGACTAGCTAATATAATGTTCTTGAGACGATAGCATATTAGGGTCAGAAAAATTATTAGATAGTGAAGTCATAATTAGGAAATAAGTCAAATAGCTAACCTCTAAAGAATTTTCTTGAGGCTCAATGCGTTCTCTCAGTGCCTGAAATCATTTCAAAAATAGGTGAATTTCCGTCTCAGAGAAAAAATGATAAATGAGTAGTATGAGTTCAACAATCATAGAAACTCACTCTAGTGAAAGCAGGAACATCTCCATTTTCTGACTCAGAAACCCTAGATGGGGAACCTTCTTCTGATTCCTCAGGAACTGGAGATGGTGGCTGTGGAGGAGCTACATAGGTCACTCTCAATTTCACCTCTTCAAACTTATTCCCAGACTCCTTCGTAAACTGTCAAACCAGTAAACCACAAACATCAGACTTAGATAACCAAAATTTCACTTCATAGGAATGCACCTCCTACTACAAAAACGACAGTTTTACAAATTACAATTCCCCAAAACAATCCCTTTATTGATGGGTTGACGACACAATATAATCCCCATGTATAATATATGTATGCTTGTTTGGTTTTTCAGAAGCATATTGATCGAGAAGCATTACCATGTCTCCCGTGATATCCTTCACGGTTACACCAGAGGGTGCAACAACACTCTGAACTAGGAACTTATCTTTGCACTGCATGTCAGGAGGGGCCTCCCGCTGCGCTTGCATTGTCACTGCAACAACATAGACGCACAAAAGTCACAAAACGGAGGATGGGTTGACCGCACAAAAATCACTAGGGAAAAGAATTATAATAATCACAAACCAACAACATCGCAGGTAGACCGTGGCAAGACAACCCCTGTGTTCGGTCGCACCGAATACTTCTTTGGGCTTGTAGTTTTCACCTGTAACAGTGAAGAAAACAGGAAATATGATTAAACACAACAAAGCCTCCTTGAATTCATATTTTTGATAATTATCGGGTCAAATCCAATGAAGCCATTCATGGAACATAAACATCACGGATGGCCACCTCCAAATCCATGGCATAACACATCAAACATCCCGACAGGTCGTTCAATGATCCTAGTATTACCGCAGCTCTAGGGTTCCAAGATAATTATTAGGGGAAATGAGATAAAAATTCCTCCGAAGAACGGAACGGACCTTAAAAGCGATGAAGTCGTCACTGAGATTCGATAGCTGCATCGAGCACGAGATCTGCTTCTTCAACTCAACTGCTCACCAAAAACACAATACGAAATCACGAACCGACCGATCCACTCCGGCAGAAATAGAGAAAGGAAGGAAGGAAAAGAAGATCATTTGTTCAATGAAAGAGAGGGGAAAGATAGACCGGAAGGAAGGACGGGGCGTACAGGGGAAGCGGAGCTCTTGCGGGTCGATGCGGAGGAGCTCGCCGGCGATGGCTGGACCCGGGGAAGCCATTGCCGGGTCGAGACGGAGACGGAGACGGACGGAAGGTGAGATCTTGGAGCGGTGGGTGCGAGGAGAAGCCTGAAGCCGAGAGGCGAGGAAGGAATGAAATGAGAAAAGGAAGCCAAGTATTAATTTGGCTTTAGTTTTCCTTCCAACTTTGGTCTTTGCCTCTTTGGTACACTAATAATTACAGGTAGACAACTATCCAAACATTTTCCACGATTTCTTTTAGGGCTTCTTTAAAATAGATTATTTTCAAATAAATTTTAAACAATTTAGTTGAATTCTTATAAAAAAATCCGTAAAATTTCTCCAGGAGCTCTTAAGTTTAGTTATATACACTAAGTGTGTTTTGTTAAGCTATACATTTTAAAAATTGTTGTAAGATATAAGTTATTAAAAAACGAATGTGACCTATGAGGTATGAAAAAACTGTAAAGTTGTTTGGTTCAGGTAACTATAGATCTATGATAGAATGATTCTATAAAGCTTAACGATAGAAAATAGTGGTTCTAATCTCAATTAAGAACGAATATAATAAACTTATGAGAACTGATAAAGGGATTGACCAGAATAAACCACAAAGTTGTGAAATCTAGGGATGGAAAACTTTTACTTTATAATGGTAAAAAATTACCACGGTTAGAAAATCTGGTATCACCTGATACTTATTTGGTTCAACTTTCTAACTGAGAATATGGTAGGAAAAGTTGGACCAAACACACCCTAACTATATTAATCATTCTCTATTAGGTTATTATAATTCTAGACTAATAGTTGCTCATGATTCATGCTACAGGAAGGTCATTATATTATTTTCCTTTGGAAAATATAGTTGCTTATGAAATTATTGGTTCAAATGTATTATTAATAAATACGACATGATTGCATGACAATCTTATAGCCTATTTGTTTCATCTTTTGGCAGCTGTAACTATTTTTAGAATTTAAAGTGAAACAAGCGGTCTAGATTCTAGACCTAGATTGTGATAATCAGTAGCTGAGAATCTGAAATGAATTAGAAGCTAGGAAACATCAGCTTATTTAGATTCTCACTAACTAGATAGTCACACCAACCAGCTACTCAGATCAGTCACATAGATACTCAGACCAGCTAGCTACTAAGGGTGTGTTTGGTTGAGCTGTAGATTCTGAAAAAGCTGCTGTGAGCCGTGGAAAAGCTGAAAAGTTGTTTGGCTGGAATAGTTGTGGATTTTTATTTTGATAGTTTCTGATATTTGGTTACATTATTAATATGCAATTTTGCATGTAAATCATTGTAATCATGAAATTTTATAATGTTTATACTAAAATTATACATTTTTGAATTACATTAAAATGATACATTTTACTAAAAATTTAGCTTTTCAAATATTACATGAACTGGTATGTTGTAATGACATAGTGGGTAATTTTCGTTCAAAGTTGAACCGAGAATCTGTGAAAGTTGGGGTTCTCTAACTTTTAGTTTGTACTACGAAAAAACTGCTGTTTTTGAAAAGGCTGGTTGGCCCTTTGGACCTGTTTGGTTCAGCTTCCAGCTTCCTGATCAAAAAACTGGTTGGAAAAACTGAACCAAACACAGCCTAAGAACCTACAGCTAAAATAAACAAACCCTTATAATCTATGATCTGCTTGCAAAGTGGATAACTTTATATCTATATTGCTAATCAATAAATGATGTACACTTTGTGTAGCTTGGAGTTAATAGCTTAAGGCTCTGTTTTGCAATGTATTTTTAGTGTTTTTTAAATGCCATACATTTTGAAAAGACTCAAAGGCTTTTACATTGCATGAAAAAAGATTGGTTATACTGAAAATACTAAAAATTATTAGACAAAGTCTGTCTCCTATAATAATATGGGAGCATTATAGATTGTGTGTATTTTTTCTTATTATGGTTAGATAATTATATGATACAATGTTTTTTCTCTTTATTTAGTTGTCTCGTCCAATGTAGCACCAGAGGATGTGATTGTGATTTAGAACTCGATATGTATTAGATCTAGTTGAGATTCTGTGTTTCCAATTTCATTTGATCTGATATATAGTACATGTTCATATGGTGTTCATGGTTTCATGGAGTTGTTACCTCAAGGATCTGTCCGGGCAGATCTCCTCATCTCCCTGGATTCTGTCTCTGATATCTTGATAGTAACTCTTCCATGTTAGATGTTACTATGATTTCTTGCTTGGCATCTAAGCAAAAACAGACTAAGCCAACTTGGCCGAAAATTATAATATTTTCACTGCACCAATGACGTTTTGCCACAAAGAGCATTGTTAGAGAGTTTAATGATATTATGCATACACGATATATATATATATATATATATATATATAATTTGCTAGCTAAACATAATATTGGCTATATTTTAATCTATCATAAATCTACTCCACAACAAATTTTATAAAAGTAGAGTAGAAAATGATGAAGTGAAGCCATTGTCTTATGAAAGTTCATCCTCACATCTTACAAATTGTTCCTCAGTGGGTCAATATATATATTAACCTCGCAAAAATAACTGCAGCCGTTCACTCCACTGGCAAATCATCCTCCACCGTCGGATCTAGGTCACCCCACCTCCGCCTATCCTATATATACTCTCCTCCCTCGCGAACCCTAGCTTTCCTTCGCCGCCGCCGCCTCCTCGCGAGCGACAGAGAGAGAGAGTGAGAGCTCCGGGAGAGAGGGCGTCGAGATGGTGCAGCGGCTGACCTACCGGAAGCGGCACAGCTACGCCACCAAGTCGAACCAGACCCGCGTCGTCAAGACCCCAGGTGAGGGAACCATCGGCTCTCGCGATTGCCCCTTCTTCTGGTTGATCCTGCGAGTTGCTCGTAGACTGCCTGCTGCTCGCGATCGCGTGAGGTGTCGAGCTATTCTCAGCTCTGGTGTGGTGGTCTTAGTACGTTTCATCTGATACCGACGCGTTCTACCGTTCTATTTGAGTAATTTTCTTGGTTTTGGCCCCCGCGGATCTTGACCCGTGCCAATTCTTGATTTGTGTTGGTGATTAGGTGGGAGGCTTGTTTATCAGTACACCAAGAAGCGGGCGAGTGGGCCGAAATGCCCCGTCACCGGCAAGAAGATCCAAGGAGTATGTACTGCCCATGATACTAGTTTTTACCTGTTCTTGCGGTAGTCTGCTACAGTTTATTAGTATGTGTAGGTTTACGGATCATGCAGTTGAGCATTACGCCATTACCTGGTCAGTTCAATTAAGCGGTTCCTGGTGGAAATATACGGAGGATCGCTATTCATTTTTGGACTCCTGAATTTCAACATTAGTATCACGTAGTAATTTTTATGTTCATGTGAAGTGGATTGCAAAAGGGGGAGTTATGCCTGAAACCCTGATTATTGCTGGATCATGCAGTTGAGCATTACCTAGTCGATTCAATTAAGCGGTTGCTGATGGAAATATACAGATGATCACTATTCACTTTTGGACTCCTTGTCAACTTCAACATTAGTATCCTGTAGTAGTTTTTATGTTCATGTGAAGTGGATTGCAAAAGGGGGAGTGATGCATGATTATTGCCGTATCATGCTCGTTGTGCAATGTTTTGCTTAATTGCTCTATTTTTAATATGGGTGCATCTGTGCTTTTGTATTTTAGCTGAAGTTGTTTTTTCTCACCTGCAACTTTTTTGGGTTATAAGTTTTGGACTGATTTTTTATTGGCAAAGGTATATGCATGTTGAGATTAGATTATACACTTTTGCTATTTCCTAAGTTAGCTGGGAAAATTTTCATTCAAGTTATACACTTGCATAAGCATAGAGCTTTAGACTAAATCTGCATACACAATTGTTCTGATAGTGGCATGTGGTGTGATGTGGACCATGTGGTGCATCTTTTCCTTTTTGAAAACTGAAATAAGCTAGTTTCATTTTTGTGTGATGTTAATTGTCAATGATTATAGAGATTTTTTGCCATTCCTTCATATCTTGCATTGGGGCCTCAGCAGTGATGCACCACAAATTCTAATCACACTTAAATAATTCCTTGTTCAACATAAATTATTTGGCAGAATTCTATTGTGGGGCGTGCATTGCACTAATTTTTGCAAGTCAAAATGACAATGCGATTTGTCTTATGTTTGGTCATTCAGTCTGCTGTTTTTGCACATAATTTGGTATTTTTCTGTATTTATCTTTCTTACTTGATCTCTTGGCTCTGCTTTTATTTTTGGGCTGGAATGTTCTACTGTTGAGATGCTTGCTTAGATGGACTGTGTCTGTGTTTGTTTATTTTGGTTGTTAATGTATAATAAACTTGGTCTATTTGGCCATTTATTCGGTATATATTTAATACATGCTAGATACAGGGATGTTTTGTAATTATTTTTCAAATCTAAGCATACACAACTGTAGTGGTTATTTGGCATAATGCAACAATATTTTATTCTTGTCATATTCTACAGTGCTGTTCTTCAAATATCTGTTTTGTTGTCAACACCATGCACTCATTTTTGTGTCTGAAAAGTTATTTGGGCCAATGATTACATAGAAACATGACAAGCATATGTCTGAACTTTCCATGTGGATTAAGCCTAATCTTCTCTATGAGGCCCTCTCAAGTTATGATACATCTCTTTCCCATATTTTTTATATTTTTATGTAGAATGCTTGTTGTTTTGCATAATTTGAATTTTATGTAGATAGCGAGGTCTGATGATGAGCAATTGCATAGTTCAAATGATTACATTTGTAACCACTATGATTACATACAAAGTCTTTCGCTCCTAACTGACGACCTTGCTACTTTGCTATCTCAAAATTGTGAAGGGTTCTTTTTTTTGGCAAAAATGATTTGATTTGCTTAGTATTTCACCTTTTTTCTGCAATGGAGTTCTGAGTGCTATTTAATATTTGTATTAGCAACTTCTGTTTAAGACCTCCACTTTTACCTTGGTCTCCTTCCTGTGTAATATTTGATTGTGTTAAAGCCTAGACATCATCTGCATGTGAGCCATATTAATCAGCTTGGACAACATTATGGTGATAGTATTTCAGCACAGAAACTCTGAAATTATGCTCTATGTACATGTGCATTGATGTTGGATGGGTATTTGGTTATTTTTTGTATATCAGTACGATAAATAAGTAGGTACTTCCTACTACCTCTGTCCCAAAATAACTTTACTTTTGGTTTTGTCCTAAGTCAAACTATCTTAAGTTTGACCAAGTTTATAGAAAATACTAATAATAATTTTGATATAAAATGAGCATTATTAGATCCATTATGAAATGTGTTTTCATAGTTTACTTGTTTTATATTTAATACTTTTGCTATAAATTTGGTCAAATTTAAAATAATTTGACTTGGGATGAAACTAAAAGTAAACTTATTTTGGGGTGGATGAAGTACTAAGTAGTGATTATCTGCAGAAATAACCTCTCTTTGGATTAGAAGTTGTCTTATTTGGGAGGTATATTAAACTGCGTTTTTAACATTGCAATATTCTTGGTTCTTAACAAAATTGCTTATGCTAAACCACAGATTCCACACCTGAGACCTACTGAGTACAAGAGGTCCAGATTATCAAGGAACCGGAGGACTGTGAATCGTCCTTATGGTGGTGTCCTGTCCGGTACTGCAGTCAGAGAAAGGTAACTATTCGGACACAATACATGCTCGTTTCTTCCTGCAATTTGTTGCTGAGCTTAAGGTATTTCCGTATTTGTGCCCTGCAGGATCATTCGGGCATTTTTGGTCGAGGAGCAGAAGATTGTGAAGAAGGTATTGAAGATCCAAAAGACCAAGGACAAGTCCTCCAAGAGCTAAATGGTTGCAAGATAATAGACATTGCCGCGATGTTTAAGCCTCTTCAAATTTATTTTAAGCAAGCAAGAAAATTTTTCTTCTGGATTTAGTGCCACTAGTATGTGAGATCGACGCGACTGTTTAAATTTTGAGCACTAGTTCTGTAGAGTACTACAAACCTTGTGTGGATCCTTTGATGCAAGTTTTGAAACTCCCAAGTTGGTGCGATGTTGTTTCACTTGGTTATTGGAATGCAGAAACTTGGTGTTGCTTTGCTGCTCCTCTTGGGTTCATATAATTAGCAGAAATTGCGCAATGGGTTCATATTTGATATCATATCATATATACTGATCAGGAAACCATGGAAATCAGGAGCACTGATTTTCTGAAACAAGATTTGTAATCACTGAATTTGGAGTCAATTGCTTCCTAAATGTGCTGTGAGCAGAAATTGAATCAGTTGGTAGTAATTCCCTGGTCACAGAATCATATACGCGCAAATTTCAATCTGATGGATGTAACATTGTAACTATGGAGGTGGCCCTGATTCTCTTCAGAATACTGATCCAGCTATCAGCATTCTCTCCATCGACATGGCTTGCATTGAGGGACATTGAACCTAGACGGCTTCCTCTGCTCTCCTTTTTGCTTCTCGGTATGGTCATATCAGTGACATTCTCAAGCTCGAGCTATATTCTTGGTGTTGACATCTTCTCAGTGCATTCTCCTCTTTACTACAGTTTTGGCATACATCGAACCTGGACGTGTCTTCAGCCATCACTAAGCCAAAGGAACAAATGAAGACAAGTTGCTCCAGATTCGGCTAGAGCATAACAGAAGATATGTGTGTTCTACATGCACCAATACAAATTGTTGAACACTCCGTTTTGTTTGCAATTTGTGCAACCGAGTCCTCAGTATATGGCGATACAAATTTCAGTTTATTTTCACTAAAGAAGAGATGATCACTAGTGCAAATTATAAGGGCTTCTTTGAAACATGTGAATTTTATAAGTTTTTTATTCAGTTCAAATCCTCCTAAATTCATTTTAAATCCTCTGTTTCGAAAGAGGCCGAAGATTTGAATCCAACTACTACTAGTAGTAGTAGGGATAAAGTTAAAATATGCTTCTCACAACCATGTCAATGGCCTGGCCTTTTCCCGTACATCTTTTAGTTAAAAACATATAACAATGACTTCAAATTTGATAAAAGCATTTGAACATCTCTCTCCCTAATATTTTCGACGTTTTTTTTCTCTCTGAACAGCATTACATCACTCAAAAAATATATTCTACGATGCTTTGGCACTGTGTAATTGTCTGGATCGCATTGCATTTGGGTGTGAAAGGAATGTGCTTGGCTGCAACATGAGCAAGGTCATACTCTCCAAGTTTCCTCCATGAATCGAACGAAGAATTGATCGCCTTTCGACGATTCCATGGACCTCGATCGCTGCACCATATCATCAGATACTCCTCGTGCCCACATGAGAATCTCTCCCGGCCTTACCCGATTAATCCGGCTGCAATCACGGCCAGGTACATTCCACTAGAGCAACCTTCTGTGCATGACCGGCCTGCAAGAGAAGAGTACGAGGAAGAAGAATGGAGCTCAGATAAGAAGCTACTCCTAGTATCTAGCTAGCTTATAAATAACAGCCAACACCTCCGTGTTCATCAGCAAAGACAAAGGAAGAACTTGTAGTAGTGTAAGGTGTTCAGTGCTTGAAGTCCTTGGTTGGTTGTTACCTGGAGTTCCTTCCACAAACTTCAGTTGCTAGGCCCTACTACAATTGCACAATGTGGGGTCTACCACGGGATAGTGACATGTTGGGAGACTCTAGGTGGCATCGAGCATTGTCTTAGAGAAAAAGAACAACATAAGTAGCAGTCAGGAGAATCGCTCATGGTTTTACCAGGAGTTTCCTTCAAGCACTTCACGTGGAGCTTTGCATTGATATGATGCTTTAGAATCATGTGAAGTGTTTGGGGGAACTCTAGGTAGTACCTAGCATTATCTTGGAGAAAGGGGGCAACAAAGTCGTAACCAGAAGAATCACTCTTGGTTTTACCAGGAGTTCCTTTCAAGCACTTCACGAGGAGCTTTGTATTGATATGGAGCTTTAGAATCACGTGAAGTGTTTGGGGGAACTCTAGGTGGCACCTAGCGTTGTCTTGGAGAAAGGGGGCAACATAAGTCATAGTCAGGAGAATCACTCTTGGTTTTACCAGGAGTTTCCTTCAAGCACTTTACGTGGAGCTTTGCATTGATATAGTGCTTTAGAATTACGTGAAGTGTTTGGGGGAACTCTAGGTGGCACCTAGCATTATCTTAGAGAAAGAGAGCATCATAAGTCGTAACCAGAAGAATCACTCTTGGTTTTACCAGGAGTTTCCTTCAAGCACTTCACGTAAAGCTTTGCATTGATATGGAGGTTTAGAATCACGTGAAGTGTTGGGGGAACTCTAGGTGGCACCAAGTATTATCTTGAAGAAATGAGGCAACATAAGTCGTTGTCAGGAGGATCGCTCTTGGATTTACCAATAGTTCTCTTCAAGCACTTCACGTGGAGCTTTGCATTGATATGGTGCTTTAGAATTACGTGAAGTGTTTGGGGGAACTCTAGGTGACGCCTAGCATTATCTTAAAGAAAGGGAGCATCATAAGTCGTAACCAGAAGAATCACTCTTGGTTTTACCAGGAGTTTCCTTCAAGCACTTCACGTGAAGCTTTGCATTGATATGGAGCTTTAGAATCATGTGAAGTGTTTGGGGGAACTCTAGGTGACACCAAGTATTATCTTGAAGAAAGGAGGCAACATAAGTCGTAGTCAGAAGGATCGCTCTTGGTTTTACCAAGAGTTCTCTTCAAGCACTTCATGTGGAGCTTTGCATTGATATGGAGCTTTAGAACTTCGTGAAGTGTTTAGGGAAACTTTAGGTGGCACCTAGCATTATCTTAGAGAAAGAGGGCAACATAAGTCGTAGCAAGAAGAATCTCTCTTGGTTTTACCAGGAGTTCCCTTCAAACACTTCACGTGAAGCTCTGCATTGATATGAAGCCTTAGAATCACGTGAAGTGTTTGGGGGAACTCTAGGTGACACCAAGTATTATCTTGAAAAAAGAAGGCAACATAAGTCGTAGTCAGAAGAATTGCTCTTGGTTTTACCAAGAGTTCTCTTCAAACACTTCATGTGGAGCTTTGTATTGACATGGAGCTTTAGAACTTCATGAAGTGTTTGGGGGAACTCTAGATGTCACTTAGCATTATCTTAGAGAACGAGGGCAACATAAGTCATAGCAAGAAGAATCTCTCTTAGTTTTACCAAGAGTTCCCTTCAAGCACTTCACGTGGAGCTTTCATTGATATAGAGCTTTAGAATCATGCGAAGTGTTTGGAGGAACTCTAGGTGGCACCTAGCATTATCTTAGAGAAAGAGGGCAACATAAATCATAGCCAGAAGAATTATTCTTGGTTTTACCAGGAGTTTCCTTCAAGCACTTCACATGATGCTCTGCATTGATATAGAACTTTAGAATCACGTGAAGTGTTTGGGGGAACTCTAGGTGGCACCAAGTATTGTCTTGAAGAAATGAGGCAACATAAGTCGTTGTCAGGAGGATCGCTCTTGGTTTACCAAGAGTTTTCTTCAAGCACTTCACGTGAAGCTCTGCATTGATATGGAGTTTTAGAAGCATGTCAAGCGTTTGGGAGAACTCTTGGTACCAAAGCTTTATTGTGCTCGCAATGGTATCTACAAGCATCACCTATCATTACAAATCTCGGTTGGTGGCCCTAGGAGTTCCTTGCAAGCACTTTATATAGAACTTTTGTTACTCCGATGCAACATTGGGAGTTTGATCGGAAGCTACTGTGAAGTGTTTGGGGAACTCTTTGTGCCAACAAGCATTTTGAAGTTATCAACTGCAGTTGCAGTGATCATGAATGCAAGAGTCATCATATATTCATATATCATGTTCGGTGTCCCTAAGTGTTTCTTTCAAACACTTCACGTAAAGCTTTGATCTCTCTCATATTATACGAGAGTTTAATTATAAACGTTTGTTAAATGTTTCAGGGAACTTCTAGCATCACCAAACATATCAAAAATGCCAGTGGTCTCATATCCTACATTTATATGTTGTCACGCTCCGGGTCTAAAAGTTCTCCCCTTCCAAAAATTCATCCTCACCAGCTTCAGAATGCAGCACAGTACATTGCATGAAATATACTGCATTGAATATGCAGAAGTTCTCCTTTTGGATTAAAGTAGAAAGACCTGGGTAGATATGTGTCATAAAAAAGAGCAAAGTGAAACCTACTTCTGGTAAAATATAGTCTTCTTTTTAAGATAATGGAAAAGAACCAGCCTCTACACCCTAACGAAGGTACAATAGTCTTCTAAGTTCTAACATATCTTCAACTAATTGATCCATGAGTTCATGTTTCCACGCATATACAGAAGAATTATAGCTGGCTTAAGTAATAATTATAATCGATCGTATAACTAATAATCAGAATCAATTATATTTATACTTATCAAATAATCCAGATTATGTCATAATTCTAATTATTATAAGCTTTATAATCCTGATTATTATAAGCTGTCTCAAAGAGGCCCTTATAACTCTTAGTCCCCGCATGGCTTCACACAGAGATGGTTTATGTTTTTACTCACCGGCCTTTTCTCTGATAGCAGGCAAGCAGAGGAATACATGTCTGATTCTTCTACAGTGATTGTACCAACTGAAGGAGGAACTGATTCTGCATTGTATACCAGGTACAGGAATAACTTTGAACTGCAGCAAATCCGACAAAACTTTGATGTGTTGACAACTAAGACTATTTGATCTTTGTTCAGTAATGGGGGCAAAAGAAGGAGATGTTTAGTACATTAGTTTTCAAGCACAACACATCCAGATGCAACTGTTAGACTAAAATTTGCATCCAGTAGTAGACTGATGGTCGATCAATGCAGGAAAAATGGCCGTTCCAAATCACATTCGGTTTCATCAGATGGTGTCATGAGCTCGGCAATCATTTTGTCCTCCCTGTTCTTTGCCCATAGCACCACGTAGAGGCCAACAAACATGAGCATAATCCCCACCAAGCTGCATTCAAGGGATGATATGAACATATCAGATGTTACTGAGTCACACCAGAATTATGTAGACATGCAGCGACATTCATGCAAATGCAATCGCTTGAGTGGTTAGACCTACCACCCTAGGACGATCCATTGTCCGAAGAAGAGGAGGGAGATGAA
>KE372916.1:23429-39220 GCA_000418225.1 Zizania latifolia
TCGGGCGGCACTGCACGCGGGGCACGGAGGTGGCCTTGAAGGAGATCGCCGTAGAGCGGCTCAGCAGTAAGCTTCGGGAGAGCCTCCTATCCGAGGTCGACATCCTCCGGCGCATCCGTCACCCCAACATCATCGCCCTCCACGAGTCCATCAGGGTACCCGATAGTCGGATCACCGCCCTTTTCCTCTTTACCTCTTGCGCAATTGCGTTGGATCTGTCAGGTTTTGATGGAGATGATGCCTGTTTGTAAACTTGGGATGCGTAAATTTGGAGTTCTCATGGTCATTTATAGTTGAATTATGTTGGGCTTGCCTAGTAGTTAGAGGCTTTAATTAAAAGAGAGCTCTTTGTTCTTGACGTTTCTTCCGGTGGTGATCCTATGCAAAGTTTTTAGCTTTGTATCTATTTGCTAGCGGCATAGCATACGTAATTTAACTTTGCATGTTTGCTCGTTGGGTTGTGGAAGCAAAACGCGAAAATAGCAACTAAAATCGTAAGTCGGTAGCTTGTTTGTTTTGGATGTAGTTTCTGTTTCAATTTAGGGAACTGTACCCTTAGGCAGTCCCAATGTTAGGCACTATGCAGTTTTTATATTTTCTATATCCCTTAGAGACTAGTTCTAGACCTAACTATCTCGGTGTACACACAACTAATTCAATATGGTAATTTAATACCACTGCTCTCTTATAATGTTTTGGATGTTGTGTACTTATGTACAAACTAGATCTCATGTAAGATCTATTTTCCTCATCTTTCCTTATTTAATACACTTCATATCATTGTTTATCCTATATAGCATACTATTTAATGCTATGGAATCTCAACCCATGGTTTCTTAGGTGGTGTCCTATCTTGTCATATCATATGTTTAATATATTTTCCTATCTTATCATATATAGCATACTATTTAAGACCTATATTTTCCTCATTTGTCCTCATTTAATACATTGTCACATAATCTTTTATCATATGTGACATACTATTTAATGTTATGGAAACCAACCTAGTTGGAGCATTGAGACTGCCCTTAGTTCTCACATGTAACTATTAATTTAATATCTTTTTCTTATCTCATGATTTTAGGATGGTGGGAAAATATTTCTTGTATTAGAGTATTGTCGAGGTGGTGACTTGCATTCATACCTTCAGCAGCATAAAAGGGTCTCTGAAACGGTTGCTAAGCATTTCATCCAGCAGCTAGGCAAGCACTTCCTCAGATTTCCAGTCCCTCACCCACTCTATCTCCATTTCTCTCCCCAGAGCCAGACTCATATTTTCTTGTTTATGCAGCATCTGGTCTGCAGATGCTTCGTGAAAACAACGTGGTTCATCGAGATCTGAAACCACAGGTTAATTTACTGTTTTTAACTATATATTTCCATTACATTTGGAGATCAAGAGTTGATAAAAAATGCAACCTCCTGACATGTTCTTTTTTTCCTGAATTTGTGGTCGTTCAAACAGAACATTCTTCTTGTTGCAAATAATGAAAATTCCCTCTTGAAGATTGCAGACTTTGGATTTGCAAAGTAAGTTACCAACGTTCCATTCCTTTTTTTTTAGGTAATAATATCTTTTTTGCACGTGTCCTTTTTTATTTGTTTATGATTTATCCTCGATGAGTTAAATTCCTGGTTTTTAAAAATCCCTTAACAGATCTGCAGGGATTCCTTCTATCTGAAATGAATTGTGGTATTGCGAAAAAAATGATGTTTCACATTTCAAATAACGAAACAACTTCTCAGGAAGTTCTGAGAAAATATGGTCAATCTGCACAATTCCCCCAAAAAAGTGCATAGTCATGCCACATCTGCATTGTTTTTAAAGGTGCTCGAGACATTGTGAAAAATATTGAAATGTTATGTATGACATTTTTTGAAGTGCATCTACTACATAGGCCCTTCTGAAAAAAATTTCTACTCTGCCACTGCAGCATGCCCATATACCGTATATGTAATCTTTCACATACTACATATTAACTGCTCATGCGTTATCATTGACTTTCAGATTTGCTGCAACATGTGCTATACTGCAGCGTTTGTCTCAACTCTCAATTCATTGAAACAATATTTTTGTTATAAAAATATTTCATGCACCAACATGTTCATATTGAATGTGCATTAAAAACGCTATCTTGACTCCAAGTCAGTCAATTCTGCTTCGTTATTGGACTGTCCAACTCTGGAATGTAACTTCCTTTGAATTCACATAGAGTTTGTACACAAAAGTGTGCACGTAAAAGCTAACTACACAACATTCTTCAAGATAACTAAACAAGTATCATGTAGGGCAAGAGAATAAGATCAGGTTGTCTTGTGCTTCATCCTGTGTTGCTCTGGTTCCTTGCATATTTAATCACAGCCATGAGAAAAGTCGCACCTCAGCTTTCTCTGTGCTGCTCAATGATGGCCGGATCAAGTGAGATTTGGTGGAAGAATGAGTTGGGGATAGTATCAGACATGATACTTACCTTTTATATTCTTGTGAGCAGGTTTTTAGAACCTTTTTCTCTAGCCGAAACACTTTGTGGTTCACCACTTTACATGGCTCCAGAAGTCATGCAAGCTCAGAAATATGATGCAAAGGTCAGGGCTTTTTGCGCTTCCTTGTGAGCTTTATCATCTACTTTTATGTGTTATTGACTTGTGTTTCATGTCTGATTTCTGACAGAACAGGCAGATCTGTGGAGTGTTGGTATCATTCTATATCAACTTGTTACTGGATCTCCTCCTTTTACTGGGGAAAGTCAAATCCAGGTTTATTTAAAATTTCTACATTATTTGATTACTTATGCATTGTTGAAATTGCATCTGGCTACAGCTGATAATGGAAAAATGTTTTTCCTGTCAGTTGCTGAGAAATATACTCAACACACGAGAAATACGATTTCCATCTGATTGCGAGTTGAGCCATGGCTGCATTGACTTATGCAGAAAGTTACTGCGGATCAATTCAGGTATGAATCTTAAAAAGAACTTTTGTAAGACTCGCGCATTTCATTTTTTTTCTTACACCCTTAGTTGTAAAGGTGAAGTTCTGTGACATGAATGGTACCATGCAAAGAACTTAAACGATATTGTAATTATTCCATTTTTCTATTATATGAGTTCATGTGCGGCCTTCTAGATTTGATTTCTCAATATGCCTTACATGAAGACAGTTTAGAGATATCAGATATATTCATTTCTAGATAAAAGGTTCTTCATGGATAAATCTGTTTCGAGAAATATGTGAAACGCTTCATGACGTGCAGCAGGCTCAGGAACTATGCTTTACCCGTGAAAGGGCTCTTAGCCTAGTGGTTAAGATGCCTAAGTAGCACCTCCAGGTTCTAGGTTCGACTCCCCACGGGAGTGAATTTCAGGCTTAGTTAAAAAAAGGTCACTCGCTGGCCCCTCGAAAACACATGTTAAGAATCGACCTACGGAGGGTGGGCCCTCATGTATGGGGTAGGGGCCTCAAAGGCTCAAAGCAAGGGTTATAAGGGCCTCAAAGAAATCATTGTTATTGACTTATTGTGTGGTTCCTACATTTGGCCAATTTACACCAGTGTCTACTGCCCATGATAATCCTGAAATCCTGTGGGCCATGGAACATCATAAAGCAACTTAAGTTGTTCAAAAGTGTCAGATTAACTATCACTTTATACGATTATTGTTATGCTGCACATTACAAGTGTGATTTAAGTTTTAACATTCTGTACTAATATTAATGCAGTGGAACGGCTTACAGTTGAAGAGTTTGTAAACCATCCATTTCTTTCTGAACGTGCTCCAGAGAGAACCTTGAGGTAATATATTTTTTGCTATAGCTTTACTTCTACAGCATTCTGCAACATGTTTGATCTTCTGTATTGCATTGGCAGCCGGACACCATCGGACATAAGAGATAGCTTTCCATTCATTAATAGCAGCCCAACGAGGCCTTCGAGCCAAAGTTCTCAGGAAGATTGTATGCCTTTTCCTCTAGATGATGAGTCAACTGGACAGGATGAGAGTCATGTTTCTGAGAGTAAGAGCCCATTGAAGTCCTATGGGTTTGCCATGAGTAAAAGGCTTGACAAAACTTCTGGTCAGAGTCCATCAAAACATACAGGTCTGTTTTCCAGATATATTATGGGAAATAATTGTGCTGCTAGTAGTCAACGCCTGGACCATCCTAGAAGAATCAAGGAAAACAGAACTGGTGAAGGACACAATCCTAAAGGTGCTTATCCAGAAGGTATTGAGGTCGATTATGTGACTATCACATACTTTTCATTTTGAAAAAGTTCTTACTAAATTTGTTATTTTCCTTACTTTGTAAATGTAGATTCCCCTATCATTGATTCATTAGAGTTTGTAGATCAGGAATATGTCTTTGTGTCTGGACCGCACCCTGAGGGATCCTCTTCAATGAATGACTCCCGACAGCGCAGCATGCCATCAAAATCTGACAATGCATCTCTTTCACCACCAGAGTTAACTGCTTTGAGTGCCCCAATGCCAATACATGGCATGGCAATAAACAGACAGCAATCTGCTGGAACTGGTAGCTTGGACAGTCATTGCTCTCCAGTGTCTGGCACTTCACAAGGATCTGCAGACCTCAATGATGCTATGTATCAACCACCATCTGATTTTCTGACCAGGATTAGATTACTGGAGCTGTTTGCATCTACCATAGCAGAGTTAGTGAAAGAAGAGGTAACTTTCTTTTTTTGATGATGCTCAGCTTGATTTCCTATTTGGTTTCCTTCTATTTTACGTCTTCTCATGTTCTTGGCTTTTTGAGATGGTTAGATCTTCTGTCCAAATGTTGACACGAAGCTTATTTACCACAGCAAACTAAGCTCTTGTGTTACATTGATCGTCTAGACAAGTTTTTTAGTACTATGCAACTGCCAACTTTACTTCTATTTTGCTGATCAACCATCCAAATCTCTGTAGATTAAAGGTGCCAAGCACTTAGAGGCATTCTCAATTCAGCTAGTTGTTCTTGCAACCTGGAGGCAAGCAATTAACATATGCAATTCCTATACATCTGCTACAAGAGAGAGTCCTTCCCCTGATATCACTGCAAGGGGGTTTGGTTCAGGTGCTCCCCATTTGCTTGCAAATTCTCAACTGGTGGATGATGCATGCATGCAGATTGAGAGACAGTTTCTGGCCGAAATGGAATACGCGGAAGAACTTGCTAGCACCATAGGGCAGCCAATTGGTATGTTACCTTGCTAGGGACTTTGAAGCGGCCGGACTTTTTGAATGCCGAATCGCTGATAGTGAGCTTATGCATGCAGATGGTACAGAAATGCCAGATGCGATAGAAATTATATTTCAATCTGCACTACAACTTGGAAGGCATGGTGGTGTAAGTCGATATCAAGCACATTCTTTCGTCGCAGAATGAAACCTTGGTGTGCATCTCTCATCCCTGCTCCATTTTTTGTGTTTTGCTGTGTTGAATTGCAGGTTGATGAGATGATGGGGAAGTCAGCAACTGCCATGGCGCGGTATACCAAGGCAGTATGCATGCTGCGCTTTCTCCTGATCGAGGCACCATCACTCGCCCTCGGCCCCCCTCTGTCCCTAACAAGAGCTGATCGGCAACGCCTGCGCACATACATTGAAGCCCTCAACACAAGGCTCGCCCCGTTGCAATGCCAGAGGCACTGACAGCTTCACCTGTACAATATTCTTTCATCTATCTGTACATATATTCGTTGGCCCAAACGAGGGCGTTTAAGATGTGTCATGTCAGAGATCGTGCTACGGTTAGAGAGAGGTAGCGAAAATCCAGTGTGTGCTGCCCTAACTGCGCTATTGTAACGTGAGCTCCGTGTGCTACACTGCTACTGCTACACATGGTTGATTGATTATCTGGCAGTTCAGGCTGGCAGCTGAAAGTCATGGCCGTTCCTGGAAATGTAAAGCAGACTGCTACCTATCATGTTTGTTCATTAAATGTTGGGCTTTTACACCACAGCTTAGCTGTCAAAGTATTATGTTTACTCGTTGTAGCGTAAAATTTACGCTTAACAGGTTTATTTAACCTCGAAGGGCTACTGATTGCAAAGTAATTTTCTATTGGTTCAGACATTTGACTATCGGATAATAACCATATATTCAGTGTGTAATATTATCTTATATTACAACATTTGATCCTCCTCTCCCTCCTCCTGTAAAGAAGGGAGATATTTATAGGTAAAATGCAACAGAAAAATACTAATTTATCTTCTAGTTATAACCGTCATTGTTGACTCTGTACACAAGACTTTATAGGGACAAAATAGTAAACCCTCGTATGAATACTGTAAATTATATGTTTTCTCAGAGAGGACTAAAAACCCTGGTTTCGGTCCTTAGTTTTGACCCTTAGTCTAGAGTGATTTCAGAGTCTTCGAGTCTGTCTAGTGAACATGGTTCAGAAGGGGCTCCGAACCTAGTAAAGAGGGGCTCTGAACTTGGTGAAGGGGAGCTTTCGAACCTGATAAAGGGGGGCTCCGAACCTAATGAAGGAGAGCCTCCAAACCTGGTGAAGGGGAGCCTCTGAACCTTATGAAGGGGGCCTTTGAACCTGCCTTGTAGTCAGAGTCCAGAAATTCTTAGAGGGTACTTCGAAATTCGATATCTCTCGATCATCTCTTGATCAACCCTTAAATACAACGGGGGTTATTTCCTCCAACATTCGTGCAAAACATTGTTGCGTTGTAATTTGCACACGCAAGTGTCGTGCTGGGGTAAAATTGTCACCTTGAATGAGCGTGTCTTTTTTCTTCACCACCGAGCAGTTTGGATATAATAGTTAGAGCATGTTTGGTTCGCAGCTGCAGCTACTTATAAAATCTGAAGCTGAAATAAACAGTCTAGATTCTGGATCTAGATTATGAGAATCCAAAAACTGAGAAATCAGCTTCTCAATTTATAAAAATAAACTGGATTGAACTAATTTATTGAATTGTTATAATTTGTACTTTAGATTATATTAAGCTGATATAATAAGCTAACATATTTATTTCAGCTTATAAAAATAAGCTGGATTACTATAATTTTAAATTAAAACAAATAGACAATAAAAATGTTGAGCTGAAACAAACAGAGTATATCATCGAGTTTGTGAGATAATCGGCAATGTGCCAAAGATAACTTTACTCTTCGTCTTCTTTGCAGGTTGCAGCACGGCTCCGTCCGATTGCCGTGGTCACCGCAGCAGGTTGGGCCGTGTGGTAAGAGTGCAATTCGTTCGGTCGGCCTCGCCCGGGCCGCTTGCGGGCTCTGGGCGGTCCGGCTCCGGCACGTCGGGCCACGAGTTTCGGTTGGCGGTTCCTCTCTCCTCATGCGTTCCCCTGCGGGCTCCGGCTCCCCTCGCCTCGACCGCGGCATCATTCAGAGGACCGAGGCGAACTGGAGGAGCCCCGCCCTCCTCCGCGTCGAGCCTCCGGATCCCGCACTTCCAGAAGCCGATCGATTGGTCGGTCGCCGGGATGGAAGCCAACCACGCCTCGCGGGGGCGCCGCACCGTACGCCTCCCTCCTCCTCTCACCGCGCTTCTCTGGGCTACCAAGCGTTTTCAGATCCGCGTCTCGTTTCCTCGCAATCTGAGGCTCCAATTTCTGTTGCGTTTGTGTGTGGCAGCTGGAGGAGATCCGGCAGAAGAGAGCCGCCGAGAGGATGCAGCAGCAGCACAACCCGCCCGCCGCGGTGTCCCACGTCGACCCCTACGGTTTGTCCACCTCCCGCTCTTGTGCCTCCTGGAACAGCTCGTCGCGATATTGTCTTATTCTGCTTCGCTTCATTGCTAATTGTGGGTTGTGACAAGTCAACGATTATGATCTGTAGGGAACCCAAAAGCTGGAGCAGAGGTTTGCGCCCTTTCTTTCATACCGAATAGCTGGGATGAACAGTGATTGTTACAACTATGTATTGTACTCCTGTTGTTTATAGACTGTAACTGAGGCTTTTGGTATGAATGGTAGCTTCTTGCTCGAGTTCAAGAACTTGAAAATGGGAACATGGAATTGGAGAGGGAAAACCAAATGCTGTTGTCCAAGGTATTTTCTCTGCAATTCAGTATTGGTGTCATATAGTTAGCTGAAGATGAACTAGTCTTAACACATCCTATCTCTGATTCTCTGTCCAGATTGCTGAGAAGGAGGTTGAGAAGGATTCCCTGGTTAACCGCTTGAACGACCTTGTAAGTTTCATATAGGGCATTTTAGTTGGTACTTCTGTCCCACCTTGATGCATCTGGCTTTCATGTTGCATACATTTTACTTCGTGGGTTCATCTGTCGCTTGCAGGAGCGGAATGTAGTTCCCTCCTTGAAAAAGGCTATGAATGATATTTCTTTGGAGAAAGATGCTGCAGTTGTTGCTAAGGTACTTGACTATCATTGTATTTATGATATTCTCGATTCTGGCATGCCTTGATGCCTAATCCCCATTATTGCCTCTGCCTGGTATGCTAAGTAGGAGGATGCTCTAGCACAACTAAGGAGCATGAAGAAGCGGCTGAAGGAGGCAGAAGAGGAACAGTATAGGGTATTTAGAAAACTTGTGCTTCCTTAGTTGTACCATTAGTGTGCTAATCTTGTCATTTACAGGCAGAAGAAGATTCAGCGTCATTGAGAGCACAGCTAAATACCCTGCAGCAGCAAGTAATGAGCAACTCTTATACTGGATATCCAGTTGGAGCATCAAGTGAGCAGATTCTTTCCATGGAAAAGGAGATACAAGATTTGCAGGCTCAACTAAAGGTACGCTGTTTTCTCCTTCTATAGTGTTGCACTTGTCCTTAACTCTTTATTCTTGTTTAATCCAACAACTTAGCATATAAAATGGTTAATGCAGCAAGAATCACTGCTAAGGCAACAGGAGCAACAAAAACTTGCTGAAGAGTGCCTCCTTAGGCAACAAGAGCAGCAAAAGCTAGCTGAAGAACAGTCTCGTACTGCTTCCCTGGCTGCTGACAAGGAAGAGTTGGAAGATAAAATTTCTGCCTTGACAAAGAAAGCATCAGGTGTGCGTGGCACATATGTTGTAGGGTATTCTATCTCAAGTAAACATGCCATTCAAGATAGGCTTTTCCTTCCACATTTGTATGCTGCTCTGTTTTGCATTACTCCATGCATTCCATATTTTATTGTTCGACTATACATGCCAAGATTCTTGCGATACTCAATATTAAGCACCTACTTGTTCAGCATTAACTGAATATAATACTTACATCAATTCTATGCCTTAAAATAAGTTCCTTTCCATGCAGATGAAGCTTCTGAATTTGCTGCACGCAAGGCATTCTCAATGGTAATGTATATAACAAACTTCAAGTTTTTTTAGTTTTGCCATAAGTTAAAAGATTTCTCGTATGTAGTGCATAATCCTATGTTCAGTTATTGTGCTATCTCCATGGCCGTCAATAACTCCATATATTAGCCCATAAAAGGATATAAAAATAAAACTGAGATAACATCATGCATTATACAGGATGGTTGAACACCTGCAAACCTGAAAGCCCTTGTCTTAATTCAAAATTTTCAGGGGTGATTAGAAACTTGTAATTCTATATGTTCATGTGGCGAATAAATCTTGTCATGAAGCCAATTTTCTGCCCGTTGCAGTTTTTCTGTTTGAATAAGCCATCAATTGGCTGGTCATCAGTTTCTGTTCTTAGCAGTTTAGTGCAGATTCTGTTTTTCAATGCTGTTTAGTATGTCATGCAGAAACTGCCGGCTGTTAGCAGTGCTTTATGTGCATTAGTAGCTGGCTGTTAGCAGTGCTTTATGTGCATTAGTATCTAGCTGTTAGCAGCTCTTAACTTTGTATTCACAATGCTTTGAATTGGTGTTTTGAATATAGAAAACAGCCTGCTGCTGCTCATTGCAGTGCACGGCACCACAATTCTGTCTCCTCTCTTCACTGTGTGCGCAAGTGTTGGCTGTGAACAAGTGCTGGTAGTGCACTGTGTTCTTGCTGGTAGAGTGAACAGTGCACGTGAGAGAGTTCTAGAGAGGGCTGTGCGCTGACAGTTCATAGTAATCTTCTAGCTGGGCTCGAATCAATCTGAATACAAATGGTACTGACCATTTTTTTTAAAATTATTGCAGCAAGATAGGGAAAAACTTGAAAGCCAGTTGCATGATATGGCCTTGATGGTTGAGAGGCTAGAGGGCAGCCGTCAAAAGCTGTTAATGGAGGTGTTTGATGCTGCCTTCCTTTTCTTTGAATACATTAAATTTCGTAAGTGCTGACTAAGTTTTGTATTGTATTCAACAGATTGATTCTCAATCATCAGAAATAGAAATGCTGTTTGAGGAGAACTCAGCCTTGTCTACTTCGCACCAAGAAGCTGTAGCTGTTACGATGCAATGGGAAAACCAGGTGTGCTATTGTCAGTCATTTTAAGCATGGAGATGCTAAAAGATTTGTGGATGATACCTGCATCTTGCCTTTGCACTTAATCGAAATTTCCAGGTGAAAGATTGTCTCAAGCATAATGAGGAGCTGCGTTCTCACTTAGAGAATTTAAGACTCGACCAAGCTCGTCTATTGACAGCAAGTAATACCAATATCCAGCCAGATGGTCAGACTGAGAACAGCATTTCGGTCCCACCAGAATTTGTAACTGAGAATCTCTCCCTAAAGGTTAATAACTGGAGTTGTTGAGAATATTTTCTTGTCTAATTCATGTATTATCATATCATCGGTTTACTGTAAACTGCATATTTCACTGTCCACAGGATCAGCTCATCAAAGAACAGAGCAGATCTGAGGGGTTGTCAGCAGAGATAATGAAACTTTCAGCTGAACTTAGAAAAGCAGTGCAAGCGCAGAGTAACCTCACACGCCTGTAAGTATACTGCTATTGTTTGTCCGCTCCTTCCGCCTATTCTTTTCTTATGTTTGGTGAAATTTAATCCCTATGTCATCACTTGTGCAGCTATAGACCTGTGTTGAGAGACATAGAGAGCAACTTAATGAAAATGAAACAAGAAACATATGCAACTATCCAGTAATTTTGCGATGACAGATCCTTTTTACCCCTGGTCTGCCTACGCCCCACAAGGCAGTGCTTACAGCAACTACTGTTCATTTGTAGAGTTACAATCAACTATAATCACCATTGTTGTACGTGTACCTTGGTTGAGTCTGTTGTATTATATACTGTATATTCGGGGCGATAACAAAAGAAGGTATACCCGCCGGTGGGCCGTTTACATTTAATTTTGTTTGTGTTGAGATTAATACTTATGTATGTCGGTATGACAGGTTTCTATATGATGTCGACCATATATATTCATCTTCCTGGTCGAAGGGTGAGCCAGGTCGAAGATGGAACGGGTTGTTGATTCAGTTTTTAATTGTAGTTTGGCTATACATTGGACCTGAACCCGTGTCACTGATTTTACGTGGACTTGTCATCTCGCAACTCCGTAAATTCTGCTTCCATCGGACTTGCCCTTAGCCAGAACTTATAGCTCAAGATCATATCAATGGTAGAGCTGGCATAATAATCGCACTAGAAGTCTGCCAAAGAAATCGATTCCCACAACGAAAGGACAGTGATATGTAAAGCAACACAATAACAAAACATGGATAGAGTGTAAGTAAGCAGCACCAACTGGTCGGGCTCGCAAGTACAACCATTCAGTTGCCTCTCAAGTCTCAGGCGGACCAAAAGTCTAGAATTGCAGCTCGCAAAATTCTAACAAGCATCAGCATCCCCGACTGTGACTTGCAATATTTAAATTGTAGCCATTGGCACGCTGTAGAAACCAAGATAAAACTCATCCAACTTTGCTTACAGGCAATAGAAAACATGGGCTTGCATAAGTTGTTACCTCCATACAAGTGATACATGTGCTTTTAAATAGTGAAACTACCAAACAGAAAATCCATATTCAGCATTTTTCTTGGCAGGAGAAGGAAACCGCCTCAGGTCAATTGGCAACTTCATCCTTCCACAATCAATATATCTACAACTACAAGATAGTTTCACACATGGTAACAGAAAATGGAAAAAATTCTGGCACTTGCCATGAAGAGTAACTTCCAGACCAACTGTTAGATATGATATTATTTAGCTTCTCCGGTAGAATTAGCCCAATGCTGACTTCAAGCCTAGCGCTTGCACTTTGATGTCTTGATGTGTCCACGGGACAGCCTACATAAGACAATAATAATTGAGTCCCCACACTATTGAGCTGAAACCATAAAAATGGTGATTGCAGCATATGTAGGATGCCTGAGTAGGCACTATGGACTTGAACTGATACGATGATTGGCAACAAGATTATCATGCATGATCTTTTTGCTTAGTTTTGCTAGATTATTCACAGTATAATCAGAAGACTTTTTCCTGGGAGGATGTTATTAGTGGAAAAAACAGAAGTCCCTCAATAATTGGTGGAAAAACACTAGAAAATAGAAATACTGTTCATGGCTTAGTGTAGAACAGGAAATTCCATGCAAGAAATTTTACAAGCGTAGAATTTGGTGTCATCGTGACTAACATTTAGTGTGCAGTAAATATTGCGTGTGCAGTTGTAAAAAAGTATGTTGTACATTTCTTCTTTGAATGACATAGAAATGTGGTGTTTTACGTTGAAAATATTGTGAGCAGGGTCATAAAAGTGTGTTTTAGATTTCTTCCAATGATATAAAAGCATGTCATATGTAGTAAAATTTGACGATATTCTACACATAGTAGTAGAATAGTTCTACTGTACAAAACGCTGTCAATATTACACCATGACAATACAAGACATCACAGCAGCTTCTGTTTGAGCACATGCTCAAAGAAGTGGAAAACAGCACATGCATGTTAATGATCCTAATGTGAAAATCCAATTATGGAGATTCACGTTTATGAAAAATCTATTTGCAAAATAAATTACTCCCTCCGTTCAGATTAATAAGGAGCACATGAATCTCAAGGTTTGAATTTTGTATGTTTTGATCAACAATGAGGCTAGTTATATATAGGGTTTAGTGATACAGATGTGGCACCGATAGATATCTACCTCAATGTGCTTTCATTTGTCCATGATTTTCCAGCTAATAACATTGTAAAATATATTACAAGGGAAATTTATGGCCAAAGTTCAATGTAAAAGATTGTGCCTTAAATAAATGAATGAATGGAGCACTAAATAGTGTAATACATACAAACCATATGACAAACTTATGGAGCAATATAGTGAAACTAACCTCTGATGAATAGCTATGAGTGAAAAGGGCTTCACCATTTCACATTTTGTTTGACGCCATAAATTTGTTTTTTCTCTCGGCAGGTTTAAGAATTTGAAATGAACACATCAAAGTTTCATCAACACTCATCATTGCACCCGCATTATCAAATTCACCACAATAGTTTGGAGCTGAGAATATGGTGACAAGTTGCCTATCGGCAAAGAATTCATACCCATCCTCAACAACCTGGAATGACATGAAATATAATTATATGAACACCTTCAATTGACTAAAAAATAATGAAAGGAAAAGGTGTTGCATTTAAATACTACCTGATGTGCCCGGCAAATAAGATCAAGGTCATGTTTTTCGAGGGCCTCTGAAACTTTGTCAGCACCAAAAGTGTATGAGACCCCCCTATCATTCATTCCCCACCCGTGAACATCTTTTCCTGGATCTGACCAAAGCAAGTCACATAGTAGACCTGTATCTGGTACATCGGTAGGTCGGGGCAAGTTTTTTATCTCATCTAAATGTGTCAGGTCAGGAGAGAGGCCACCATGCATGCATAATATTTTATCATCGATTAGGGCAGCCACGGGGAGACAGTTAAAACATTCAGTGAAGACCTTCCATAGCCTCACATTAAATCGACGCTTGCACTCATCATAGAATCCATAAATCCTGTTTATTGATGCACATTCGTGATTGCCTCTGAGAAGAAAAAAGTTCTCTGGGTACTTGATTTTGTACGCAAGGAGGAGGCATATAGTTTCCAAACTTTGCTTGCCTCGATCAACATAGTCACCTAAGAATAGATAATTGGCTTCTGGAGGGAAACCACCATACTCAAAAAGCCTTAAAAGATCACTGTACTGACCATGGATATCACCTGGATACCAAATGACAGGTAAGACAAAGTTAGATGCACACATTAGAGACAGCATATACAAAACTACGGGCTAATAGCAGATTAGAAATCCCCAGAATGCACTAAGTAGAAGCAGAGCGACATTATGTTGGACTCCAACAAACACAACACCACGATGAAATGCACACAGGGAACAGGTGTCATAGTAGAAATTATCACTTTCGAAATTACAATGTTTCACATGTTACGAGGGAATGCCAATAAAAGAACAGGCCTCCAGCAGAGGATAAAAATATTGACAATACATCAAAGCAACAAACAATCTAGATGGGGTTCTCAATGACGACAATGAGCAAATGCTTGGTAGATCACATTACTAGAACTACTGCAGGATTACAACTTTGTGATTGGGAATTTCAATTCCGCGCATTGAGAAGGCTGAAAACCCAGCAGTCATGAAATTGCCCAAAAGTTATTATAAACTCACCGACCACAGTAAATCAAGTGTAGAACCTTGTATTCATTTTCAAATTAAGGTGTGATGAAGTGGGTAATGTTTTATGATGAATCAGTATATCCCAAAACAAAAACACGACAACAGTCTGCAGTGCCTAACAAGATATTGTCTAGAACCTCTGTCATCGATCATTAGCGAGATAAGATAGATAGGTATACTTATCAGTAGAATCAGATGGCGCCTGACAGTAGAATCCGCTATAGGTACTAACAATAATGACAATTATCTCTTAAACAGAAGAAAAATAAATAAAATAACAGTAAAAAATAAAAGGAAATCTCACTCGGGCCTTATGAACGTGCTCATTTTAAGTGTGCATGAAACAACCTGTTAAGATAAAAATTGGGCAAAAGCAATAGATAGTGCCCTTAACTACACGTTCCCAGATAAACAAAATTGTTCAATCCAACACAAGCCGGATTGATGCAAGCCTTGTTCGAGGCCGCGACACAGAGAGGCAGTCTACCCACAAGACAACAGTCCACAGCTTTCCGCAGTGGGACCAAACCAGATCTAATCAACGAACGGGGAGCGGGGGGGAGATGGGCAAGGCAACGACAGGAGAGGTCGGAGTGAGGACTCAAGCACGTAGCCACGTACCGCAGATCTTGATGGGCGCCTCGAGCTCGAGGAGATTGGGCTGGCTGAGGAAGATTTCGCGGGATGCAGTGCAGAGCTGGCGGATCTCCGACTCGGAGAGCTGCACCTGCTTCCCCGGGCGCGCCGTCCGCACCTCGAGCAGCCGGCGGATGATGTCGTCGATAAGCGCGGTGTCCATGCCGCCACCCTGCCCTCCCGCCGCCGGTGCCGCCGCCATCCCCCTCCTCCGGGCTGGAGAGATCGGTGGAGTTAGGGTTCCGGCGCTGCGGGAGGAGGTGGTGGTGGTCGAGGTCGAGGTGTAGAGGCGGCCGAGGAGGAGAGGGAAATTGGGCGGTGGGCCGCCGATAGCTAGATAAACTCGCCCCGCTGGTTGGTCTCGTTTGTTTTTTTCCTCTTTTATTTTTAGTTAAAAAAGAAAAGAAAATCCTTTATTGAGGTGTGGCGCGCTGCCCTCGTGGGGCTTCAGCACACGCACTAGGTGTCTCCCTGTGTTAAAAGTTACTCTAGCCTCATTTTACGGTACAATAAATTTAAATAATATTATTTTAATTTATTATATTATAAAATATTAAATTCGGTCTTGTAATATTATATAGCACTATCTAGATTTGATGTGCTATAAAATATTAAATTC
>KE372916.1:49689-64006 GCA_000418225.1 Zizania latifolia
CCACCCTCGCCTCCGTCTGCATCCGCCCCTCCCCTTCTCCTCCGCGCCCACCAACTCCAACTCTGGAGCGTGGATCCTGTGGGATTGACCAGATCAGCGGGCGGGAGAAATGCGTAGGGAGGAAGCGAACATAAACCCTAGAGTTGGGGGCGCGGACTAGCGGATTGACGAGTGAGAGGGCTTAGTTAGGGTTTGGGTATATTTTTCCCCTTTTTAGTTTTCTCCTCCAAGGCGGTCGGGCGGTCGACGGGCTCGAATGAAAGACACAAGCGCCGGTCGAGAGTCGAAGGCGACACTTGACACCGACTTTTGGAGAGGGAGACGATTCACAGAATCACAGCAGTATTGTATTCCCATTCTTTTCTTCTTCCTCTCGTAAATATACCAAGATTTTTCTAAAATATCAAGTTCCAGAGAGAAGAAAAAAACACTGGAACCCTTATACGCGCCGGTGACTAGTATAAAGACAACGAGCCGATGCGTCACGTGCCGGTAGAAACAGCCGCTTTCGCCGGCGCCGGTGGGTGCCGTCGAAAATCCACGGCATCGCGGGAGGAGGTGCCCCCGCGCTGTGCCGCCCGCTGTGCCGGCTACCGTGTCCGTGTACGTGGCCGCGCGTGGCGTGTCTCGGAGGTGTGACCGGCTCGGTGCGGGCGAGCAGCTGGACCGTTTGAGTCGGGGTCGCGTAGGCCTAGCCCTGCAGCCAGGGCCTCCTACTGGGTAGTAGACTGGACCAAGCCCAGCTATAACACCACGGCCAGTAACCAGGGTGCCGGGCCAGTTGTGTTGTCTGCATTAGTAACGTGGGTAATATCGGGCTGTATTGTTGAAACGTATGAGTCACTCGTGATGGGTCCACCGGAACAGTCACAACACCACGACACGTAGCGTCGAGTTGCGCCCGTACGCGCAACTTGGCAGCCTGACAGGTCGTTGGTCATCGTGGCCATGGCAGTTGGTTTCCCGGGTCTTTGTGATTTCTATCCTGAACGAATACGACTGCAAGCAAAAATATCAGCAAGCCTACTGTCGCCGTGCCCCGTGACTGTCCACGGAACAGTGGTGCCATGCTGGACGTTAATCAGGAGGTGCGTGCATTGCTTTGTTTTGGAGTATGAGTGGAATGGAATGAACTAGTGGTCTCTCAAAAGACTAGTGGCTAAGGCATTTGCGATCGCAAGGCCCAGCTGCCGATCACAGCGACAGCGGCCCGGGCTGCTCGTCCGAAACGCGACAGCCGACACGGCGCCACGGCGCACGACGGCACGAGCGTCGAGCGAAACGACGAGCGAGCCTCAAAATAAGCGGAAACCACCCGCAGCCATGGCCACCCCTGGCCGGCGGCCGCTACTCGTTTGATGCCGATTCTTGCCGCCCTCCGGGCTACTTTGCCTTTGGATTCTTCCAAAGCCATCGATGGGATCGTGACAAACATCCATCTTTAGCCAAAGTTACTCTCCGTAGTAAAGTATAGACTTCATTACGGCTTTTGTTTCTAGTGTTGCCGATCCACACTTTTGCCGGTTTTCCGACCTTTGCTATAGTACTACAGTGTCCAATAGGCCTAGAAGAACAGTAGTAGGATGAGAAAATCGATCTCCATGAGATTCCGCGACAGAACGGAAAGCTGGTTCTTTAATCCACTCATCGGACCAGGACAAGATTCCCCAATCATCTCGATGCGTGCGTTTTCCTCGTGTCCGTGCATTATGTGTCCGAAATCCCTTATCTCTTCCCGTGACCTTCCCCTCGTCGGTTACAGCAACCAGCTAGCACGTTGCTGACCATCAAACCACCCGGCTACTGATTTATATATCACCGCGAGTGACCCGTGGATTATTCATTTATGCTTGGAACCTTTGTCATGTGCTATGTGTGTCCATGAAAAAACAGTCAGTTTGCCAGAGAAACTACAGCCAAAGCTGGACACGAGGTAGAATACACAGAAAGAGAGATCGATCGGTTCCGAAAGAGGACTCGTTTGTGTTGTAGTAGCTTTGTTTTCTCTTGCACATGCGGCCCGGAAAAGAGGCGAACAAAAAGATGCAGAGTACGTGCTGGTGATTAAAGAACGCAACACAAAACCTGTGTGAACTGTGAAGGCCATTTCCGGGCTAAAGCAGCTTGGCACATGTGCCAAACAAAAGGCGCGGCCGGCTCCGGAAAGGATCGAACGATATCTAGCGTTCAGTGTTCATGTTGGAGTGAGAGGAAACAGAGGAAAGCAGATCAACTCAAGTAGAAAATGGAAGCAAAGGATCGATGCTGAGCAGGCTCTCACTCAAATCGACTGTACGTTTTTGTTTTTCTGTCTACGTGGCGAGCCAAGGCCGTATTGGTCAGAACGTAGGAACTCGGAACTCCGTAGTATTTTCACACGAATTTCACATAACCCAGTTTAACTCGTTCCTACAAATATATACGGATACTGAAAACTTTACGGCATTGGTGAATGAGTTATCTCATAGCAATGGATGAGAGAAGGAGGATAAAGAAAAAGCACTAATTAGAATTATGTCATTACGATTTTCTGTGATTTAAAATGTATTATCAGTGTATCACTGGCCGATATAAACTACCATAATTACTATTTTGTTAAAAAAATTCTTGAAAATTATAATAACATATGAGTATTTATCTCAAGTAGGGATGACAATCAGATACGACGGATACAAATAGTACATATACATATCTATATCAAAAAAAGATTTATATCCGTACTTATATATGTTACCCATGATGGATAAAAATCTATGCATATATCTACTATTCACGAGTATACCCATTTACCCACGAGAGACGTGAGCTAGCATGAGGGTAGACAGAGGGTGGCGGGAGCCGACACGGGGAGGCAGTTATCTAAAATATAAGAATGCAGCAACTTAACTTTTTTAAAAAAAATTACGTGGCTGTATTATATAATATCATGTAGATGATTGTATCCGAAACTTTCTAATATTAAGGTATAGCTAAAGCTCTCCCGCGTTTATCCTTTTAGATTAAAAACCGCACAATCACATCTTTGAGGTACTTAGCACATGTTTATGCCTGTCATACTAAGTGTACAGGCTACACAAATTTTTCTTCAAAAAATTTGTTCACCGATCGCGGGGCAAGTTATCTTCCTAAGTAACGAGTATACGATTATTTGGCTATAGAACTAAAAATATGAGATGTCACGCTATACAGAGCTAAACACTGACAATAAGTGGCCAATCTACTGAAACAAGTGATCGAGCAAAAATGAGATAAACGAGCCCGAAGTTTGTAAAAACTCGGGTGTTCAAAAGCGAACGGCGGGACGTCTGCATCCTGCAAAACACGTTGCTGTCCTACAGCGCGGCACTCCTGCTTGTTAGGCGTACCACCCCCCGGCCCCCAAAGCATCGCGTCGGCGATCACATTTCACATCAGGCATCACCTCGGCCACCCAATCCGTCCGTCTTTTCGCCCGTCAATTAGCCCGGAACTGGGCTTCCCGGAGAAAAAATAGACCAGCGCCGCGTCCGGTAAGCAGGAAACAGATGCGGACACCACGTACCACACGGATCACGAGGCCAACACGCACAAAACACCGGGCTAAGCGGCTGCAATTGTCTGTTTGATGGCTCGATGGGACGCCGCCGGGCGAGAGCTAGGAGAACAGTAGTACTCGTAGCTACGGTGGAAGTCGCCGTACTGCGCCGGGCGCCGTGCCAACTGCCAATGCAGACGTTGCTGACCTCACCCATGATCCACCCGTCCCCGCCACGACAAAACCGCCCGGCCCCCCACCTGCCCCGTCCCCGCGCTTTTTCTTCACCGCTCTCCACCACCACCACGCACCACCTCGTAAAGATCCGTTCCCCCTCCCCCCCGCGCGTCTCATGCTCGTGATTTCGCGACGACGACGACAAGAAACACAGCTCGGTTCCTTGCTTTCCCCAGCAGTACTGTCCGCTGCCCCGGCCCACCTGCCTCTCCCCAATCACAAGTGCGGCTTGATCCGCTTGGTATTACCGGTTCTCCCTCCCGCGGCGTGGTAGAAGTAGAAGCGGAGACTGTCAATAATGGGGAGTAGGCGGCGGCGAGCACGCAGGTTGGCTGGGAGGTCACCCGGTCCACCGCCGCCTACCTGCCTTACCCGTTGGCGGGTCATATAGGAGATAGGAGTAGAAGTAGCAGGGTAGTGTTGCGGCTCCTACCACCTCGCCTCGCTCCCCATCCTAATACCGCTCACTGCGCATCGCCGTCCTGCAGCAGGTCTTTATCCAATCTCACACTCTCACCCTGCGCTCTTGATTCGTCTCGCTCTCCCTCTCCCCCCCAGGTGGCGCATCTTCTATGTTTCTTGAAAGTGGCATCCTTTTTTCTTTGCTTGGTCGAGCTTCACTGATCTGTGTTCTTGCTGTTGTTGCAGGGATTGGCGGATCTGCTGCTGTGTGATCCTCATCTGGGATCTTGGTGATTTGGGGATTGTTCTTGCAGTGCTGTTTCTTACTTCCCGGGAGCAACCTGGTAGGCGTACTCACCTTGGCTATTTGTGTGCGTTTTTCTGTTTCGATTTTTGGGCAATGGGGGCTGGTTCGATTGGAGATGCTGAACTGGAGCAGGTTTCTCTTGGGGTTTAATGCCGCGGCGGCGGCGATTCTTATTCCGCTTGACCAGTTTCCCCCAGCTTCCCCCTTTCTGCTGCTGTAGTCACCATCGTTGATGATGCGATCTGTAGGCTATTCTGCGAAGTGAAGAAAAGAGGCTTTATTTCAACATAGTCTGTGGTAATTCTAAGCCACAATTTATTGTCTATGTTTGCTACTGTTTTGTGCTTACTACAGTTCTTCCGTCTTGCTTATAGCTAGACTTCAATTTTTTAGATGAGCAGCTAGGCTTCTGTATTCACAAAGGCTGGCAGCGGCAGGGCCGGATTTTTCATTTCGTAAATTGCCCAAATCAAATAGAGAAAAGATGCTTTTTTTTCTTGAGGGAAACGGGGATAAGATGCTCCATTGTTGATGATATATTAAATTTTATCAGGATTGAGTTAAAGATGGATGGTTGGCCCCTAGCATTGTGCACACTGTTTTTATAGAGAAAATATATAGAAGCTACACGCCGTCTGTACTAGCGTCAGGTCAACCATCCAGAATTACTAGTACCTTTTTTCATTAGGGGGAGCCCCTTTTTTTTTTATCATTCATCTTGTATGCAAGATAATGAACATATCCTCAACAGGGCATTATTGTATCAAAAACTATCGGCGAGCAACTCCCGACCCACTGCGTGCATGTAGAAACAGTATGTTCCATATATCCAGGATTCCCGGGGGACAAAATGATGAAATCTTCCACCGACACATAATTAGTTCTTAATTAAGATAACACAATACTTTATTGAATGGTGATGTGGTACTGCCTACTATTTTTCTTGCTCATCATTAGTACTCCGACAGAAAAATCAAAAGCTACATATCTGAGTTGTTTTTCTGTTAATATTGAATCTGCAGGTTACCAAGAAGTGAGGGTATTGTGTTGAAACTTGAGAGTATCAAATTGAATCAGGTGAAAAGGTTTGCTCGTTGGCATATGTTAAACCATAAGAAAAATGCCAACGAAAGGGCAGTTTAGCAGAGAAAGGAACGTGAAGGTTAAATCGAGTCGTGATGGACGTCAAGGGGGAAATTCACAAGATCAGTTTGTACAAGCGCCAAAGGAGAAGGTAGCAGTAGCCAGTGGGAACATTGATGTAAAATTTGAAGATAGAATCAGAGTTGTGAAAAATGACAAGTTCCGAAGGCAACGAGAACCTCGGAGTTCTGATGGGTGTGGATCCTTGAAATGCTCGAAACCATGGCCTGGCCGAAAGGCCGCTACTGTTGATGAGCTTGTAAAGCATATGTCAAATGTTCCTTCATACTTGCGTAAAGAGACAACAGACCATCTTCAGGACAAGGCACTGAATGTTGGAGTTCTTGAGTGGGACCTCCTTGCAAGGTGGTCCCACCAACAAAAGCATGAGTTCTCTGGCAGCCATGGGGCCTCTCCATCTAACACTAGGTCTGTGATATTCTCTTCTCCATCCCAGTCATCTGCAAGCCCCAGCAGCAAATCTTTTGAAAGTAATCAATCTCCTATACTTGATGACCATCAGTATTGTTCTACGGAGTTTCAGCGGAGTAGTCTTGTGGATAAACACCATGGGAAGGCCAGATATTTGCCTAGCCCAAATTCTGCCGTGTTGAGCTTGTTACCTGTGCATGGAAAGGACTTTTCAGAGAACAACGGTAATTATAGTGATTTTAATCTCAGAAATATATCTCTACCCTCAGACTCTATTGCTGCTGCCACCGAGAGTTGCATGCCACATGAAATGGTTGATGACGAGGAGACTACAAGGAAGATAGAGGAGGCTGTCCATCCCTGTGCACGCAGGCTTTTTACAGATGATGATAACATTGGGCAAAGTTTCTTCACCTCAAGTAACAATGGTTCTGCATGCAATGATTTTAAACACAGCAGTGGCATGACTGGTGTGTTTTTTGAGTCTATTGTGTCTAGTACTGTGATGGAAATGGAAAGAAATGGAGATATGTCACCTGTTTATTTCTCAAAAGATATCGGGCAATCCCACGAATTTCCTCAAATTCCATACTCATGTCCACTACCTATTATGGATTCAGCCGAAGAGCTTAGCACCAGTAGCACTGCGATTCGAGGTGGTTCAGTTGGTGCAGCTGTAACCACAGGCAAAAATTGCAACCAAAAGCATACTGCCAGGGGTACCTCTGAGAAAACTCCCCGTATCAGTTCAAAGTTCAGTGATTTTGATGTGTTGCCTCGTTGCCATCTCGTTTCTGGACTGAATCGAGTGAGCCGCTGTTCTAGCCTGAAGGAAGCACCTTATCCTCGACAACCAGAGGCAATCACAAATGTGGATAATATTAATGAAGATAAGTCATCAAGTAACAAAAGTAGTAGACGCAGCCCATTGAGGAGGATGTTAGATCCACTATTAAAGCCACGACAATTATCCACTTCTGGTCCAATCCAACCTTCATTTGTTCCAAAGTGTCATCTGCCAGGCCATATGAATAAGCAATCTCTGAACTTGGGTGGATCTGCGTTGCAGAATGTTCAGCGTAGGTCAGTTGATTCAGTAGTAAATTCAAATTACCAGGCAGAAGTAAACACAAATCAGACTCCTCGCGTCTTATTGAACAGTGAGAGGTGCCTCCAGCAAGAAAGAGATTCGACAACAAGGCAAGCGCTTCTGCAGCTAGCGTGGAAGAACGGCCTGCCTTTATTCATGCTTTCTTATGGTGATTCTGATATCCTGGCGGCCACTGTGAGGAGGGGCATCTCTGATAACAATGATCTGGAGAGCACATACACTTTATTCGCCGTTGAAGAACCTAAGAAAAGAGGTGGAGCTTGGATCAAGGCAGGTACTAAGAACAAGAAACATCAGCTGTTATCTAATGTTATCGGTGAAATGAGGGTTTCACGTAGAAAATCAAGATGCTACCAGGCAGAAAAAAACCATGTGCATAGGGAATTTGTGCTGGTTTGTTCTGAGCAGTTGCCATCATCTGAAGGATCAGGCCATTCACATGTTAGCAGAGAGTTTGGGGCTTTTTTTAGTGCAGTGCCTCAGCAAGAAGCAGAAACTTCTCGTCAATCATCTTCACAGACTTCCAGCCACTGTTCTTGCCCCCCACTGGGAAACTTCCATCCTAATATGAGGAATGCCAGGTCTGCCTCAGCCAGTGTTCTTGCCGTACTTCCTAATGGCTTCCACGGTACATCAACATCCGGACAGCACCCACCACCGCTGATTGAGAGGTGGAAATCAGGAGGATCATGTGACTGTGGTGGGTGGGATGAAGGTTGCATTCTGAGTGTCCTCAGCGATGACGCCCGAGACCGTAAATGTGATGAGTCCATTCAGGCAAACCAGACGGTGGATGACGGTAGTCAACGATTTGACATGCTCGTTCAGGTGTGTCCTTGTGCCTTTTCTGTTCTTGCCTACGTCCTGGATGCGTCTCGGTATATGACAACATAAATCAAACTGATTATGTAATGTGTATTTGCAGGGTCGATCACGAGAAGATAGGCATGCCTTCAGTATGGTTTCATTTAAAGAAGGGTTATACACAGTTGAGTTCAGATCATCCGTTGCTTTACTTCAGGCTTTTGCCATGTGTATAGTGATGCTTCACGGCAGGTGCCCTAGCAGGATGCAAGTAGGTGTGCAAGCATCGCAAGAGCATGCACCCCTCGCTGACCATAAGCTCAACAAGATCATGGCGGCCAGTCAGGGTAGAGGTCCGGCAAGCTATGTGCCACACCGGCCGCCCCTGTCTCCGGTAGGGCGAGCTAGTGCTGTCCACACAGCATGGCCTGGCCCTGACACGAGACGGCACAACCGGTTTGATCATGGCTCACTAGGCACGGCTTGGTAAACGAGCCATCTTGGGCCGGCCAATGTGCCGGGGTGGCAGGCCAAGCATGGGCAAGAGGCCTAGGCCGTGCCATGCTGGCCTAGTCACGAAGTGGCATGTGGACCATGGGTGGCAAGGCAACCTGTTTAGCCCGCAAAATTTTAAAAAAATAGCGGGGAAAAGAAAGTAGCCCTTAGGAAAGGAAAGAAAGAAGAGAAGAGAAAAATGAAAATATTGGGAAAATATGTTGGCACATGGTTTGTTGGGCTGTGGTATTGGTCCAAGCATAACCTGGCTAGGTGTGATGGGTCGGCATGTTCCGTTACTTCGGGGCATGTGTTGTGTTAGGTCTGCTATAATGTTATTATGCTCGAGCTGATCTGGCTAGGCCTGGTCTGTTTGGAACCATCTTGGAAGAGACTAGCTTTCTGAGATAAAATATATGTTTTTCTTTGTTTCTTTTCGTTTCTTTTTTTTATTTGAGTTGCATCGTGGGATCAATACCCATAGTCCATATGCGACTCACACATCGAATTGTGATTAACCTCATGGAATCGGCTTCAGGGGTAGCTAGCTGTACATGTAAAATGACTTTCGTGGTGTTGCTGCAAAGCACATTTCAATGCTCAGTTGCCCTTTTTATATGCAAAGCAGATCCTCCCAACTCCCAAGGCTTCTGTGTCAATTAAATCCCTAGAAATGGTTTTATGACGTTACTTTATGGTTTCTTTCATACAGACCGTGCTGCTGTTGCAACCTAATTAGCATTTGTGCAACTGAAGCTGTCCATGTTCTGGGGTCTGAACGGACTTCTGTTAATCTGAAGCTACTGTTCGCCAAGACACTTGCAACAAGTTTCATGGCCTTTGGATTGCAGCCAACGAATGCAAGACATGCAAGAACATGATGAAGCGTTCATGCAAGACAGATACGAAAGACTAGCAGTGTTCAAAAAATCGGGCCTAGCCGCCTGAAAGGCACTGGACGTCACCCCAGCGCCGCGAGTTGGCCTTAGTCGGTGGCCTGGGCGGGCGGGGCGCCTAGGCCGGTTGACTGCGGCGGTGGCGCCTAGCTTCGGTTTAGGCCTTGAGCTCCAGATAGCGAGTGTGCCTGCGGCCTAACTGGGGAAAACTAAAAGACTACGCACACAGCTAGGGTTCCAGGTCGAGCCGTCGAGCGCCGCCGCACTACGCCCACTGCACTACGCCCACTGGCCGCCGCAATCGCCCCCGTGCGCCGCTCACCAGTGCACCGCTCGCCGGGTTCACGCGCTCCTACGCCGCGCGCTCGCGTTTCCGTGCCGCGCACGCTAACGCACCGCGTTCCCAGATCCGGCGGCGGCGGTGCGGGATCCAGCGGCCGGAGGAGCGCACGGCCCGGATCCGGTGGCGGCGGCGCGGGATCCGGCGGCTAGAGGCGCGCGCGGCCACAGGGGGTGGACTGGTGGAGACGCAAGCGGGAGGGGCGTAGTCGGTAGTCGCGTAGGGCGGGCGAAGGCGGGAGGAGCAAGGCTAGGGAGGAGGAGAAAGGGGCGGAGACCGGAGGGTTAGAGGGGAATGCAGCCATGCAGGGAAGAGGTGCCAGGCAGGAGGAGAAGAAAAAGGGAAGGAGGGAGAGAAATTTAGGCTCGTTTAGTTACACGAAATAAACTTTAGTTCCTGTCACATCGAATGTTTAGATATTATTTTAGAGTATTAAATGTAGATTATTTATAAAATCCCTTCATAATCGGTGAATTATTCGTTAGACGAATCTAATGAGTCTAATTACGTTATGATTTGACAATGTGATGCTACAGTAAATATTTGCTAATCATAGATTAATTAGGCCTAATAGATTCGTCTCGCGAATAATCCTCCACAATTATTTTTATAATTAATTCACGTTTAACCCTTTAAATTGATATCCAAACATCCGATGTGACACATGCTAAACTTTAGTCCATGAACCTTAGGTGCCGCCTAGACGGACTAGTATCTAGCGCAGTAGCGTCCACTTGAACACCGAAGATCAGTGCGTGACATGGCAGAACTCAGTGCGTGACATGGCAGAACTGGGAGGCTCTTTCAGATTTACAGTGAGGGGCTTCATAAGCAAATTACAATCCCGCTAATTAGAACATCTAGTCCGGATTACTCGCTCGCTACTCACCCCTGACCCCAGTTCTATCTGAGGTAAAATAAAATCCACACCTTGGAGAAAATTACCAGCCTGCAGTATATTTACAGATCTTACCATAAGTAATTTATGGCGATAAGCATCACGTAAACGCACACAAGGTTCACGGTGACGCTGCGCTATGTTTGTACGTGTGCGGTGTGTCATGACCTCGCAATGAGCGAGTCCGAATGGTCCATGTTCACGGCGACGACCTGCGAAGGCCCGACGCGGACGGCCACGGCCGGTATCCTTAACGGCGGCGGGCGCGCGGCCTTGACGACGGCAACGTCCTGCGCCTCCTTGCTTTCCGCCTTGAGGTCGCTGGGCGGCAGGAAGCAGTCCATGGAGAGGCCCCAGATGTTGAAGTCAACCTCCTCGATGTTCCACACCTCCTCCATGCGCGTCCTGGTGTTGCCATCGCTGCTGTCCCCGAAGCGGACGAGCGAGACGGCGGTGCGGCCGGCGTGCGCGATGTTGACGCCGTCGACGGCGCGGTAGTCGTTGAGGTGCGACTCCATGGTGGTCTCCCAGAAGACGCTGCCGTGGCCGCTGGACTTGATCTGGAGCAGGTGCGAGTCCTCCAGCTGCACCAGCAGGCCCGTCCGCTGGCTGAAGTACCCCCACACCGTGTGCCGGATGATCTCCACGCTGCTGCTGTTGCGCGCGCGCAGGCTCGACGCCTCCGCCTCCACCTTGAGCACGAAGCAGTCCTCGCCGTCCACGCTCCTCTCACCGATGCACACCGCGTCCGCGAACAGGCTCGCCGTCAGCATCGGGTCAAGCCCCTGCACGTCACGTCGCCAACACACAGCATGCATGCACAAAGTTCCATCAGCCACTTAGCTAATCTAATCCACGTGTTGTAAAAAAAGCATGCTATACTTGTTGACCCCATGGTCAAATTAAATAGGCTCATCGCGATGGCAACTTTTCTGCGTTAGTTAACCGGGTTGGTGCAGCGCGATGTGCGGGGAGATCGATCGAGTCAGCTGGAAGAAACGGCCGCCGGGGTGACAAACCGCGCGTCACCAACCGATTGATGGCGTGGGTCGCATCCCAGTTCAGGCCCATGTCCACGTGATGTGTCCGGCCGCATTGCTGCACATGGCCGCACGTTGGCGTGCTAAAGACCCGGCCCCTAATCACGCCCGCTCCATGCCTGTTTCGCTAATCACCCCCACACTCTCCAGCGACAACAGGGTGCCGCCACAGCTAAATGATGGCTGATGCGTCCCCAGAATCTGTGTGCCGACCGGCGCCTGGACCGATCCTCTCGTACGACCCCATGATGAGACGAGCTGACGAGCGACACCGGCCTGCACCGACCTTGACCGCAGCTAATGCCAACCGCTCGACGTGTGCTCCAAAGGCGTAATTGTGTCGCTCGGCCATGCGGGTATCCCATCGATCTGTCCTGTCCTACCGATAGTACGCAGGGGAGATCTAGCTGCACGGCTACACGCCCCTGGCCAAGTTGACATGCATGTCATTACTCACTACCCAACGCACGATTGGCACGGCGCGTACTGATGGTGCTTTGTGCAATTGTGCAGCTTCCGGCGCGAAAATGTGGCTGGTCTGCGCAGGACAGAAGAAAAAAAGGCTTCTTGGGATGCACGGAGCATCGGTTTTGTTCAGAAGTTCCCATTGGAAAAAAAAATCAGAGCTTGGACGTGTATGCATGCCAGTACCTAATTTACCTACCGCTACGGCGATGAAAGCAATGGACTAGCGACGTGAGTGATGAGTCTGGTCAATAGCAACATCGGATCGACCAAAACATCTGTTCAGATTTGGTTGCTAGTAGTTTTTGGATCTTTAACTGAGAGTTGAACGTGTCTCCAGTTTTCCTATCATGCTACGTGACCATGCTGGTGCAGTCAAGTCGTACCAACGCTAACACGATACGTGTTTGTATGTCTATATGGAACTATGGAAGTAACGAAGAACGCGCGGGGTATATACCTGGAGCGACCGGCGGAGCGGGCGCGGCGGGCCGCGGGAGGCGTGCGACTGATGCCACGGCGTCTGGCGCCAGGCGACCTTGCCGTCGCTGCCGGCGCTGATCTTGCAGCCGGACACCACGAGCTCCAGGGACCACAGCTCCGGCTTCTTCTGCCACAGCACGAACCCGCCGACCTCGCCGCCGCCCTTGCCGCCTTTCTTCCCGCCGCGGTGCCCGCTGCTATTGCCGCCTCCACCGCCGTCCGCGTCGCTGCTGTTGAGCTCCGCCGCGGTCATCTTCACCTTCCCCATCGCGTACATGCTCGTCACCTTGTTCAGCGCCCACTCCCCGCCCGACGCCGCGATGTACTGCTGTATTATGTACTTGGCCGTCGACGACTCCTGCAATTAACCCGAATGGATAAAGTCAATCAGCGAGACGGATGGCAAAACGGAGAAGAAACTGATGACGGCGGATGGTCCGAGCTCGATCGATCGTACAATGGGGTCGGCCTTGAGCTGCTCGCAGAGGACGGAGCAGGGCGACTGTTTGGCGTGGTCGACGGGGAGCGGGATCAGCGGCGCGCCGATGACTCCGAGCATGAGCTGGAGCTCGCCGCGGCTCATGGAGCACTGCTCCCCGTCGCCGGAGCGGTCGGAGGCGTTCTGCCGCACCCACGCCTTGACGTTGGTGCAGCCGAACCTGGAGCCCCGGGACCCGCCGCCCCCGCCGCGAGAGAACATCTCCTCCGGGATGGGCACCTCGAGCACCGTGTCCAGCGCGTCATCGCGCTCCAGGTTCGGGCACAGCTTCCTCATGGACACACCGTCCTGCCGCCGCAAGCTCCGATCGCCTGAGAGGTGCTCGCTTGCTTTGCCGCTAGCTGCTGCTCCTTTTGTTGCCTTATGACGCGCCTCCCCTGTCTCGGTGGGTTCGTACCGGTTTTGATAAGTCCGGAGGGCAGGTCGGCAGCTGGCAGGTGGGGTCCAAGATTTTGCCTTCCATTATTTGATTATTTCTGCCCTCAAAATTTTGGTCGTGGCCGCACGCACTCTGCGATCTTGTTTAACATTTCCCTTTTCAAGATTTCTCTGTGTTCAACTAACCCTTGTGCCGTTCTGAAGTCGTGTTCCCAGTTTCCCACGTACCCACTTTATCAGTCCTATCAACCGGTTAAACTTGCATATTAACCTTTTTTGTATTCTTATCGCTGCTAATTGCTAAAGACGAACTACGGCGTGTTGTCACACGATTAGTCAATTCGATGGAAGCGTCAACACGTCCAGGATTGAAACTGCGGATCCGGAATTCTTGGCGAGCAGTCGATCGATTGCTTTTGTTCGATCCCGATCAACTCATCCGTGGAGCGCGCTGTACGACGGTACATGCCCGTGATCAACAGGATCGCCTACGGACCTCTAACGTAGCCGTACGTACGACCGCGGCGACTAATAACCTGTTCCGAATGGCCGAGTCAAACTTTCCATGAACCGGTACGCTTCAAAGGATTAGGAGGAGCGGAGTAGTACACTGTAGTAGGTTGTTGACACTCGCGCGCACGCACCACCGTGCACCGGAGCCGGTGGCCGGCCGGGAGGGTTAGGTGCCGCAATGATCGTCGCCTGATGACGAGGCGTTTCGCCGTGCACCCACGCTGGTGTTTACGACGGGATGCGGCGCGCGCGGCTTGGTTTTTCCACTGGTGAGTGACACATCGCCCCCTTCCCCTCCCGGTGGTTGGGCCGGCCGGCCGACCGCGCGCGCGAGGCCCCGGCGCGTGACCAGCTCACGGC
>KE372916.1:71358-84110 GCA_000418225.1 Zizania latifolia
CTGATCCGCCGCGGCAACGCGTTCGACCCCTTCTCCCTCGACCTCTGGGACCCCTTCGACGGCTTCCCCTTCGGCTCCGGCAGCAGCGGCGGCAGCCTCTTCCCGTCCTTCCCAAGCGGCTCCTCCGAGACCGCGGCCTTCGCAGGCGCGCGCATTGACTGGAAGGAGACGCCCGAGGCGCACGTGTTCAAGGCGGACGTGCCGGGGCTGAAGAAGGAGGAGGTCAAGGTGGAGGTCGAGGACGGCAACATCCTCCAGATCAGCGGCGCGCGGAGCAAGGAGCAGGAGGAGAAGACTGACAAGTGGCACCGCGTGGAGCGTACCAGCGGCAAGTTCATGCGCAGGTTCCGGCTGCCGGAGAACACCAAGCCGGAGCAGATCAAGGCGTCCATGGAAAACGGCGTGCTCACCGTCACCGTGCCCAAGGAGGAGCTGAAGAAGACCGAGGTCAAATCCATCCAGATCTCCGGGTAGAGCCTGTTGTCCATTCTGCTGCTTCTGCTCAATGCCTGCAATTGGACTTCCTCCGTATTCGCTACTAGTGTTGAAATGTGTGTCCGCGATGTATTCATGTGTTTTTGAGCGTGTGTTGGTGTGATTTGTGCGTCCCAACTTGTGTACTGCATGCAACTCTGCAAGTCCAGAATTCGAATCGACCAATAAAATCGTATCTTTTGCAGTGCAATAAAAAAGCCAATCTAGCAAAAAAAAATTCCAAGAGCAATTTGTACTAGATCATTGGTTCGATAACATTATCCTTCATTGTTAACAACAAATACGAACACAGGTTTCAGCAACCCACCAGCTTGATGAGGTGGTCGCACTCGCCGTGATCACCCTTCATGGCGTATATATATTTTTAGTAATAAGCACAAAGTTATTTACGAAATACGCCTTTTTTAAGTATACTCTCATATATTGTTTTGTATTATAGTATCGAGATGCACAGTGCGTGATAAATTCAGTTGGCCATGCTATTTAGTCAAATATATGAATAAATCTACCAGCAGGTCATGGAGATTCTGCAACTTTGGCCTCCCTGGTACCAACCATCTCCAAGCTTCAAGAATCAAGATTGACAATTTACAATTAGATACAAGTACAGTAATATCCTGGTAAGTTTCTTATTTAACTTATAATAATTTGTACGTAGCATACATACATACATACAGACACAAAATATCCTCCCCATTGAGCTAGCCGATTTGGAGCCGAACACCGCAGGAATGAATTTACACAATCTGCAAAGAATAAATGGAATGTGCCTCCACAGGGAAACCAGCGGCAGTGTGGCGTTTTCAGTAGCAGCAGAAAGTCGCAGCCTATTCTGAATCGTAGAAATCACTGGGGCATGGTGTAATTACATCCGACTCCAACATCTGTACCACCCTGTGCATAGTCGGCCGCTCCTCTGGCAAAGAGCTCACGCATTGTTTGGCAAGAGAAAGTAGAGCATCCAGGGTCTCAATCTGCACGCCTTCACAATTTGGATCCACAATTTCCCTCTCCCGATTCTCACTGACCAGGAAATTCAACTGTCACAGAACAAGTTGATGCTTTCAGGAATATGCTAAACCCATTGAAGGCAATTATGTAAACGTTATCAGAATTGTGCATATGAAATCAAAGGCATAAAAGGTCTTACCCATCCAACAATGTTCAATCCCTTCTCAATGAATGATGCATCAGTAGGTCGCTTTCCGCTTAGTATTTCAAGTACCAAAACTCCAAAACTGTAGACATCAGTCTTCTCTGTAGCTCTGCCACTTTGCATATATTCTGGATTTTGGGTTTGCAGATACTAGTATTAGGTAAGAGCATTTGGAATGATATCTTAACAAAAAAAAAATCCAGAGGGGTAACATAGGTTGTGTACTGTTATCTCCCACCACATTGGATGAAATAAAACTGCTTTCACATACCTGGCGCAAGATAACCAAATGTTCCTGCAACTATTGTAGTAATATGAGATTCTTCATCCTCTAATAGCTTTGCGAGTCCAAAGTCTGATACACGGGCCTCAAAATTACCGTCTAGTAAGATATTGCTCGATTTAATATCACGATGTATTATGCGAGGTGAACAATCATGATGCAAGTAAGCCAGGCCTTTTGCAGCTCCAAGTACTATGTTAATACGTGCATCCCAATCCAATTGTTCAGATTTTTCTGTCAAGATTGATGGACAGATGAGATGTTAGGACTAGACATTAAGTAATAATTGTCTGGCAATGGAAGATCTGATTATAAGTTATCAACAATTGAAAGGTGCAGAATCATACAAAAAATAAATGGTAATACCATGGTAATGATTTTCATCCTTATTTCTCAATTGTTTAGATCCAGAATGTAACTACAGAGTATAATGAACAGAGGTATGTGTCAAAAGTAAAACTCTCATTCTGGCTGCCAATGTAAAATTGGGATCACCATGATTACATGGCACCTTATGTTCTTTATATCCCATGCAATATCAAATTTCTACTCCAAAATAGCTGAAGACCAGTGATCATCCCCGACCAAATAGTGTTCCGTTTGTTTTCTTACAAGAGGTATAAAAAATATCCATCTTGGGTACCCATAGTTGCTAAGCCAGGTGGTGTGAGCGTGCCACACAATAGCCAAATGGGGTCAATTAACAACTTAACGTGAGAGCTCATAATGTACAGTTGTTCTTGTTTGAAGGCAAAGAAGTTTGACATACTGAAGAGTGAAGTCTTGATCTCCCAGACTCCCACATGACCATCGCATGCCATTTCTATCCAAGATTAAGCATGTATTGTGCTTCGAGATATTCTACCTCTTCCCAATAGTAGACTGAATCTAACTAGTTTGGACAATTTTAAAGATGACTCAATCCGATCCCAGAGGGCAAAGGGCCATTAATATTGGATAGTTAATTTTTTTCAAGATGGACATTTTAGTATTCTCCTAACAAAAATGGTGTTTTAGCAACAGTCCTTACATCACATCTGGTCATTTTGCTATCGTTGTCTGAAGTCTGAACCTGTGACCCCGAGTATTGACTAGATAAAAAAAAGCCTACTCCTAGGATGATAGGCCCCTCTTGTTCTCAAGATTGGATCCCCACAGCTACACATTGTTATGTTTATGTTTTCCATTATTGATGCACTGATGCCCAGGGTTTGGAATCCCGACAGTAACCAACCAGGGGGACCCACCTACTGGTTACCAGTATACCGGCCAGTATAATTTAAATTTTAAAATTCAAATTTAAAAGTATGTCAACTCTGTTATATTGTAAGTATTCTCCATCTTTTCACTTCTAAAAACAATAGAAAGAAAATAAACTCATTACTCATCTCACTTTATTTTATTCACCGTCATCTTATTTATCCTCTCATTCTTCTACTATATAGATGATTATATTACTATTGTGTGATCTATTTATGATTTATAAATGTGTTTTCTATTTGGCTCTATAAAAATGCAATTTACTAGTGCCCAAATTTTCCAGCCAATATTCATGGGTAGCCAGTCGATAACTGGTTTTTGAATTCAAATATTTGGATTCAAATTTCTGTTCGGTAACCACTGATATCCGGCCGGTTACCGGTTTTTCCAAGGGACCGGTATTCTGAAACCTGATCATGCTTGAAATCAGGGACTTCTGGGTTCTAATTAAGTTTTATCCATCAACAGCCTCACCTCAAAGTCTAAATTAATGTTTGGCTTTGAACACAAACATACTTAACTCCTTACTGAGGAAGCCAAACTAAAATCATTAGATGCCTACAAAAGCAACTATTATTAATTGGAAGAGTGCAATACAAATAAAATAAAGAGGTAAGTTGAAAAATGAACATGGCACTCACCATGTAGCACTTCATCCAGGCTTCCACCTGGAAGGTAATCATATATCAATAGCTTTGATGAAGGAGAATTGCAGTAGCCACGGAGATTGACCAAATAGCGATGCTTGACACTTCCCAATATCTCAAGTTCTCTATCAAAGTACCGATCAAGCCCTTCATTTATTTTCACTATCCTTTTCAACGCGAAGATATTGCCATCATCCATTGCAAGTTTATAAACCATCCCGAAGCCCCCTACTCCAATGATATTTTCCTCATCCATAGTCTCTAGTTTCTTGAGGATTTCTTTTGTGGAGTAAGGGAGGTCCCCATGGAACATCACAATGGAAGAGCCTGAAAGCAAACAAGCAAGATTACAAGAAACTTCCTCACAAAATGAAAACGACTTGCATATCGCATTCAATGACAGTTACCTCCACATAGCTCCACCCTGAAACGGTGAATATCTTTCTTTCCAAAATTTTTGTATAGAAAGCAACCCCAGAAACACATCAAAGCCACCAATAGAAGAGCTCCTACTGTTGTTACTGCACTTACGACAAGTCTAGTAGAATTCTTCCCGCTCTTTTTATTCACGTCTGCCATAGGATAGTACAGAAATACAAGTCATATTCTCATAGCATATACGCTCATTACAGTGGCGAAAAAGGAAGAGACCAATTACACTTTACAGAACCCAAAACTATCAGAAATATATTTCCCAGTCAAACATAAAAACGTCTGCAAGGTTATTATTGATATTGATTGATAAATATAAAATACACACTGCTATGAATATAACTGCTGTATTGATATGAGGGCAATAGGCCAATATATATACATGTATGGAGAGAATACAAAAGGAAAGATATCAAAAGGAAAGCAAAAAGCTATCCATATATATACCTAACATATATTGGACTAACACATATATACTTAACATATATATATGCCTAACACACACATTGAGGCCTTGCAAAACAATATTAAAAATCTTTGAAGCATGGGGGAAAAAAGGTCCATAGACAGTCTCAAAATATCCAGTACCTGGGGAAAGTGGTAAAGAGCCATTTAATGGTGACTGAAGGGCATCTTTGCACACAGAGTTAATCTGCTTCCCACATAAACCACGGTTCCCAATGAAGCTGCATTATAATATATAAATTCATATGATATAATACAGGTGTGAAGTAAAGTAATATAGCATCTCATGGTGAGGTAAAAAGGAGCACCCTATCACATGACATCTCCCTCTTTACTTGTTCAAATATACAAATTGGATAGTTAGGTGTGAATGACACAGAGAAATAACTCACGACGTTTCATTAAAATTGACAAGTGAACCATCAGATGGTATTGCTCCTGTCAGGAAGTTCATGGACACATTGCTGCACATGCGAAATTTATTATTCGTAACACAGCTTGCTTGATAATTTGATGAATTTATCAAGATAAAGAAACACTTACAAAGATGTAAGCTTGGTCAGCTTATTAAGAGAGGGTGGAATCGAACCGCTCAATGTATTGCTGGATAAGTCCCTGAAGGGGAAAACATATTCCAGATATTTGAGATACTCTCTAAATTGGCAAACAGATTTATTTATAATCCAATACACTTAATTTTTATATCAGGCCGTCTGTGTTGATTAAAGTGAAATGCTAAATGTCTGATGTAGTTTGAATTGATCAAACAGGAAGGATCGATATGATGTGGAATCGAGAGTCAGAAAAATGACACTGGCTAATTGAAATAAGAAATTACTGATAAAACCCCCACCAGAAGGCCAAAACTTACAGTATATCAAGTTCCACGAGATCACCAAACTCTGAAGGGATATGTCCACTTAAATAGTTTCCTTGTAGATACCTGCAGGTCATCTCACAAGTCAAAACACAAGAATAGAGACATCACTAGTCACTACACTAGAAGTCTTCAACACACATAAAAGATGCATCAATTAAAACTGCAAACAGTAACAGCATCAATGCTATGAATATTTTTTACACAATCTAGCATTTCATGCCCTGAAAAAAAGCATTCTAAGTAATAATTAGAAACTTACATCTGCTGTAACTTGGTACAGTTTCCCAGTTCAGGAGGGAGTGGGCCATACAAACTGTTCCCTTGTAGTGCTCTAATAACATAAAATTGTATTTAGACAAAAGACCAAGTGGTTTCAGAGATTGACAGCAAAAGGTTAAGCACAGCATGTTTTCAGCACACACTCACAAAGTTTGCAACTGATTTAGCCTTCCAATTTCAGGCGGTATGGGCCCAACTAACTTGTGATTCACAAGAATCCTAAATGAAAGACACAAGTGGTCAGATACTTATGAGAATGCAATCGAATATATGAATCTATGATTCCCTTCTATTATAAATGTCATCTTAAAAACGAATACCATATTACTAAAGCACGGCAGTGAGTAACCAGGTTAAAATGTTAAGCAATTCACGATAAACCTATTTTATTTAGTTTCTCTTTTGGTCTTACAGATAAACCACTCTCTTGGTGTGACTATCGCATCTAACACCCTTCCAATTGCAAGGATCCACATCTTGTTCACGCCAGTTTAGAAATATCCCATCAGAAGTTGTAATTGCCTTCTTGAAGGCAAGAAGTGCTTCACCTGTAGGAAACCATCAAAAGAAGGATAGTGGATGAGCACAGTGCACAGATACTCAAATGTTCCACATGAATACCAACTCGAAGTCCATAATCATCACATACCATCTGAACTTAGTGTTCTTGCTTCACGAGCACCAAGGTGCAGAATTATCAAAATTAAGAGGAAACTGGGCTGTTTTCTGAGAAAAGAGCCCATTGTTCATCAGTTGGTGAAGCATATAAAGATCATCGCAACTTATTACAGTGGTCATGAGTGAGGTCTATTATGTGCATCCTTTTTATGGGAGATGAACTCAACATGTAGTGGTGCCCCCGGCGAGGGCAACAAATCTCTGGCACTGGAAATGAAAACAGGGACAAATTAACAATCATTCAATATTATCAAATAAAAAGAACCGCAACCAAAAATGCAGATCAAATTCATCGTGACACACTCATAGCTGGAGGTCTGGAGCTTAAACCAAAAAGGGCGGCCATATGATCCAAAACAAGACAATTTATTAAGAAAATTGTTTACTTGGCCTCTGCACAACTGTTTCAGGCTATTGAACTACCTAGAAACCTGCAATTGAAATTCCCCCCAAAATTCAAACAAAAATAACTAGACAGGGTAAGCATTAGTCATCCCCGCTATTTAGATCTGCAGCCACCGAGTTCCAGCCCCCAAAAATCTAATACAGCTTTCAGTTACTTCCAAAAAGGAAAAAGGAAAAAGGACCAACACTGTTAGCTGAAGAAACAACAAAGCAGTTACTAATTCCAGCTCGCAACTACCGAAACGCAAGCATGCATCCAGTCATCCAGAGTTAAAGCCGCTGCAACTGCCGTCGCCACGAAGCTGCGAAAGTAGGGTACAGCCACAAGCCGCCACGCTACTGACACGAACGAACCGAGCACACCAATTTGGGGGGGCGCCGCGGCATCGCCGCCAGCAACACCACAGGCTGACGCAACGAGGAGGGCTCACCGCGGCCCGCGCGAATCAGCGGCAGATCCAGCCGCGAGATGGGGCTGGCGATGTTTACCTGCCGCGCTGCTCTGGCAGGAAAGTGCCACGGCGATCTGCGTCGGCGAAGCGACGGGCGAGAGTAGGATGACGACGTCAGCGGCCGCGGGGTGGCGAGGAGAGAGGGAGAGAGAGAGAGGAAGGGGAGAAGAGTGCGGAGAGATTAGGCCGGCAGCGCTGTGATGTGGCGTGGTGGTGGGTGAGGAGGGGGGAGGCGGCGAGAGAGGAGCGAAGTGAGAGAGAGTGCGGTTTTGTCCGCGTGCGGCGTGGGCGAGGAACGGGACACGGGACGAACAGCTGCTCATCACCCGCCTCGCTCGCACCGCATGCCGCTTTTACGCTTCTTTCTTTCTTTTTTTTTTCTCGCCTTCCTTTCTCTCTTTTCGTTCTCGTGCTAGGTTGATTTATTGTTATTAGGTGCGCTCGTAGCAGTACTTGTGCGGCATGCTGAGTGAAAATGACGTGCCAATTGGGACGGGAAAGCGATAGATTCCCTTGGCGACATCATGCTACTCTTCGAGACGAATTGAATTCTGAACAGTTCCATGGTCACCACAGTGTTTTTTTCCTTTTTCTCTTTTGTGTTCTAAGTCGGCGAAGGTAAACAAAAAGTTGCTGCATGCTGCAGCGAGACAAAATCTGTGACAGTATGTGCGCACATGAACTCGTAGATAGACTGAACCAATTGTTTGGTTTCACGTGAAATTTGAGCTCTTTTAGACCTTGTGCGCCACTCCAAACGAGCCTTGATGGATTTGAACACGGTGTCGACTGTCAACTTCTCCATTATGTGTGGCTGCTACGTGTCGAAAGCCTAGTTAAGCAGGACGGGTCGCTGCTGGTGGGTCCGGAACTCTGACCGACGAGGCGACCCAGAGGTTGCTGAGCTGTGTTGGCTCATACCCGGTGTCCTCTCCTCTCGACGTGACCCTTCCTCCCATCTGCCAGGCCAACTGCGCCTGTTTTTCACCCTTCCACACCACTGCTCTGGTTCTGGTTTACTACTCTATCTCCAGTACCAGTAGTGGTAAAAACACGCCAAAACCTCCCGTTGCCTTTGAAGCTTCTATCTTCCTAGCTGCTCGTAAATGTTAGTAGTCCATCCAGGCAGTACATGTCCTGCAAAAACTGAGCCAAAAAAAGATGTCTTGGGTTAAACCAAGCGGGATGGACAAAGCCTGTGCAAGTCTCCGGCACAGGGCACTGGCAAGTCTCTCCAGCACGTATCGTTTTCTTCGTCTTCCTCTCTGCCGTGTTGCCCCCAAGGCGATCGGAGATATGAGCGATGAGGCGGAGCCATAACTGCGCGAGGCCCCAGCATCCCGAGACCGGTGAACCAATCAATCCGTGGACACCACCACACACACGCACGCCGCGGACACGCCCACGCACCAGCCCTGGTCACCATGCGCGCCTCGCTCGAGCAGCCGCTGGTACGGGCTACGGCGCTAGTACGCCCCACACTCGTGTAGCGGACCGGCCGACGCGAGCTTTCCGAGCTCCATGTGCGTGTCGCGGCGAGAAGAGAGCCAGCGGTGGCGCGCTCATGCAAGGCTACCGCTAACCGGACCGGCAGCAGAAGAGACGTGAGGCTTGGCCCAATAAATCCAGCACCTGTAGAGGCTAACAGGTAAAAGCAGCAGCTTATTAACTTTGTGGGCAGTGAAATGATGAGGGAACCATCAAACAAGTGCTCCTGTTCCCGTTAATGTTCAGGCTTTCAGAAAAAAGTTGGATCCAGGAATCCAACCACCAAGCCTGCTTCTGCCCAATCAGATATACCGAATGCTGCAATGTTCCCTGTGCCTTACTGTTTTGATAAGAACAGCAAAAAGAAGAGTAACTAGAGTTCGGGGCCAGTAGATTAAAGAGCTTTTGGGTCCAACACCGGAGGAACAAGACTAGTGTCATTGCTCTGAAATCCATCTCACAAATTTGGCAGGAAGCATGCTTTCCACAAAAGAAAGGGAAAGTTGCAGCATCCCAGGACCAATAGCTCTATACATTGTGAAAATAAAGGAGAAATGTGTTCCTAAAGGCAAAACACTAAATTTTTACATACAATTACTAGGCAACAGAAAGCCCAGAAGCACAGGACGGTAAAAGTTCTACAAAATGCTATTCATTCATGAGAAATCACATGTACAAGGGAAAACAGGGGCAATGACAGCAACTATTAGTATGACAGAGATCAAGTCGTCAGAAGTCCAGGCTCTATCACCTTACTTGCCGGGGCTTTGTCCCTCTGCTCCACATAGGCAGATGGGAACCACCCAGCTTTTCCTTTGCATTCCCCTTCAGACCATCCATTGGGAGCCACCTGTGAAGACAGACAAGGAATGATTAGCTAGCATTCTGGTCCCCTCCGGGCTCCGGTAACCCTTGGAGAACTTAAAAAAATGATATGGGGACAAATATATGCTTGCCCTGTATCTGATCATAGTCCTGCAACGGTTACAGAACTATACAATAGGATGCTACGACTGTGAATTATACATGATTCCTTCAGAATTTTGGTCATGAGGTACCCCATGATATGAATAAAACCTGTCAATGCTAACAAAAAACATGTGTACCTGGCGGACCACAACGTAGTCTCCCACCAAAATACTGAGCTCGCCATCAGCCTGAGCATCAAATGGATGGATTACCTGGCCAACGGGCAAGAACAAGTCACAAACTGTTCAGCTTGTAGAATAATATACTAATGCTTTCCTGATTTTGTAACTGCTAAAATTGTTGATCTACTAATTTTGCCATATACTGGTTATCCTTTGCCTGTATATGTCTGTCATATACTTATGTTTGCTTCCTGTCTATATTTTTAAGAATGCACAGTTAACTTACATAGCAAAATTCTGGTGGTAGCATTTAGCAGGTGTGTAGAGGAATACGGTGAATGTAAAGATTAAGGTCAAAAGTTATGTTGAAGAAGCACCAGTATATTCAAGTTGCATATTTTTTAAGTTAGATTCACATGATTTTAGGCTACCATAGTTATCAATAGCAGCTGCCTCAAAATTAGAAATCCATGTATGTTTTGCCCAAGCTATCAAATATTGGTACTAGGGTGGATGTAGAATCAAACTGCTCCATATCATGTGGGCATAAAATTCAGCCGAAGTACCATATTTGTAAGAAAGTGCATCTATGATCTAGACAGACATGAACTGGTGGAGCAGTTCCAGAGAAAAATCTGTAGGGCCTCCAAAAACCCTGTCTAATAGCATAAATATAATGCCAGTATAATGCTACGGTTTAACATGTTATCCTGCACTGCAATGAAGAACAGTGATTTGAGTTGTTGACACACTATAAGTTCAGAGATCATCATGGTGTGTGGTGCAAAGGGCAAACGTACCTCCCCAACATAATGCACTTCCTGACCATTCCTTGTAGGTTCCCTAGTTTCATTCCTTGTAGGTTCGCTAGTTTCATTCCTTGTAGGTTCGCTAGTCTTAGTTAATATGTGATCTTCAGATGTGCTATGTGAATGCTCATGTGCAGCTGTTTTAGGCTCTGATGGTGTCCCGTCATAATGGTTTTCTGGCTCATCATGGTGTTTTGCATGGACCATCTGTGCAAATTAGCAGAACAAAAAACAGATCAATATTCAGCAGAAAAATACATCTGTTTTCCAGGTTTATGGAATTCAAATTGCCTTTAAAGTCAATAGGTGAAAGGATTTCTTTTAAAAAACAGGTATGAACCTCATCATGAAGTTTGTTCAGAATATCAGCAGCATTCTGATGATAAGCTCTCTCAGCATCAACCTGCAAGTGAGGCATAAGATAATTGAGGAATGCTTAATTCTTTATGAAAGAAACTTCCTATAGATAATGATTAATTTTGTTCAACCAAATATACTGAAATGTGCATGTGAAGCTCCAGTACTGGAACTACTCTGTAGAAATCAAAATTTATAAGGGAACATTCAACAACCACACGATAAAAGATAAGGTCTTTACGAAGTTCTGCTTCCTTTTCTCTTAATATGCACATTCAACTATGATGTCTGAAGACAACTAATCCAAGGGATCGAAAAAAGAGGATCATGTATAAGAGTGTGAACATAGAGCCCCAATGATACTCTATCCAAACAAAGCTGTCTTTTTTCTGTTTAGAATCAGTCAAATTTGCATCCACCAAATTAGCATTCAACTGAAGCATATGCATTTGCATGCACGTCTAATGCCAGGAAATGTGGTCCCTCTTTATACCAGGCTCTTAGTAAAAATTGATCTAATTCCTAGGATTAAATTTTATAAGGGCTGGGACAAACCCACTGCATCCAACCAAGCCCTTAAATGAAAAAGTGGGAAGAATTTTTATTATAGATATGATGAAACTTCTTGCATTGTGGAGCAATAAATTTGAAAAGATATGATCTAACTAATAAATGCACCCACACAACAGGATTGACAGAAAAAAAAAACGAATCCACATGGCCAGACACATTTCTACAAAACCAAAAGGTGAATGTGGACTTTACAGTTTTCCTCCATAATGTTGTACACATGTTTGTTAGTTGTTACATGCTATTCTAAACCAAAAGAGAAAAATGGCCATGTCGTTAAGATGGATAGGCTTGAGTTGCCATGTAGAGGGTCTTAACCATTGACAAAAAAACAAATCACCTGACAATGTAAACTGTAAAGTAGTATATTCTAATAGAACAGTGAGGCATGTCAATATATCATACCATCGCAAGAAGACGGTCGAAGGTAACCTGTTGTTGATGAACCTCCACAGCCTCCATAGCTGCAGTTGCTTCTCTTCCTAATGATGATAACATAGTTCGGAGCTCTGATAATTTTGATTCTGCATGTTGCAGTTTCACAGAATTATCTGCATTACCACTACTCTCCTTGGACTTCAGTTGCTTTCTCATCACATCAGCTATCTAATAAAATTTATTTTTAGTATCTGGCTATCATCTCTGGAGAACAGGGAGTTTCATTTCAGATTATTACCTGTGATTCCATATCTTGTCTGATCCGTTGATAACGGTAAGTTAACAAGCGAGCATCTTCAAGAGGAGCACTCATTATCATTTCCCGAAGAGGCTCAAAAACCTGCAAGATTGTAGCCAAAACCAAACAGTTAAGCACTCAGTTCTACACAGCAATCAAAAGGCGTTCCTCCAACTATGTGCACTGCAGAAACAAACTAGGCTACCTTAATATCAGGCATCACCAAAGATGAATAAGTTTCTGCATAAGGCAAACTTCCATATGTAATATGTTAATATACTAATGGCATGTGGAGTAGAATCCACCACTTGATATACAGTGTTTGATAC
>KE372916.1:96032-119648 GCA_000418225.1 Zizania latifolia
AAGCACCTGCTCTCGCGCAAGATCGAGGAGGCCGTGAACGCGGCGGTCCGCGCCAAGGCCCCCGACCCGGTGCTCTTCATCTCCACCCACATGCGCCGGGCGGCGCCGGCCGTGATCACGAGTGTCCGGGCGCGCCAGATCCTCGACAGCCGCGGGGAGCCCGCCGTGGAGGTCGCCCTGCACACCAACAAGGCTGTGCACCGCGCCTCCGCAGCCGCGGCGGACGCGCCCGAGGGCACTGCTGCCGACGCCACCAGGGACGCCGAGAAGCGCAAGCTTCTGGCCAGGACGGTCGCTGATGCAGTGCGGGTGATCAACGACAAGGTGTCGGAGGCGCTCGTGGGGATGGATCCGCAGCAGCAGGCGCAGATCGACCAGGCCATCATGGACTTGGACAAGGCACACCACAAGGTACACCACCAAAATCCCAACCCATATCTTCTCGTTCCATGTAATTAACCTGATCCTACAGTGCTAAGCTCTATGTGTTGACATTTATAATGAGAAATTATACATGGGGTGTGCTTTACACCTTTACCACAATCAATCAATCTGTAGGATAATTTTTGACATTGGTTTGTTCCATTTAGGCTTGTGAAAATAATGGATGTGTTGTTTTCTATGAGCTTGCTTTGATCATTACCAGTTTACTACTTTCTCAATATGTTGTTAAGCATATATAATTTTGTAACTGACCGATTCTGTCCAGTTCCTGTTGCTGCTCAAGGGGTCATAGTCCCCTTTCCTTGAAAGTCTCCTGCTTAGAGAATAACTATGACACGGCATCATGTAGGATGGGATTGGAATGAACGCTATGTTGGCTGTATCAATTGCAGCTTGTAAAGCTGGTTCTGCTGAAAAAGAGGTAATGATTATTTTAATTGTTAAATCACCAGGGTTCAGGGCAAAAAATGAGTTGAATAGGGAAATATTTTTTTATAGTTGGTTTCCTATTTCTGTGTAGGTTCCATTGTACAAGCATATAGCAGATCTTGTTGGTAAAAGCGCTACGACACTTCCTGTCCCTGCAATTACAGTCATTAATGGAGGAACACACGGTGGAAACAGGCTCCCTATTCAAGTATTCTCACTAAACCTGTAGGATTACCTTTCATAACCAACATTTCTCTGAAATTGCTGGATCACTCTGTTCCACACATTCCATTGAGAAACTGCAAACTTTAAATTTGTTATGCCCATATTTTTTCTGGTTGATTAATGTTCTTCTCAAAAGAAAAACGAGAACATGTTAAGATGATCCATTTAGATAAACATCTCAATATGTTGCCCGGCATTTTTTGATACTTGTGACTAAAGCTTCTTCTTTGTAGGAAATTATGATCCTTCCAGTTGGTGCAAAAAACTTCGAAGAAGCAATGCAAATGGGCTCCGAGACATATCATCATCTGAAGGTACCATGAACTAGATTACTATACCTTGCATACCATGTCCAACTTCCCACAACATGATATTTTGACTAACCTGTTATTCAAACAGTATAAGATTTTGATCACACAAACCTTAACTGGTATTATATTCTAACTTTTGATATATTTTTCTTCAATATTCTGAACTTCCTTAGCATTAATTTGTTTGGGTGGATTGCTCCTAAGTCCTAAGACAGTATCAAATCTAGAACCATGTGCTGTTCAGATGTTACAAAGTTTTGATTTTATAGTGCACATAGGAGTTCACTTCTTCTTCTTCTTCTTTAAAGCCTTTCAATCCCAAACAAGTTGGGGTCGACTAGAGTTGAAACTCAATCTTGGGTTTCATCTCCATTTGAGTTGCTAGATGTTCCATTGGCTCACTAAGCCTATCACAACCTTTTAGGGGAAAGAGACCCTCCCTCATAAGAGTTCACTGATTTCTGTAAACAGTTCCTTACCAATTTACTTGATAGGACATCATCTCAGAGAAATATGGTCCAGATAGCTACAACATAGGTGAAGATGGTGGATTTGCTCCAAATATTTCCAGGCACGTAAGGAATTGTTGTACATTTTCCTGATATGTTTTCCCTTTTGGGCAACTGCATATTGATTTCATTGCACCATACCTGTTGGGTCAATGCTCAGTATATCTGAAGGCTTGGATCTCGTCATTGTGGCAATAGACAGAGCTGGATATAATGGAAGGATCAAGCTAGCAATTGATGTTGCCGCTACTGATTTTTGCATAGGTAAGGATAAAAGTAGTGATACTTCTTGGGTATAGGTTATGTAAATGTTCAATATGTAGTTCTCAGGAGCATATAGAGAATTATTTGAAGGATGTCTGAATGATAAAATGTCAGATCTCTGCTGATCTCTCATGCGTTTAATAGAGGGCTCCATATTATTTCATGGTTGTCTTGAGAACTCATATTCCTTGATCTCCATGTTTTCAGGTTATGTACTTGCTTTTTGTATGCTTGTTCCTTCTTGTTGTGTCATCTCTTGATTTTACTGTTGTCATGGCCACATAAAGGACCATGCTAGCTTCAATGGAAGCATGGCATATTGTTCAGTATTGCTGCTCCGCCACCAATTGAACCTCTTATAGCAGCATTGTTACCTTTTTAGTGGCTTACGTTAACGGTTAACTATACAACTTTGAATTATAGAAACAGTGAGCTTGAAGAGCAATGAGAATGCATCATATGCTACGGTAGTATGGTTAGATTGTTTTAATACATCAATGACTTGAATTTCTGGCTAATTCATGCATTTCATTTGTAGGAAAGAAGTACGATTTGGAGTTCAAGTTTGCAGAGAAGTCAGGGCAGGGCTTCAAAACTGCAGATGATATGATTGAGATTTATAGTCAGCTCTGTTCAGGTATCACTTGTCTGTGGATTGACATCTTTTTGGTGCATCTTTTGATCTTATTCATGAGGCTTATATTACCTTTTTTGCATACACTAGAGTACCCACTTGTCTCAATTGAACAACCCTTTGACAAAGATGACTGGGAGCATTCGAAAAAGTTTACCACCCTAGAGCTATGCCAGGTGCATAGTGTTCTTTTAAGCTTTTATTTTTTAGTTTGTGCAGTATCTCATGCCATAATATTTGTTCAGGTTGTAGGAGATGATTTATTGATGTCAGATCCTGAACGCATTAAGCGGGCAGTAAATGAGTATACTTGCAATGCTCTTGTTCTCAAGGTAAGTCATGATTTCTCCATTTATTTTTGAATATACCGAAACTGATTTAAGTTACTTTGTGCAACATCTTACTCATTATCAGAACAATCCAAGATTAAAACCATGTAAAAAATCTCTGGAATTATTAGTGGATTATAATTCAAGTTTTGATTAAGTGGCACCCCTTTTACAATGTGGATTATAATTCAAATTTTGTGCCATTTGAGTTAATTTTTAAGGGCATTTATGGACGATGCAATGATTACCAATCTTCAATAGCCGTCTGTACAAATAGCCAATTTGATCCATTTAGCACTTGATAGGCATTTACAGAAATTACAATGATAATTCAAGTTACACTATTTTTTTCACTGGAAAAATGAGGAATTTACTTCTGAACTTCTAGCAGGTTGTAGGCTGATATAAAGGTGCAAATGTTATTTGCTTTCTGGATCCTTCCTTGATCTCATAATTTCTTTCTCAACTTCAAAAGGTGATTCATCTGTTCAGTGTATACCTGAGGCGTTGACGCGTTTATGATATGCAGGCAAATCAAGTAGGAACGGTCACAGAAGCCATAGAGGTTGTGAAACAGGCAAAGGATGCTCATTGGGGTGTGATGGTGTCACATAGGTCTGGGGACACTGACGATTCTTTCATTGCTGACCTGGCTGTTGGTGCTGCAGCTGGGCAGATCAAAGCCGGTGCCCCTTGCCGTGGAGAATGTCTCTCTAAATACAACCAGGTTTTTTGTTAAATTCTTTGTTTTCTACTCAGCACGTGCATTGGCATCTGGTCTAGAAATTGATCTAGTCATAGTACTCTATGATCTGTTTTCTATTGAATGGTTTCTGATAACCGTGCGCATCCTCTTTGCAGCTGCTTAGAATAGAGGAAGAACTTGGAAGTGACGGTGTTTATGCAGGAGAAAATTGGAGAACCACTGCAGGCACGAGCTGATTAGTAGCGTAGGGAGGTGCAGGTTCTATCTTGGCCTGCCGGCTGCCGGCTGCCGGCATATGGTAAGGCTTTCCACAATTGGCTTGGTGAATTGTGTTTTGTTCTGGCTCAGCAAAGAGCATGGAACAGGGCGACCACAAACTGAGGAACACCTTTTTTGTATTATTGGGCACCACATTGTTGTTTTAGATGTAGCGAATGTACTTGGAGCTTTACCTATTTTGTGATGTTTAACTGCGATTTTGTTTCGTTTCTGTGTGGTAAGCATGGATGTGAGTAAATGTGTTGAGGAAGGTATTTAAGAAGCAAAACTGCAAGTGTGACAGATTGTTTGGGCGTATCACCTTTTTAAACGTGATTGTTCTTATCGATGTCGACACGGACACACGGTGCATTTTCACATATATTTCCAAATAGCTATATCTTCCGTAATGCAACATGCAATCGAGAAAAATAATTCACAAACGTGTATTGCAAACCGTGTAAATATCTACGGTAATTTAGTTATCCTAGTGCCAAAGTAGAGAGAGATCGGGTAAGGCAACTGAACAGGATCTAGCACAGCGATTGTACGATCAGTACTTGCACAACGATTTCTTTGAAAAGGACATGATATTCATGGTTCAACAATGTGATCGATCTAGCACAAGCAGAGGACACGAAATAGATAAGTCCCGGTATCCTCAAAACGAGAACATGGCATACAGCCATACAAGCAGGTTTTAGGTAAAGCAGAAGGCTTCTGAATTTTCGCCAACAATCAAGAGGAATCGGCAGCAGCCGGTGGTGCTGGTTGTGCTTCAGCAGCACGCTTGACTGATGCGCACTTGATCAGATGGTTGTAGCTTCCTTTCTCCTTGAAAAGTTGAGAGAAATGATGCTTGCAGTAGAGGATACCCTCCAAGGCGGCATAATTGGACGGTGAAATGGCACACCCCCCGTGAGAACATTTGAAGCAGGACTTGTGGTAGGCCTGTCCTTCAACTGTTACCTGCAAGATTTATTTATAACAGCTTTGCATCACAACCACTGTATGTTCTGAAGGCTTGAGGAGACAATCAAGACATAACTTTACAGCTTGTTACAGTAAAACAACACAACTAGGCAGAACAATGCACCCACGAGAGATCCCTCTGAAAGACAATAGGATGTTCTATCCCTATTCAACACCAAACAAAGTAATTCAGGAAGAAATAACCTAAAACATCACAGTTTGAAACTGAAGATGAAAAGAGCAGAAATTGTGTGGCATTACCTTCTCAAGAGGATATGCTGTTTTACCACAGGTAGCACACTTCTCCTGTGTCCCTGAAAACATGCTCGCGGCTTTGCTTGGCGATCTTATCTGAAATAGCATGTTTCAGACAAAATTAGTTGAACGGCACGGCAGAATCACACAGACAAATAGTCAAATACTACTTTGGAATGAAAACAAACAGAAAATGATGCATTATGCATACAGCCAATGGCACTCACCAGTTCAGGAGTCAGCTTCTGAATTGCGGGTTTCGCAGCTGCAATAAATAGAACAAAGAGCAAATAAAGCAAGGGAACCGCATCAGAACACATTTGACCAACGAAGTATGCAACTTGTCATGTTCACAAATCTGGTATCTAATAATAGCGTACGTGATTGGAAGCTCTTGTTGTAGCTCCCGGTCTCCTTGAACAGTTGCTCAAAATGAGTCTTGCAGTAGGGCACGCCTTCAAACGAGGAGTAGTTGCTAAGCTGTCAAATCGCAAGCGATATAACCAGAAAGATTTTCAGACCGATTCACATCTTTTGCCTGGACAATCATGACTACTAACTAGAAGATCAAAAGGAGATTTTTCCATCGATCTTCACATGATCCTCTTTTACCAAGTCAGCAGATGTGAAATGAACAAAACCATGATCTCTTGAATACGTGATTCTGGTAAATAACCCAAGCATCAGATCCATTTACGACATCAATCCACAGATCTATCTACTTGCAACAATACACTATCCTACAGATCCATCTTTACTTTTTTTTTCCCCGGCCAAAAAATGCCGTTTTTTCCTTCTTATTTTTTTACCTAGAACAGAAGAACACGTAATAGAAAGAAAGAGACGCATGCGTGCGATTAGGCGAAGGGACATACGGAGAGGGTGGACTTGCAGTGGTGGCACTTGAAGCAGGAGCGGTGGAAGACGACGCCGTCGGTGGAGAGTTGGTCCATGGGGTACACCGTCTTGGTGCACACCTTGCACTTCTGCTGCGTCCCGCTAAACATCGTAGCCCCCTTGCCTCTCTCTCTCTCTCTCTCTCTCTATCTATCTATCTATCTATCTAGGGCGGCGGCGGCGTAGGCGCGGCGGCGCGGCGGCGCGGCGAGCTAAAGATCTGAGCCCGATCCAATCTCAGCCTCCTCTCCTGCGCGCATGGAACGGGCAACTCTCGCGGCGTCCCTCGCAATGGCCGCGGTTATATATGCAGGGGGGCAATGGGGGAATGAGGGATTTTGGGCGTCTCGCGCCGTCTCGTCTTCTCCCTCCCCAACGCGCGTCGACGGCGCCTCCCTCTTGCGGTCTTGCCGCGACGGCAAGGGAAAAAACGCGAGCGCCCGAGCGGGTCAGTGAGCGGAAATGGGCCCCGCGCGCGGGTCAGTGCTCATTAACAAAATACGCAATTATTACCATTGGCGGTTGTTCCCCGTGCGGCTAACCTCACACAGCCGCTTGTCAGGAAGCAGTCTTCAACGTCACTGCAAGTGGGCCCCGGACTAAACGGGGTCCACCTGACATTGAGCCTACGGCTCCGCCATTGCCGTGGCAGAGCAGGGTAGTCGTAGCTGTATCTCTCTGCGACTCTGACGAAGCGGAGAGAGAGAAGTGCAGCAGAAGCGACGGACGACGACTGCTAGCTGCGTCCGCATGGATGGGGGGCGTGGGCCCGGCGCAGCAGGCTCATTGATGGGAGAGATAGTTATTGTGCGGTGCGGCCCACGTCGGCCAGCCTTTTCCCGGCTGCCTCGTCGGAGTTGGAACTATCCCCCTTGTATCTTCTCCTCCATTGGCATTTTTTTGTTGGAGCAGCTACGCTACCATGTTCTGCCCTGCCCTGCACATCGCATTAGTGCATTACCATAGAATACTCTCTTTTCATTGAGTTCTTTCCTCTCTTTATTGTTCTCCTGTTTTTATTGCATGGAGAAAGGACGGGTATCGGTTTTGATACGTGCACCAAGCCACGAACCCAGCTCGGTCGTCTGAGACACTGATATGTGGGACCCCATCACGGCAGGTGGGTAGCACTGGCACGGCTGTGACCAGCTCTCGCTTAGCTTAGCAAACGGACAAGGGATCAATGCATCCTTTACTCCGATGACGCCTGTGTTACACCTACGGCTCGTTTTGGCAACGTTTTCTTCAAGTGTGATTTGGCCATGAACGTACGATCCGATGGTGAGCGTCACCATTTGTCCACTGGATCAACTTTCATTTCATTGGCAGACATAGCATAAATGCATGATGCTTTTTTTTCCCTTTGAAACGAGCATGATGCCTTGATCACCTTTTTTGCCCTTGCTTAGCAACAAATGTAGTAATAGGATTCAGCAAAGTTCGCTGTTGCCGTTGAACAAAATATCTTGCAAGTTCAAGGAGTAGATGCATCTCACACAGCTCATCCAACAAGAACATGATTCCGGTCAACCGGGCTTGCAGCCACATAATGATAGGATTTGAAGCAATCCCCTCATCTTGCCCCTCGCAACCACCAAGTCCGACGAACACGGCATTATTATGCCCGGCACCAACCGGAAATATGGTCAACAACTTAACGGCGTGACGCCAACCGAATCACTGGCGAGGCGAGCAGCATTGGATTGGCCTCACTAGGCTAGGATCAGGTAGATCTTGTAGCATCTAGTTAGCTCGTGCGACATTATCTGTTTAGTTTTCATTTCAGTTGTGGAACTACAAATGCACTCGCAAAGTGCCTAGAACTTCGAATGGATTGATAGAGCAGCAGCTACAAGCATCGAGGCTGTCTGCAAAGAGGCAAACAAAAGCTTCGCAGGATCAAAGAAAAGAACAATAGAATGAAAATCAATTGTGTAATAAATAGGTTCAGAGTACTGATAGCGTCTCCTGCAACCAGTCTTTGGAAAATTCCAGTCCATACTCTGCTATAGGAATAAAATCATTTCCACGTCCACGACACTGTTACACAAACAGGAAAAATTTAAGTCATGCTGAAATGGGGATTGTGGTAATCACCCAGTGAAGCATTTCAATATATAAGGCTAGCTATAAAAGCAAGGCAAGACAAGACAACTTGCAAGGAAACAAAGACAATACTGCAATGAAAGCACATCCAAATTGGAGGATGGGTCAGGCTCAAGCAAGAAAAATGCAAAGAGAAGCATTCAGACATTCGCTAAATTTTCATTCAGTCCATAATTTGCAAATGTATTCCCATGTTTTGTATTCTTTTTCCCAAAACATAAGAAATATCTAGATTTTGCACCACTTGGGATTCAGAGCATTGAATAAAGGTAAGAGAAACATAGAATGAAATCCTGATGCTGCCCTTCACTTCAGCAGATTATCCAGTTCCAAGTTCACTTTCAACTATTTATAATGAAGCACTAGCTAATCTTGGCATATTGCCAATTCTCACTATTTTTTGTTTCAAAAACTTTATAACTCCAAAATGTAATTTGCATGGTGATGATAGGTCCTAAAATTCATTTCCCTTCCAATATCTGGTGTTTATTTTTTCTCACCATAAAATCTACTCCTAGAAACGGGATAATTGATGATTTGCCACCTGTCAATTGGTCCTGGCCCCATGTGTCATAGACAAAAGGGTACAAATCATCCATTGCCACTATTGGGGAGTGGCAAATCCTCAAATGTGCGGCCACTCATATTGCCATGTACAGGCGTCAGGTGTCTAGCTAGAAATATCTTATGAAAGTTTAGCTTGGCACATTGATCATATGAAAATGATATTTGTATATTTGTGTCAAAAGATGCATTCGTCTTATCATAAAAATGAAATTTCCTTATACTTTAGAAATATAACATTACAGTAGACTATGGCGATAAAAAATATGTTTTGTCAACCGTGTTAATGTCTAAAACAACATTTATTTAAACAAAACCATGTATATAGGATCTATAGATGTTATCCATGCAATATTTGGATCACACATTTAGTATCTATAGATGTTATCCATGTATATAGGTTTACCTCATGCTCGAGAATATAGATAATGATTGGCTGCTGACACAATTTAAACAAAACCTGAAATGTCAATGTGTTAGATGCCAAATAGATTTGTACGAAACAACCATGTACTAGTACAAAGCAAGAAAAACTCTTGTGCTCCACTCTATGAAAGAGGTAAACCTACTTTAGGTAGAACTTTCAAGTGAAACAATATTTTTTACACACTTAAAAAGAAGAGCGATGCATAAACTGCGCCACAGAAAACAAAATACATATATTTGAATCAGCTCTTCAATTTATGTCATTGATGGACAAGTGGGGTACTTCAAATGCACAAGAATAATTGGGGCTTTCTCTTAATATCATTATATGGATGAATAATTGGGGCATTTTGTTGACAAGTTATGCCCCTTTTGTAGTGGATGTTCTGTTTTGCGAATAAGTATTGTTTTTAGTTAAGCAGGAGTGCAGGACTGCAGGAGTGCACTATCATAATAAATTTTTAAAGCCTGGTTGTATAGTGATAACAGGAAGAGTATCAACCACTTAAAGGATTATTGTAGCATCCTAAATATGGCATTTCACCCATTATTATCGTAAATGTAAATCCAAAGCTCTACACATAGTTCCGCTACGCAAACTATTTCCAAAATAACCATGAAAATTCTGACAACATGAGACTGTACATGTGTCCAGTGGTAGGTTGCCTGCATCTTGCACCTCCTCTCTTGGGGTCAATGCAATCCCCTTATTCTTTGCCATTCCTTTCACCTACGAGAGGCACACCAGATTTCATAGCGAATCCAGAGAAATTCCCAATACGAAATCGAACATCACTGGACTTATTAACGCCCGGAACATGCACCGGCCATCACCCGTGACCCTCTGGACTCCGTAGTGCTCCGCCTTGTTGAGCACCCCCCAACCATCCTCCCCTCCTGCAACCCCGAATCACACACCTCCTAACTCAGCTCCGCTCGCGCTTGAATCGACTCAGGTGTAGAGACTAGAGAGCAAGAGACTAAGAGAGGCAAACCACACGTACAGCGCGGTGGCAGTCCTGGCAAAGCAGTGGAGGCGGAGGGCAGGCCAAACCGGGCGAGGAGCAGACGCGGTTGCGGAGTCCTCGAGGAGCTCGAACGTGACCGCGCCGTCACGGAGCCGCACGAGAAGGGTGGCTGCGAGAACCACCACCAACGCCACGAATCAACGACATTTCGCGGGATTAGAGAAGGAAGCCATACCATCGACAAGGGCAGGTAAGGTGCGGAGCGCGAACCGTTCGATGGCCGCGCCGCTTGCGCCATTACAGCGCAATCTGGAAGCACCAAGGCGAGCAGGGAGGAGAGGAGAGCGCAAGGGCCAAGGGGGAGAAGTTGCCGACGGTTATGGAGACGAGGCGACCAACGCAAGGGAGGAAACGGACGGCGGCCCAGCTCGCAAAGGGAAATTTAGGCTTTCGGGCCGGACGGCCCAGCTCCCTCTCGCACTACATCAGCACTTCTCTGGATTCGCGGGCGCTTACATGCATGTTCTGCCTTGTGTTTCCCATGAAATCTTGCTAATTAAGCAGTAGAGTGATAGGTTTGTAGGCCTCTTAATTCAGAGTTGTTGTCACAAGGAGGGATTCCAATCAGTGGACAGTTGGACGCAACTATCCTATCACACACCGTTCTTCAGAGAACAACAAAACATGCAACCCATAGCTGATAACCCAAGTTTACTTGCTTAAATCACTTGCAGGACCCAATCATCGGTTGTTCCCTCAACTATTTGTTCTGTCCCTGTCAAAACAACCTGTATGCATTATCCAACCGAAATTCAGTCATCAACTGCAGCATGGCAGCATCGCAATGTAGCCAGGCATTCCGCGCGCGGACGCCGCCGCGAGATTTTTACCGCGTGCGCGGCGGTCAGACTCCGGGGGCTCGCGTCCTGGCCTCTCGCGCACACGTCCACTTCTCGCTAAGCCAATCGAATCGACCGAACCAACCTGCTCCGCTCTACACCACCTCTAATCTCTCTCCCGCTGCAGATATTTTTCTGTTCACAATTATATCGTCCCCTCCATCCGCGGCGCGCGGACCATTACCAGGCCGCCATCAGAGCACGCCATTATAGCCGCGCACCCAACACCACGCCCCCTCGCCTCGTCGTCCTTCAGTTCAAGGCTTGACGCTTACACGAGCACCTAACGACCGATCGACAGCGCGCGCGTCGGCGAGAGGATGTCGAGGCCGGCCAGGAGCGACGCACACCTCTCCCCGGAGGGCGAGGCGGCGATGGAGACCGAGGTGCGGGAGTACTACGACGACGCGGCGCCCAAGCGCCACTCCAAGCCCTCCCGCAGCGAGCCCTCCGCCGTCTACACCGACGCGCTCGTCCCCGACGACTCCCACCCCGAGCTCGAAAGGTTCCAGCAACTCGAAGCACACACCGAGGTCTCAAACTGTCGATCCCTTCACACAATTCGCACGCCCATACCTGCCTCTGCCCAAGCCTCGACGAAAGCTAGAGTTTCTTACGTGTCGCATGGTTTGCTCCGTTGCAGAAACTGGTGTACGAGGGTGGCAAGGTTGGAGACGAGTTCGTGGAGACGGAGTACTACAAGGATCTCAGCGGCGTCGGCAAGCAGCACCACACGGTCACTGCCTAACTTCCTCCTGCAATTCCATCCATGAATTCGAATCATGTGCGAGCTCTCGCTATATAAACCACTTCTGAGCTCATCTCTGTGCGTGCACTTGCAATATTCCGCAGACTGGAACAGGGTTCATCAAGATGGACAAACCCACCCCGTTTCAACTCTCTGAGGACCCAGATGCAACGGAGCGCCATGCTTCCTGCAAGGGAAATCCCGCTACAAACGAGTGGATCCCATCAGCTGACACGGTAGGTGCACTGAAATTTAACATTGTGTACTGAAATTCTGTTCACAAAGCATCAGCAAGCAAACAACCATCTGCTGGTTTCAGGATTATCCGGCGTCAGACAAGCCCAACAGAAGCGACAGCTGAGCAACGCTCTATACGTGCAACCATCAGATGTATACCCTTCCATTACCAAATAAGAAGCCACACTGGTTGTTACTCACGAAGGACGCATGAAGCTAATTTGCTGTTCTGCACGGAGTTCCTTGTATTGTTGACGTGTTGTACTTCAAAAACTCGTGGTTCGATTTAAGAATCTGTGTGTTGGGCGTCAAGTACGTACAGGAAATAAAGCAGCATTTGTTCTCTGTCATGATCTAGGAGCTAGCCAATCGATTTTCTCTGCTGCAATACGACAATACAACATAGAAATTACTAAATAGTTTCTATATTTATTATGTCATATAGATACTATATATAAAATATATATTTTTAATGTGGATGATTACGGTGGCGCAGGCTTGCAGGTTCCTGAAGAAGAAATCAGTAATTTATCACTCTTAAAATAATTTTTGATTATCATGACTGTTGGCGTAATATAGAATTACACTATAGGTTTATAATTAAGAACCTCAAAGGGTTCGCTAAGCACGCTAGAGTTCGAATGATACTCGAGGCATCCGAAAGAATAATAATCTTTGAGCAAAAGTAGCTTTGATTTATACTTCGCACTTTCGATCCCCCTCCATCCTGCAAGGGGTGGGGTATTTATATGTGCAATTATCATGGGGTAATACGAAGTTACCCCCTACTTACAACCGACTGTTACAGTGTGAATAGAGATTTTACATAGGGGTAGTTTAGTAACCCTCCGTGTGAATGAATCCGGCTTTAGGTCTTGTCGGAAAGGACAGGAATACCATAGTTTCGGAGCCTTGCGACAAGTGGTATCAGAGGCTTCGTTCTTAGCAAGCCGAAGGGGGCTCCGTTTAGAGTCGCACGGAGCCTTAACTTATACCTCCGGAAGGGGCTTCACAGTCACTGTCATTGGAGTCTTGTTAGAGTAAAGTAATTTACCCCAACAGTAGCCCCTCGCACGTAGCTCTTCTACCGAAGGGGTAAAGTGCATACCCGACACATGGTAGTCTTGCGCACCTTATTCGGAGCATAAAGCATCGAAGGTTATTGTAGAAAACGAACCCACTTGATCATTAAATGTGCAGCAGGAACTGATAAGACACCCTCAAAAATCCAAACGACGCCTGGCGTGGCCAATGGTCAGGAATCGAACCGTCGCCACGCAGGGGCGCGACACCCTATTTTACCTTGGGCCCACCTGTCATAGATTCTGGAAGGGGCACGTGAGGTGGTAAAAAATAGCTTCGGGAGGAACGCTACACCCTTTTACTGCTTATATAAGCCTCCTTGCGTCCCCAGGGCTCATTACGCCTTCCAGCTTTTTTAGCTCTCGCTTCCTCTCAATTCTGAGCCCCTAGCTCTTGTCTTTGAAGCCCTTAGCATCTTTCTCCGGAGCCCCTAGCTCCTCTAGCCTCTGCAATCCTCTTCGTCTAGCCTTCAACCCACCTTAGCAAGATGCCGAAGAAGGCTTCGGTGACGAAGAGCCTTTCTTTGGGCGGAGGCTCTGGCTCCATGCAGGTCCAGGCGGAGGTAGCGGCGGCAGCAACGGCAAAGACGGCGGCGAAGCATTACGGAGCGTTCGACCTCCGGTCTCCATCGGAGAAATTCGAGCAGACGCTGGAGTTGAAGAAGACAAGGTCCTCCATGGGCTCCGTCGAGGGAGCCTACACGGGCAAAGTCTAGAAAAAGGTTAAACTCCGCATCAGGAAGAACGATGTCATCCCCGCCCCTCGAGCCAACGAAGTGGTCGTCTTCGAAGCCTTTTTCGAGACTGGGCTTGGGATCCCCGCGAAGCCGCTGCTGGGGGAGATACTGCGTATGTACAACTTGGAGCTCCCCCAGCTATCTCCGAACGCAGTAGCGCGATTGGCCATCTTCGAGTGGGCCATGAGGGCGGAGGGGTGCGAGGGCTGTGCGGACGTCTTCGCGGCCCTTCATGACGCCAACTGCCAGCCGAAAAAGCGCTCTTGCGAAGACGGGGTCGTTAGGACGCTGGCCTGCGGCAGCGTTAACTTCCAGCTTCGCAAATGGTTCAACGACTCCTTCCCGACGAGGGCTTCAAACCGTTGGTACTCGCGGTGGGACCAACATTGGTTTTACATCACTGTTGGAACGGACTCCCCTCTTCGGAGCACCAACGCCCTTATCTCGTACCACCGCCAAGCCCAAATAGCGGCGGACTCCGCCACCATCAACTCCTAGATCGAACTGCTGAAGAGGGTGGCGCGGAGGATGAGTATAAGGGACTTGGCGGAAGAGTTCATTACCCTCCAGATCAGCCCCCTCGGGCGTGCATGGCCGTAGGGCCTTTCCTAGGACTCCGCATCCGGAGACCTAAAGGAAATCCCTTCGGATGTTCTTGGTAAGGCACCGAACCGAAGCTCGTGGGCTAGAATGTTTATTTCGCAGTCCTAATAACTGGGTTCTATTATATTGCAGACCAACGGGAGATGCTGACTCCGGAGGAGGCAGTCAGGGTGGCGGAGCGCGTCGTCGGAGCCCCCACCATAGATGAACGGAGCCGGTGCCTCGCCCTGGTCGGAACCTAGGAAAGGTACAGCCGAGTATGGGCTCGGCTAGGCGTGGAGGCTCCGACTCTCCCAGAGCTCCCAGACCCCACCCCTTCAGAGGGGAAAAGGAAGAGGGCCGACGATGATGATGAGCCGCAAGGTTCGTCACCGCAGCGCCCACGGGGCCCGTCTGGCTCTGGAGGCCCGTCGTATCCCTCGTCGGAAGCGCTGGCTATAGTGGCCTCGGAGGTCACTTCTCCGCCGCCACGAAGCCCCGCCCCCGAAGATGGGGCCGAAGCCATCCCCGCAGCGGCAGCAGTGGATCAAGGGGCGGAGGCCCTCGAAGATATCGATTGGGACGACCTATTCGCTCCTCCAGGCCTGCCCAACATCTCTTCGATCGTAGAAGCCGGAGGTAGTTTAAACATATTCATATATTTTATTTCTGTGGTGAAGGCCTAGCTCATAACTTAAATTCTTCTTTTGCAGAGGTTGCAGTGGTCGACGGAGGGGCCCTCGACAACCGCCCGGACCACGTCGTCATCGAGGTCGTCAACGAAGTGGAGTCATCTAGCAGCAGCAGCAGCGGCGAAGGAGGCGACGAGGGATCCCGAGAGGCCTCCTCCGCAGATGGAGACGATGAAAACGAAGGTGGTGATGGTGGCGGCGAGGAAGCCGTTCCGCCGTCCCCTTTAGCTGCTGGCGATGGAGCTACGGGGCGGAGCCCCCATCCGGAGGGGGTATTGGACAGGGTCCCCCTTCTGCGACCCTTCGTCTCTCCAAGGACACCAGTTGGGAACATGGTGTCCCGATTCTTGCGTGGAAGCGAAGGCCTTGCCAGCAGTGACTTGATAGCGGAGATGGCTCGCTATCATCACGTCGACCTTACCGCAGCCGCCGAAGAGGCCTTACTCCAGGTAACAGAGATGAAAAAAGTGGGTCCGTTTAGACACTTGAGCCTTTCTAAGCCTTAACTATTTCCTTGTGCTTCAGGCCTTCGCATTGCTCCATGGGGCCACCCTCGTCGTCGACCGTCAAGAGGAGCTTGTGGCAAGGGACATCCGCAATTACCGCCGGCAAGCCTCGGAGGCCACCCAACGCCATCAGCAGGCGGAGGTGGCAGCAGAAGAGCTCTGGGCTGAGGTCCAGAGGGAACGCGAGGCCCATGCTGCAGTGACCTCAGAGGTCGAGGCACTCCGCCAGGCAACAAGTCGCTCGAAGCTGAAGTCGAGCGGCTTCGTGTCAATAACTTGGCCTGGGAGGCGAAGGAGAAGGAGAAGGAGAAGGCCGAAGCCACCCAAGAGGCGGACCGAACCATCTCTACGCTCTTGGGCGTTTTGGGGCGCGTAGGGACTGATTGCCGGACTCCCACCTTCAACGCCAGGGACCCTGTGTGCCAGCACCTTGGATTCCTCCGCATCGCAGCCCGTGTGACGGAGGACGCCTTGGTGGGCTTCGCCCAGACGGCGGACAGAGTCACAGGCCAGGGGGTCCTCCGGCTCCTTCATGAGGCCGGATACCAACACCTTGCGACGGCGACCTCCGACAGCCAGGTGGAATTCGGAGGCCCTTGCTTGGTGGTGTCAGCCTAAGAGGTTGCTGCGGCGTGGCACCCGCTTCGGGAGCCCTGGAAGGTCCAGGCGCGAGAGGCAGCCCTCGAGCTCCAGCAGGCCCTTCGCCGCCGTCATACGAGGATGCACTCTTCGCCTGCTGGCGTGAACCCTCCTCCAAAGGTGTAGATTTTAGGCCCACTCCCCCTGTAATACTTAGCATTTGCAATGTAACTTCGTATGAAATGTTTATAATGAAATACAGGGGTATTTTGAATTCAGGCTCCGGACATAAATGCTGAAATTGATATCAAAGTGCTCGAAGCTTTGGAGGCACTTCGCCAGTAATGGGTAGTGTACGAAGTATCTAGGTCCGGGGGCCGCCCTCGATTCAAGATGTCTCGAGGTCCCACCGGCGAAGTAGTTCCCGAGGTCACCCAAGAGCTACTAGCCTCCATTAAAACCGAGCCCCTCGTAGCTCTTCTTCGTCTCCAAGCCTAAGTATTTTTGAAGTAGTCCCTGCAGCTGGGAGGGCTCAGCCTTCGAATAACGACGAAGCCCTGGACTTCTCAGCATTTGATGCGGAGGTACCTGCTACTCGGACTTGGGCAGACTTGCAAGAGGAGCAAAGGGCTAAAAAAGCAGCGAAACGTGGACGGTCTCGGTCTGGCGAGGGTTCATCAAGCCGCGGTGGACTTCATCACAAGAACACTAGCAAGAAGCGGGGGTCAACTTTTTCAGCGACGCGGGCCCGCTGGCTATTAGGTTTTGAAGTGTATTGATGTACCTCGCAACTGTATTTATGAATTCGACATTTAATAAATTTGTTATTGTTCGAACTTCGTAACTAACACGTACCTCGTATTTATACGTGTAGTTCGTTTGATCTTGTTGTGATAAAACTATACCGAAGCACGTCCCGAACGCATGTATAGGTGCTTGCCCCTCCTTGCGCGGAGCGGCTTCGACGACCCCTGTAGAGTCGTTGCGCGTATTACTTGCCACGATTGCTAACGCTATGAATGCGAGGGGGTATGATTCAAAATGTAGACTTCGAATATAGGGTCACTTTGGACCGTGTTGGACGCTTCGAGTGTTCGGCACTCGAAATCCATCATTTTATACCGCTCCGGGCCCGGAGGCACTTTGCAGCGGTACTGGTAGAGCGGATCGCACCGAATTTTTTAGGGTCCGGCATGGAACCCAAAGTCAGTGCCATTAGCTATACTTTGGGGCGCGACCTGCAAACATTGAGCTTCGGCTTCACGGCACCGTGCGAGGCACACTTTTACGTGTTAGACTTTAATTTGTCTCACGCCGAGCCAGTAGCATCGGGTAGCGGAATATGATAGGTGCGGAGCACCTAAATGTGAAATGGCCTTGACGAAGGTGTGTTTGAAGAAGCTTCGCATATTATTAAGAACAATCAGACGTAGTACCGTCGAAGGTATTCTACATGCCAACTGTGCTTCAATTCTTCCCCCTCTAGAGTGCTGAGCCTGAATGATTCTGGCCTGTTAGAGCGAAGGACGATAAATGGGCCTTCCCACTTATTGCTCAACTTGCCCGGAGCTAGTACGGCCCGGAGCACCAAGTGCCCTGGCAACAAGGGGTTTGGCTTCACCTTAGGATCAAACCATGTCTTCATCTGTGCTTGATACTTCGTCAGGTTCGCCACGGCTTGAAGGCGTGTCTCTTCAGATAAATCAAGCGAAACTTCACGCTCATTGCCGGATTCGGGCGGCATTGTGCGAAGCGAGCCCCCCTTGAGCTCCGTTGGGGTCATTGCTTCGTCACCGAACAACAGTATGAACGGAGTGAAGCCTGTTGACCTTGACTGAGTGGTCCGTATGGACCATAAATTTTTTGGCAACTCCTCGACCCATAGTCCCTTTGCGAGGCCAACGATCCGACGATTGAGACCTGCCAAAATATTACCATTGGCCCGTTCGATGGCTCCGTTGGATTGTGGGTGTCTAACAGCAGCGAAGCACAATTCGATGCCTAGAGATTCACAGAACTCCCTGAATGGCTCCGCATCAAACTGTGTGCCATTGTCGACGGTGAGCTGCTTGGGTACTCCGAATCAGCAAATAATATTCTGCCAGAAAAATTTCTAGATATGCTTCGAAGTAATAGCAGTAAGGGGCTCGGCTTCGACCCACTTTGAGAAGTACTCGACAGCTACCATTGCGAACTTTAAGTTCCCTTTGGTATGCGGGAATTGCCCGATGAGGTCTATTCCCCACCGCGCTAACGACCATACCGACGTGATAACCTACAGCGGAGTCGGTGGTCGATGGCTTCGCCTAGCCATCCATTGGCAACCTTGACATGTGTGGACGAGGGTTTTGGCATCGGCCATAATAGTGGGCCAATACAATCCTTGAAGAAGGGTCTTACCGGCCAACGCTCGGGGGGGCGAGATGACTCCCGCAGAGATCTTCGTGTATGTCACGGATCAGCTCTCGACCTTCAGCCGCAGAAATGCAACGTAGAAGCAGAGCACATACCCCGGATTTGTATAACAAGCCCCCTATAATATGGTAATTGCGAACTCGATACTTTAGCCTGGCGGAGTCTGATCCGTCTTGATCAGAGGCTTCGTCAAGCAACATGGCCATTATGGGGCTCCGCCAGTCATTGTGCGTGCAGAGCACCTTTACCCCCTCCGGTCTGGACGCTGACGGAGCTTGAATTTCTTCATAAAACGCTCCCTCAGGGAGCTCTTGACCTCCGACGGCCGCTTTAGCGAGGGTATCAGCATGATGATTCTCGCCTCTCGGAATGCTCCTGATGGAAATTCCCTTGAAGGCCAACTCCGCCTTGTGAACCTCCGCTAAGTACTGAGCGAGGTCCAGGTGCCGAGCCTGAAAGCTTTTATCTACGTGGCCAACCATAATCTGAGAATCGGTTTTTACAAGCACCCTTGTGGCGCCCAACGCTCTAGCTTTTCGGAGGCCTAACAAAATGCCCTCGTACTCTGCGACATTATTTGTAGCTTTAAAATTTAACATAGCAGAGCACGAAGCCTTCTGATCGAAAGGCGAGATAATTACAACTCCTACACCGGCTCCGGAGACCTAATATGCTTCGTCAGAATAAATGGTTCAAATACCTTCGCTAGGGATTTCTAGGGACCGGACCGCCGAGGGGGTCCACTCCGCTACGAAGTCTGCAATTATTTGTGACTTAATCGCAGTGCGTGCCGTGAAGTTTATTCCGAACGGAGCCAGCTCGACGGGCCACTTGCCAATTCTACCTATAGAATCTTTGTTACGGAGCATGTCTCCGAGTGGGTATAACGTCGGCACAATAATATTATGTGCAAGAAAATAATGCCTTAATTTTCTTGAAGCTATGATCAAAGAGTACACCATGAGCTCGGTGTATGTTGTATTGGCTCCGGACAGGGCTTCGAAGACAAAATAAACCGGTATCTGAGCTAATCTGCCTTCGAAGTCCGCTTCACGAACAAGGACTGCGCTTGCCGCGGAGGCCGCAGCCGCGAGGTATAACAACAATGTTTCTTTAGGTAGCGGAGTAGTGAGCGTCGCTAAATTGGCGAGGTACTCCTTGATTTCATCAAAACTCCGTTGGCACTCCGGCGTCCATGCGAAGTCCTTCGATCCTTTCAGTGCCTTGAATATCGGCAAACTTCGCTCGGCGGAGCGTGCAAGGAAGCGGCTGAGGGCTGCGAGGCGACCTGCGAGGTTCTAGACCTGTTTCAAATTTTCAGGTGGAGCCATGTGCTGAAGCATGTTAATTTGCGTGGGACTGGCTTCGATACCACGACTCGAAACTAAGTACCCGAGCAATTTTCTAGCACGAGCCCTGAAGATATATTTCTCGAGGTTCAAGCGAACTCCTACTGAGCGAAGGCTTTCGAAAGTCTCCGCTAGGTCTATGCTATGATCACGCTTTTTAGCGTTTTTAATTACAATATCATCCATATAGGCCTCGATATTTCGGTCCAGCTGATGTCCGAGGGCCTTGGAGATCAACCTGGAAAAGGTGGCTCCGAAGGACATTCGTACATAACAATAGACTTCCGATGAAGTAGCGAAGCTTGTTTTATCTTCATCTTCACGCTTTAACTAGACCTAGTGATATCCAGAGTATGCATCAAGAAAGCTTAGCAGCTCGGACCCTGCAGTGGCGTCGACGAGTTGATCAATGCGAGGTATAGGGTAGGGGTTACGGGGGCATGCTTTATTCAACGAGGTAAAATCAATATACATGCGCCACTTCCCCGTATTCTTTTTCTTTACAAAGACGGGGTTTGACAGCACTCCGTGTGACTAACTTCCCGTATAACTCCTGCCCAGAGCAGCTTTTCTACTTCGGCCTTAGCCAACTCCGCACGCTCGACGGACAGCTTCCGTAGCCCCTGGCGCACCGGCCTCGCCCTAGGGTTGACTAGTAGAGAGTGCTCAATGACACTTCGATCGACCCCGGGGATGTCCTCGTCTGACCATGCGAAGACATCAAAATTGTTTCGGATCGCTCCCTCGAGCGAAGCCATGTCCTCTGGATCCAGTCCTCCTCTGAACTGGATAGAGTACTCGAGCCCCCCTTCGACGAGAATCTTCATGATAACTTCTCCATCAGGTCGAGGCTTGAATGCAGGGCCCTTGACATGGCCCTGGGCTTCGTCTTGAGGCTGCACATTATATACCTGACGAGGTTCAAAGGAGGCAGTATAGCCATACTCCACCCTCCGGGCCACGCTCTGGTCGCCCAACACCGTAAGGACTCCGTCTTATTGAAAGTTGCCTAGAGGGGGGGTGAATAGGCAATCTGAAAGTTTCTTGCGGAAAATGATTAGTTCGAAAAATTCCAGGACCGGAAGTTTCGGGTGTAACCGGAAGTTCCGGGTCACCGGAGGTTGGCGGAACTTCTTGGCGGTGTGAAGTCCACTAGATATAGTTTTTTCTTTAACCTACCCGTGAAAGCCACGGAATTGTCATCCCTTCTCACAACGGTTACACCCTCATTAGTGAAGATACAATTGTATCCCATCTTACATAATTGCGAAATAGAAAATAAATTGTAACCTAAAGACTTAACTAGTAAAACATTTGAAATTGATAAGTTGTTTGTGATAGCGATTTTACCTATACCCATTACCTCTCCTTTTCCATTGTCGCCAAACAAAATGGATCCATGGCGGTTTTGATTTGGCTCAAGGGAAATAAACATTTTCTTCTCTCCGGTCATGTGATGGGTGCATCCACTATCCATCACCCAACTCGATCCACCGGAGTTGTATTCCTACAAGAAATCAGTTCTTGATTTTAGGTACCTAGATTTTCTTGGGTCCTTCAATGTTAGTCACAAGAACTTTAGGAATCCATAAGCATCTCAAGGGTTTTTCATTTTTGCTACCAACAATTGAGCAACCACTTTACCACGGTGGTTCCTCTTGATTAAGTATGAGGCATAAAATGTAGTTTGTGAGGTATGAGGCTTATCCTTGGTTTTCTTTGGGTCTTGGCCTCCCCTCACAAACTTGATTATCTCCTTGCCCTTGATCTTATTTCTTGTAGTGAGCTTGGTCTCATTTAGGTGAAACCCAAGCCCACGCTTCTCAATGTTCCCTTGAGTAGTAAGGGTCTTGTAGAGAGCATCCTTTAACTTATAGGCCTTGATGCACCCATAGCTCACCAAGGTGCCAAGCCTTTCATTCTCTTTTCTTAGGATCTCTACCTCCTTCATGTTAGTCTTATAAGCATTTAAATCAAGGTTATAACATTTTGCACATCCATTACTTGTGGAAGCAATAAAAGGAGTTGAATCGGGTTTTAACTTTTTCTAGACACTTATTAGATTCTTCTAGAATCAAAAGCTCACTAGAGAGAGATTTAAGAGTCTCTTCTAAGTCAAAGTTTGATTCATTGACTACCTTGTTAAGGCTAGTCAACGACTCAACCTTCTTCCTCTCCTTAGCAAGAAGAGACTCAAGTTCCACATTTTTTTTCTTTTTCAAGAATAAGTAATGCTTCTTGTTTCTCAAGACTAGCATCTTGCGACTCTATTGTTTCCATAAGTTGCTTAAATTTTATCCTTATCTCTTTACTCATGGATTTAAGCAATAAGTCATTTTTCTTCGGTTCAACATCATCACTAGTATCACTATCGTCACTAGCATCATTATCATACTTATTTGAAAGCTTAGAAGTTACCTTCTTGCTTTTCGCCATAAGGCACTTGGGGAAGATGATGTTGTCATCGTCGTTGCTTGACTCTCCAAAAGAGCGAAGGTCTTGGAGGCTTCGTGTTGACGATGGCGACGGTGGCGACTCCCTTTTTGGACGAATTGGAGTTCGATTCCGATTCGGACTCGGAATTTGAGTCCCACTCTTCCCCAATGTGAGCATGACCTCTTGGTTTTCTCTTGTGATACTTGTGCTTGTCTTTGTTGTCTTCTTCCTTCTTCTTCTTGAGGCAATCCGCTATGAAGTGACCAACATCGCCACATTCATAGCAACCTTTCTTGGATTGCCGCTTCCTTGATTTGTCATGTCTTTTCTTGTACTTGTCGAATCCTCCCTTCTTCATGAACTTCATGAACTTTTTGACGAATAAGACAAGTTCTTCGTTATCGCTATCTTCACTTGACTCTTCATCCTTCTTAGCCTTCAAGGCGATATCCTTGCCTTTACTATGATGCTTGGCAAGGTTTTTTACTTCTTTAGCTTCTTCCTCCATGAGCTCATGTGCTATAATCCTTCCTAGCACATCGCTTGGAGTCAGCTTCTTGAAATCTTTGCGCTCTCGGATCAAGGTGACTAAGGAGGGGTTCCTTGGCGTTATGGCACGGAGCAACCTCTTGACCACCACATGATCGGTCATATCTTGACTTCCAAGACCTCTAATCTTGTTGACCAATATCATGAGGCGGTCGTACATCTCTTGGGGAGTCTCATCGTCTTCCATCACAAATCTTCTAAGCTTTTCTTCGAGAAGCTCGATCTTAGACTCCCTCACGGATGATGTTCCTTCATGGGTGACCTTCAAGGTGTCCCATATCTCCTTGGCATCTTCGATCCCATCAACCTTGTTGAATTCTTCGGGGCTCAATGCGGTAAGTATGGCACTAGCCGTTTGAGCGTTGCGGTGTAGGGCTTGGTCTTCTCTCGAGGTCAAATCCCTGTCTTGTGCTTCACTTACATCGAAATCTAGCCCTGTGCATACAATCCTCAATATATCCGGATGCATTGAGAGAAGATGTAATTTCATCCTATGTCTCCATGCCGC